>VXBB01016564.1:1641067-1754315 GCA_013399915.1 Illadopsis cleaveri
AGTTTCATTTTCTCTTCTTTTTCTTATTGTGTGTTAATAAACTATCTTTTTACTTCTAAGTTGAGCCTGTTTCACCTTTTTTTTCTCCCCAAATCCTATCTCTCATTCGGCGAACGTAAAACCACCACAAGTGGTTTTCGCTCTTTTTCTTGTGTAGTTCCCATAGTTTCCATGCCTTTAGTAAGACTGTTGCCTTTCTTATTTTCTACAACAATAATGCTTCAAAATGACTTTTCAAATAGGAGTGGCTAAACATTTTACGAATACCTGTTAAATCTCGTAGCATTGCTTGAAGGATTGAGGCAGACATTTGTGGAGCTTGCACATTAAAAGTATCTCCTTTGTACCTAGCATTACTATAATTATAGTAATAATTATGCTATTTTGTAGCTGCTTCTGTCCTTCTGAGCAGAAGGGACAGTTCAGCCATTGGTCAAGATGGACAAACCTATTGAACATGAAACTATTTTTCAGCTTTATTCGTGAGTAATTTTTAAGCTGAGAAGAATCTCCTCAGTTTCAGTCTGCTCTTTCTTCCAGAGGCCCAGGAGGAAATCAGATCAAGGTATTTAATTTGGGGAATGTCACATTTTGGAAAATATCTTGGAGAAAGTTTTTTCAGGATTTCAATTCTGCAGACATTTTCAGCTTTAAATTTTTGGATGAGTCACACAGACAGTTTTGCTGTAGTTAAATTTTGGTGTCCAATCAGGTCTAATTTTTGTCACAGGTTTTCATAGAGGCTTTCTGTATAGTGCTGAGACTGTATATATAGTGCAGGATGTACATGGTTAAAGGGTTAAGATCCTTCTGATAGCCTTAATTCTGGCATTGCTTGATTATTTTTAGGCATGACCTTATGAAATTTCTCCAGTATTGTTGCTGTACCTCTAACTATAGAGATTATATTGTATGAACTCTTTGGTTTCTGGAATTTGTAATCCATTCCCACCTCTCTAGAGCTTTGTGTTACCTGCAAAGCTCCCATAAACTTCCCTCTCAGCAGATCACACCAATCCTTAACCTGGAAGGCAAAGGAGAGCCAACCACTGGAATAATTGTATTTTCAGGGTGGGAGATGGGGAGGGAAGGAGTGGAGTTGCTGGCTGCTGCTGCTGCAGGGCCTGAGTGAGCAGCCTTGTGGGTGACAAGCTCACTGGTGTGAGGCAGAGCAGAACAACTTCTTCCTGGCCAGCTCCATTGCTGTGACCCTTCTCCATCACCAGCAGCTCATTTCCAGGGAATGTGAGATGTAGCTGAACTATATCCCAGCAATTTGAGGAGATGCAGTAGATGTCAGGGTATCTTGGGTGTTATTTTCAGCAGAACTTCGAAATCTGAGGGTGAGGATCATATGAGATCTGTCAAGAATCTGCCCGTGTCTCAGAGCATCTCTGTCCCAGCAGCAATGTGCCAGATGACATCCAGAACTGAGAGTCATGTGTGCTCTGTGCACGAGCTACTTTGTGGAGACAGACTTTTTCTATCATAAAACTGATTCAATCAAAACATTACAAATTCCTAAATAGCCTCTAACAATAATAGCTATATGTAAAGCAGGACAATTATCAGATGGATTTTCAAGACATGCTGACAGTCGTCTCACTGATACTTTTTTCCTTTTCAGCCCTGAGGTCATATTTTGTCTGTATGTTTTGCTGAATGCCTTATAAGAACTCTATAAATAAAAAGTTATAACCATGTGTTTGCATTTTCCTTGATTAAAATGTGATGTAAATGTATTTAAAATGGCATGCAAATGATATGAAAGCTCCAGGCGTATTTTTTCCAGCAAGACCCTCTGCATTGTAAAGGTTGTTAACAAAGCAAGGAATTTAAAAGGAAAAAAATGGAGAGAGGAAAAAAAAGAGAAAAAATTAAGTCATTACTGGAAGCAAGAGGGCAATGAAGGAGACATTTCACAATTATAAAATGGGTTTAGAAAGAGGAGGCAAGACATGTTGGTACAGAATTCACTCATTCCTGGTGACTATCAGGAAGAATTAAATATATCCTTGGGTCTTTTGCTAGGGATTGCTTCAGAACCTCATACTATAATGTACACTGTATTTTCTACTGGTTAGAGTTTATGTGTTAGGATGGAGTTAGCTGAAATATCTTTCTGAAAATCAGACTTAGTATAGAAGGAATTTATGGTTTCAATGCTTTCTTCTCTGGAGTTTGACATATCACAATTTGGTGATACATGAAATCGTGATAGGAACCTTTATGAGACAATTTTGACTCAGGGTTATAAAATAAGAGAAAAAAAAACTGCCTTAAGAATGTGGTACACAATTCACAGGTCTGTTTTCACAAAGGCATGAGTACAAAGTCTGTTAGCATGGGGTTTAGCATTTCCAAGCTCTGCACCTTCTGCGTTATTGATGTCATACTTGGGTTTTTTGAAACCGTGTTTTCTTGTTTTCTGTTCTGTGTGTGTGCATGCACGTTTAAGGATGTGTGCATGCATAAGTACAACATGAAATGACTCTTCTTGAATCTCTAAACAATGGAAAACCAGATATTGCTGAATTACAGCCTTCAGACAATTCCTTACTGGATTTATATCTTCATATAAAAACATGGCAGGATGAGATTCTTGGGTTCATTCTCCACCTGCTTGTTTAGTTTAACTGCCTTTAGAGCTGCCTTTGGTCACTGACTTGGCATAAATAAGGCATCAGGATCATATTACTCAGCCAGTTTTGCAATAGTTTGCTGGAGGGAGGAATGGGGGCTGTGAGTGAAATTGTCTAAAGGCACTTCCTTGTTAACAAAGTCAAAACTTGCTTAAGCCTTCCTAGCTGGCACAAAAAATTCACAGCCACTCAATACCTGCTGAAGAAGCGTAAGTCTAAGTCAATTGCAGATAAGACAGCTGAAGGTCAGGATAAAATACTTCATCAGGTAGTTTTATTTAAGCAAGAACAGAACTGTGGTCCTGATTTTAACTTTCGCATATTTATCTCACCACAAATCTAAATATCTGTCATTGCAGCAGCCTGTGAGTTGGGGAAAAGAAACACCTTTCCTTGGGCTGGAAGATTTTTAAAGGGAAGATGTGACCTGTGAGATATCTTTTTTTTTTGTTCACAACGAAAGGCTCAGCAGTTCTGGGATGCAACAGGGTAAGTCAGATGCAATGTGCTGCAGAGCTGATCAAATTCTGTGGCAACTGGACGCACAAGTTAAGAGCTGACTTGGCAGGTACTGTTCCCAAGGCACTTAATTGTTTCCAGCAGCTTTGCTTTTATTTGCTCTTTTTTAAGAACAGTTTTCCTGGGTGACAGAGAAGCCAGTGCAAATATCCATAATGAGTATTGCTTTAGGTTTCATTCAGAACACAAGGCTTCCCTAACAGTATGTGAAAACTCCAGACATTTCCCACAGCTCAGACTGAACTGCAGTAAGAGCTGGCTTTAGACAAGAATAAATAAACCCCCCATGAGAGAAAGCCAGGTTATGTGGCAGGTACCTTTTTGGCTCAGCCACCACTAAAATGAGAGAGATTAGGAGAAATTCCCTTTATGATTTAGTGGTATTTTATTTTCTCCCCCGAATGCTATCTTGATTAAATTAACTGGGGAAAACCTGCCAAGGTCTTTTAAGATGTATAAAATAAGGTACGCCAATAATGTCAAAAGGTATGTTAGTAAAGTTCAACATGTTTGTACTAATAAAACCAGTGATTCAAGAAACTCACACTTCTGTAGCCTTTGAATGAGAGAACTTGTTCACTAGGTGTGAGTGAGTCACATTGCATACATGTCCAGACATTTCAGGGTTTTATGTGCATGAGGCTAATGTTGTCAGAGTGCTACTGAGCTCACAAGGAATGTGGAGGGAAAAAAATTTCCTTACCAAGCCCTGTATGTTTTTGAGAAGCAAGGAAATATGTAGAGGAATTCATCAGATATGACCAGTATATTTAAATTGCTTGCAGTGATAACAGAAGGAGATATTAATAACAGATAAAGAGGTTCTTAGTTACATACTTAAAAGCTTATTTAAAGAGCCTAGATTAGATCATAGATCAACAGAGCCTCACTGGAAAAAGCACTCATCTTACACATTGGGCTGCACACTGCAGCACTTAACTGAGACTTTGGTGAGATAAAGCTGTTTGGCTTTTAAGTCAACCTTGAGATGACTTTCCCTTTAAAAAAAAAAAAAAATCCAAACCACTTTGATTATGTATTTGGTTTGCATGCTAAATAAGCTGCTCAGCTAAAAATATACACCCGCAAGGAGCTTATGTCATCTCCCCCCAAATGTGTGACAGAGAGTGAAAGACAGGCAAGGCAGAAGAGGCAACATAAAAACCCAAGTTTTAATTTTTGTCAGGATGAATTGGTAAATTTGTATTAAATTATTTAATGCCTGGAAGACAAAGGCTTTAGCTTTTAGATGACAAATCTATGACAGCTAGAGGCCAGATCCACAGGTAACATGATCATGTGCAGTTTGGGGAACTTTGTTCATTGTGTGCTGTTTCACACCAGTTCCAATGTTCACGTGTAAACTTTGTGACCTTTCTGTCCATGTTAAAAGCCACAGCAAAGTCAGGTGTAAATCCTGCACCCCATTCCCACTGTGCACCTCCAAAACCAGGCACAGACCTGGCTGTTGTGGGTTGTGAGCTGGAACTTCAGAGATCCCTGAGCAGGGGAGCTGGGGCTGCCCTGTGCCCACAGCCAGCACACCAGGAAGAGTGGCAGATCTGATCCATGTGCACTCCTCCCTGCCCTGTGTGAAAAGGACGTGCCCCAGATAAATCCAGGCACTGCCAGAGCTGACACCTTTCTCGGGAATTCACAGGAGGCAAAGCTCTGAAATGCCAGATTCCCAGTAAATTCTCTCAGCTTTTCATCAGCTCTCTGGTTGTAGATACTTACCCCAGGAGACCCTTAAGGGACTTTTTATTGTTCTAAGGAACTTGTTGGGATAATTTACATAGATAGGAACGCTGTGTTCTCTGGATGGGAGCTGAAGGAACCATGATAGGGCTATTATTTTACTCAAAGGTGGAGGCTGAAAAATAGGGAGTGTTTAAATTTAGAACTCTCCACCACTGAACAGCACTGCCCAAGGGCTGTGGAGAGCAGGGCAGTTTTCAAAAGCTTATTTTTTTTTTCCGGTTTTGTAATCTCCTCAACTAAACAGGGGTCAGAAATGGAAAAGGAAACCTCAACAATGCAGCCCAACCCCTGGGGAAGCAAGACTGATTAATGGACAATTTTATGGCTCATTTGTAAAAGGGAAAACTAGCAAAGTGCTCTGTTTACTTTGTCCATACAATTCATATTAGCATTTACGGAAAAAAAAAAAAATAGAAGATGTTTGGATATCTTGAATACTTTGGGAAAACAAACAAATAGCTTATGGACATCTGCAATGAAGAGTACAAACTACTGGAGGGTTTATTGCAAACACTGCACGTACTGGAATGGTCAGACTCCTGCAGATTTTCCTTTAGCCTCATATTCTTCCTGTCAATATTTTTCTGAAGATTAGTTTGGAGCTTAGGGATGAGTTTCCCTCTAAGAGAGGCAGTGTTTGCAGACCTACAGCCAGCCAGACCTACAGACCTACAAATGGTTTGGGGGGCTTAATAACACTTTGGAGTGTCTCTGTACCTCTTTGTATGTTTGAGCTACCATAGTTTGATTTACTGCACTGCTGACCAAGTCAGGAATTAGAGAAGTAGCAATAGGCAATTAGGCATCTCTGAACCTCAGTTAGTTAGTGTAAGAGGCTCTGGCTTTTTTTTTCTGAAGCTTTGATTCAGAGTTACCTACTTCACACCTCCTTTGTCTCCCGCCCTGCCAAATAATAAGGAAACAAAGAAAAAAAAAAAAAAAGAAGAAAACAAATGGGAAGTGCTAGATTAGCCTCTGCCAAGTTGTAGACAGAGTGGCTGTCTTTGGCACTGAACTGACAGCACTGAGACCGTTGGATGGTTTTCAAATGTGTTATGGCTATCATGAGATATCAACTGACTGGGAATCACACACTGGGAAGAGTAAAAGGTGAAAGAGAAAAATCAGAAACAAAGAAGAGATTATACAAGGAGAGGTGAGCTGGGAGAATATTGGTAGAAGTGAACTATCAAATACCTCCTAGATTTTGCCAAAAATAGCAAGCAAATTATGTGAACCACAGAGGAGAATAGTCTAAAGTACACAGAGATCTGTGTGTGAGTGTACACAAACATCCATTACATGCATGTGGTGAGGCCCAAGACAGTGCAAGTGCACTGGGGTGGAAAGCTGTACTGAAAACTTTTTGTGTTTAACACCACCACCTTCTGCATCATGGGCATCAATGTTATTATTTAATGTTGCACTTGTCAGCCATGAGATTTGCGTATCTGAGTTACATTTACTTCGGTGAAAAGTTGCAGAGTGCCTCAAGGTAAAGGTGAAACCTGCGGTGAATACATTCTTAGGAAATGTACACAGAAGCTTGACTCTTTATGGATCCCTCTATTTTGAGATTCTAATTGTGGTTGGAATGCTTTCACTGAATAGTTGAGGTTGGAAGAGATGTCCAGAGACCCTAGTTCAACTCCTCTGCTCAAAGCAGGGTCAACTGCAGAAGGTTGCCCATCTGTGATCAGGATTTTGGTTATCTCCAGAATGGAGGCTCCACAATGTCTCTGGGCAGCCTATTGTAGTGTTTGTTCCTCACCCAAAAAAGTGTTCTCTTATGTTTGAATGGAATGTTCTTCTGTTGAATTTGGGCCCATTGCCCAATATCCTGCCACCTCTTACTGGATAATACTAAGAAGAGCCTGGCTCTATCTTCTTAATCCTTCCCATCAGGTATTTATTTTTATTTACTTTTTTGAAAAACCTGCTTTACTATTTTTTACCCAACCTTTGTCTTCTCCTGACTGAACCACCATAATCTTCTCAGGCTCTCCTTATCAGTCAGATGCTGCAATGCCTTATCATCTTTGTGGGCTTTGCTGGGTCTGCTCCTGTGTGTCCCTGTGTCCTGTTCTGGGGAGCTCAGCAATGAGCACAGAGCCCCAGAGGTGTGCTGGCACTGCTTATCCTGCTCCAGCCAAGGAGGTTGTTGCCTTCTTTGTTGTAGAGGTGCACTGCTTGTTTTCACCTTGGTGTCCAGTAGGAGCCCCAGGGTTTTTTGAAAAACCTGCTTTTCAGCCAGTTGGTGCCCAGGTTATTCTGGTGCAGGAGATTATTGCTCCCCAGGGGCAGGACTTTTTACTCTCCACTGCTGAGCTTCATGAGACTCCTGCTGACCCTTTTCTCCAGCCTGTCCTCGTGCTTCTCTATGGCAGCACAGCCGGTGGTCACACATCATCTGCTCACTGGGGAAGGTGCCCTGTGTTCAGCACACAGGTCACTGATGAAGATGTTAAACAGTGTGGGCCCCAGCCCTGCCCTCAGCCATGCCAACACCACCAGTGACCAGCCTCCAGATGGACTTTGTGTCCCTGGCCACAGCTCTGAGCTAGCAGAGCAGCTCATTTCCAGCCCATCTCTCTGTCCCTTTCTCTGCTCCATATTTCATGTGTTGTCTGAGTGGATATTGTGGAAGACTGTGTCAAAAGCTTTGCATAAGTCAAGGTAAGCAATACCCACAGCTCTCCCATGGCTCTAGCCACATGATAATAGAATGCTGTCAGGTTGGTCAGGAATTCTTTCCCTTTCATAATTCCATCTGGTTTCATTAGGGGCTATAGCTGCATTTTGGAAAGCACACCAGGGAAGCAAAGGAGGTGTGATTAAATCAGGAAGCTTTACATGTAATGTTAAATTTTGTCATATTGGATTCTCTACCCTAAGCTCAAGACAGCAGTGCATTCAATCTCCTAGGATAACATCCTAGCCCAAGAGGGTCTAAGGTGTGTGTTATCTCTGATTTCATACCCAACACAGAGAGCTCATACGTGACTGGTGGATTTCCATATTGTGCTTTATTTCAGAGTGTTACATGAACATCATCACTGAGACGGCCTAAATGTCTGTCTCTCCAGCTCTTTCATGACCTATGGTCTCCCTCGACCCTTCAGAGTTGGAGTGCCTTGTCAAAGAGTACGTGTAGTATTTGCTTTCTTGTGAGGCCACCTTATGTCACCAGATCTCTTCACTTTTCATTTAGGCTAATTTTGTATATGTTTGTACAGTGAATTCCTTAGACTCTTGGCAGACAATTTAATTGGTTAATTGAGCTTTGTTACTCTTTCATGCAACAATCACATTTGCCTTTGAGGGACTGTCCTTGCCTGTTGTACAGTCTTGTACATTGTGGAGATTTTGGCACTGATAAAATGCTTTTGGCCAGACTGGATGTGTGTTATTTACTCCTATTTCTTCAGAGGCAATTATTCTAAGGTTGACTGTAGCATCAAACAAATACCCAAACCTACAAATGCTTCTGATCAGCTTTTAGCTGTCTGACAATGCTGGGCTTAGTGCATGTGCATGTTATTGGGAACAAGCCATTGAGCTCTGGAGGGATTCAGAGCCAAAAGTCAGCAGCCTAAATGGATTGGCCAGAAAACAGGAACTGAGAATTTCTCCATTCAGCACTGTGTGTTGTGAGTGCCTGTGAAAAGCTGGCCCTCCATATTTCCATGGGCATTTTAATGCCCTGGGGTGCCATTTCTCAGAAGAGCAGAGCAGGAAATCTGTGCCTCTCATCATCTTTCAGTTGCTAGATATTGGAAGTATCTTGAGGACAAGATCTGTTGTTTCTTCCTCATAAGGGACTTTTTGAAGGAAACATTATCTTGGAAAAACATGGACCCATGCACCACCTCAGCTATTGAAATAATTCACGTTAAGAGGGTTTCTTGTGGGATAACTCTATGCAAGGCTTGTTGAGCAAGATCCCTTCTGGGTGGCCTTTGTACATCTCCCAGTGTTTTCATGACACATCTTTTACTGCAAAGAGTAATTAAAGGCTTCACCTCAGAGGTTCATGAAGAGTGGAAAGAGGCATTGCCTGAACGATGATGTGCCCGACACTTTGGTTCATATCACTTTCCTGATAAGTTCAAGCTGTTAAACTCCAGCTAACCAATCAGTAGAACAATTTACTACCTCTGTGTCATTTTAAGTGGGCTGTCTGGCTGGAGCAGGATGTATTCAAATGAAAGTTAACAAAGTATGTTTTCTTTTGAGGATTTGTCTGCTATAAAGAGCTTGAAGGGAAGTTTTGAACAGGCATTTTCATCCCGTTACAGCTGAAATATCCATTGTACCTCCCACAGCTTCAATAACTGCAGTTATTTTCATTTCCAGCACATTTAGAAACAAACGATGTTGAATCTACTTTATTTGATGGGAGAGGTTCATAAAGAAATGGCAAAGGGCATTTTTAAAATATTTGGCCTTCAGATATCCTCTTCTTTCCAGATCCTTTAAGCCATGCTCAGGTGACCCTTACAGGCTGAGCAGCAAAACCCTGCTGGGAGAGAGGGGCCCAGAGCTGCCACAGCCTCCCTTGTGGTCCCTGCCGATCAATGTCTGCTCTATTCCACAAAGAGCCTGGACTGTCTTGGCAGGGAAAGCTTCATGGGATCAGGTATAATCCCCTGAGGAAAACAATTGTATACAATAAGAACTTGAAAGCATGAAAGGAAAAGATTTTCAACTCCTCTAAGCAGAGCTTTATTGGTAAAAACTGCATCTGCCACTTTTCTCAAGTTAATTTTCTATTATGTGAAAAACTGTGGAAAGCAAGGCTCATACCATTCATAAATGAGCTTATCCTGTAATTGAAAAATAAAATAAAGTTATTTGGCTGCAAACCGGATATAAGCTTGATGGCTGAGTGCAAGGTATTTGTTTTTTTGTGCTGACTTCTCATATTTTCTCCTCCCCCTACTCCAATCCATCTGTAGAAATGTTTTCTTTTCTTGTTTCCCCAAAGCCTGAATGTTGTAGATTCTGGGTGAAAGACTTAATTCAAATCCTTTTCTTCCATTCTTCTGTAGAAATTCAAGACTTACTGGTTCAGAGAATGTGGGTTCTTCTTGTCTTTCCTCTTTTTTTCCTTTCAAGATGGTCATGTTGTTGAATTTTAAAACTCAGTGTTAGCTAACAGTGACATGATGGTGAAATTGCCTTTTGTGTTACTGAAGCACTTGTTTCCTCTGATAGGGAATGTAGAAACCAAGCAAGCTACAAGTTTATGGGGTTTTTCCCTCCCTTTTTGGTGAGAGAGCCCCTGAGGATATTGTTAAATGCTAGTTTATAGGATAGCCAAACCCTGCAGGTAGGTGTTACCTGTAAAAAAGGAATATGGAACTTGTGCTATATGTACCTGAAGTATCCTTCTGTGTGACTGAGATACCAATAGGAATTTCCCAGACACCACTCAGGACTGCAGCTGAGAAAAAAAAGGCACTAAACTGATCCTTTGTCTGCTCTGACTGCCTTGTAACTAACTATATAGACTTTATTTTTGTTCCGTTCAAATCTCTTAGCTGGCTTTGCACAAGCAGCAGAGAGGCAGCAGCCTGGGCTGCTGTTCATGATGCAGGTGATGAACAGAGCCAAACTGTTGTTCTTGCCCCCATTCAGGGTAAGCCCTTGTACACTGCTCAGAGTTTTTGGGCAGCATCAAGGCTCGAGGGACCTTAATGTTAGGTCATGTGTCTGCCTGACCTTTATTCAAGCCATGTTTGTTTAACGCCATGTGTAGATTCTCCTGGTAAAATTATTGTGCTTTTCAAATCTCCCTAGAAGGTAGAAAATGAAGCTGCATTTTGTCTCTCTCTAGCTACCAAAGCTCAAAATTAACACCTATTCTACATTCTTTTAGTCTTAAAATCCTACCTGCTTCCAAGGCGTCTAAATGAGTCTGAAGTGCAATTAAGCCATTCTATTTAATCTCAGCTGTGAAGAGAGGGTTCAGAAAGAATGATGTTTTTGACATCTGTCACTTGCACAATCACCTTCCAGTGCCAGCAGAAGAAATCCATTACCCTTTCTGATTAGAGACTGATTTTAACTAGCAGAGTTATAGGGTGATACCAGCTACACTGACAGATATATGTCTTGGAATGCTTTCCCAATCCTGCTGTGTTTATAAAAGGGATAAAATCAAGATAATGTTATTTTTTTATAGTCACATTTCTGGGAGGCAAAAAATCCTATTCTCCCCACAAGTAATATTTTGATATGCACATTTAAATGATATTGAAATTACACCTATAAACTGTTAAAAGTAATAGATGCACATTAGTATCACAGAAAGAAAATGCTACAACAGGCAAGAACTGAAACAGAGCTGGGGAACTCTATTAATGTACAACTTGTCACGTTGGGTTTATTTTGTTGATGATTATTTGTGATAGAAAATATTCCCATCTTTTAAAAGAAGTAACACAGAATAGGATTATATCCTGTCATGTCGGTTACACCTCTTCAAAATCAGAGACAAATGAAACCCACATTTAAATTATTATTTAATCTAAATAATATTATTTGATTTAAATAAAGTAATAAGCTAAAGTAGAAAATAAATTAATATTTAATTTAAATAAATTATTAGGACCAAATTATTTTAACTATGAACCAGTTCTGAAAACTAGGGGACTGTAAAGACCCATGAGCTTCAATAAGTCATGGTCAAGTAACTATGACTTTGTGATGAGTCAAACCAAAGCTTCAAATCCAGACGTTCCTGAGCACTGGAACATTTTAAATAGGAATCTGGCTACGGATCTGTGGCTTAGTTCTGTGTTTCAAATAAAGGAGAAACTCCTTTCCCCAGAGAAAAAAATGTAGAAGTTATAGAAAAGAAAACAAAAATCAGAGGCCATCAAGAGCTGTTTAAGTGTGAGCATCCTCCAGCATACAGATATTTATTTGTATGTCAGAGTGCCTACCTGAGGATCCAATGTCCCTTTCCTGTGCACAGGTGTGCATCTGACAACATTTCAGGTGGGTGCAGTGATGTCCCCTCACAGGGCTGTTATCTCTGCCTTACACACCTGTACACTCAGACTTTGCTGAATGATGAAGAAAGGTATTTGGATTGTTAGTAAAGAAGGTAAAAAGGAAGAGCCTCTGGTCACTATGGTGTGAAAATTCCTCATTGGTATGTGGGTATGGTGACCTAAGAAAAGGATGTCTGTCCTAAGGATGCCTTGGATAATGGACTTTCAGGTGACTTCTGGTCCACAGGCCATTAATTAGCTATCTGTGCTTTCAGCTGACCATCACCATAAAATTGGATGACTTCTGACCAAAAAATGCACCAGGGTTTTTGTTTTTTAACTCCCAAAACAATACCTGACAAGTCTGTTGGAATACAGAGTAATTTATGCTGTTCTGCAGCTGCATCTTTCCTGAAGACTTTCTAGAGCACTCAAATTGCACATGCACAAAGTCAGCTGATCTTTCATGAAAATACTATGATAATGTTTGATTAGCTTTACATCTTTTGAGTATTATAAGAGTGCATAATTGCTTGTTTTCCTTGAGTGTCAGCAGCAGTCTTTTTAAGAGGGAAATTTAGTAGAAAATTTAGCAGGAAAGTCTTTAAACTTAGTGGAGCGAGGAGGCCAAACTCACCTTTTAGTATAGGAGTATGCTGTTGATTTCCTGACTCTTATCAGCCTAAACAACACCTAAGATCAAATCTTGAGTGGTCTGCAACAAATATAATGAAGCTTAGGACCTTAGAGAGTACAGTGTTGGTCTCAGGACGAAAGGGCTGTGCAGCACAGCTTGTTTGTCCTTGAGTTCTGCTAAAAGCTGGCTAAAATGTGATTTGAGGTGTTCCTTGTTAAATAGTGGAAATGTTTGGTAACTGATGACTTCTCCTGCCTTACCTCTGCTCTGAAATGTGCTGAAGTCAATAGGAGGATTCCTGTCACCTCAAATTAATTTGGGATTGTGCCATATCAGTAAGGTGTGGGAAACAAAGGCAGTCTGTGTCTGGTACTCAGGAATGAGGAAGAGACACCTGTAATGTGGGTCTTGTTCTGTCATAGTTTTCATATCCTTTTCATACACTCATTCTTTATTTTCATGCAATTCATTGCATATCACTAAAGGCAGCTGCAGTTGTGCAAAGAGCGGCAGGAAAATGAGAGGAATTAGTCCCCCGAACCAGTAAATATGGATTAGGGCAGAGCAGAATCAGAGAAGGCTGGGAGCATTGTTTATGCTAAAAGGGCCATTTGCTGGTGCACTTTGTGTTTCCATTGTCGGGTGGCAGGAAGCCCAGAGCCTGGCTGGCTGTGGCCCCAGTACAGGCAGTGCTGCACAGAAGGTGGATGGGCTCCCTGTGGCACTGAGGGCAGGGCTATCTGCTCTCTACAGCCAGCATGGAAATGACACAGCCCCGCAGGGACCACCTTCACGGGTAACTTCAACAACCACCAAACCCCTTCTTTCAGACCCGGCTGCCAAGTTCTGAGCCTGTCCTTGTGCCCCTTTTAAAGAGGCTGGCTGTGTTCAACAAGGTGAATCTCACTATTCCCTTCACCCTCCTGCTTTGTACGTGCTCTGTGTTAAACCCACTGTGAGCAGGTTTCCTGTTCACTTGGTAAAACCTGGGCTGTGAGCACTGCCTGGCCAATTAATTTTTTGTGGTACCCGGGGAGCAACAAAGCCTGAGAAACCATGTTTTTCTTTCTTCAATTACATTCATTGTGGTAGCAAGGACAAGGTAGGAACCACTAAAATAATTTGATCCGAAGTTGTTTTGGCAGAATGCTCCTGTGATGAGCTGCACTGTGTTTACTACCGATGTGGGATGATGATATGGGGCTGCAAAGAGCTGCAAATAAATGAGGAGCTGGAGCAAACAGGTGAGTCAGGCTTCCTTTATGTGCCATAAGGACAAAGAGGGGCAGTTTCACACTGAGCATCCATCGTGGAGAATCAGCCTCCCAGAACTGCTGTCATTAGAAAGCATTGTTGAGTGAAGGACTGTTTAAAACAGCTGGACAAAGCAGGAGGCAGGCTACTCCAGACAGTAAGCAGGTGCAGAGGACAGCAGGAGGGCAACAGAATTTGTTAGAAAGCCTGCCATTAATGATATTTTTTACTAGTAATTTTATTAGAGGAAAGGCTTTTTATTATTATTGTTTTTTCATTAGAAATAATAGTGCTCGTGTGTGAGGCATATTTATATGTTGTACCTCAGGACTAGATTTGCTCCCAGAGTCTAAAAGAACATATTGTGCAGTACCTTATATGTTTGAGGCTTTCAATTGCATTTTGTTTCCATCTCAGTGAAGTGTTTCTTATTTGGAAAAGCTGACTAATCTGTGTCATTTACCTACACAGTAAGTGGTTTGACGTTTCCAGATCTAGGATTGGGTTTTAGGAGGGAAAGAAGAGTTGTGTGTGGCTTTTTTTGTTTGTTTTTTTGCTTGCTGGATAGTTTTGAGGGTTTGATTTTTGTTGTTTTGGATTGGTGGAGTTTTTTGTTTGCTTGTTTTTGTTGTAATTGTTTGTTTTGTTTTGTTTGTTTTTTTCTTTAAATGCTGCTTCAGGTGTCATTTTAGCAGAATAAAAGCTGCCAAGTTAAGGGGAAAAAAAAGCAGTGCTGAAGTCCTGTAGAGAATTCCTGAAGGCTTAAAAGAGTTATAAGAGTCTCCTTCCTCCTCTTACATTCATGCATTTGGCCTCACAAACACACATCTCCCTCTATCAGCACTGAGCAGTTTTTGAACAAATTCGCTTTGCTGAAGTTTTGCAATTGACTACTGCACCCTTTGAAATGGCTGTTCCAAATGCAGATGTCTGCAATGCCCTCACCAGAGGGGTGGTTAAATGCCCTGCCTTTGCTGCAGCCTGCAAGCTGTTTTACACTGCACGAGAGAAGTCAAAAAGTCAATTAATATGCTGACCAAGACAAAATAGTTCTTTGCACCTATAGTCAATCCCAGTGTGGACTCTCTTATGAGAAAATTATTAATAATGAGTATGTTGTAGGCCTCATGTCATCTCTCTAGGAGATACTTAATCCTACAAGTTGGATCAAGAATCTAATTTGCTTTTAATCAGATGGGATATAGCTTTGTGTATGAGGAAACACTGCTTAATCTTTTGCATTCTGGTTGGGAGGCTGGGAGTCCAAGAGCAATTGTGATTTGAGGACTCATTCAATGCTGGTAGAAGTGAATAAATTCACTATTCCAGGGACTTAGTGTGACTCCTGTGGTTTCCTTTGCCTGTCCTTTTAGAAAGTGTTTCACTTAGCTGCTCAGGAACAATCTGGGGAGGGTGAGCTGTGTGAGAGGGAGCATTAACAGGTCCCAAGGCTGCTGCTGTCCCAAAGGCTGCACTGTTGGTGCTCCAGACTGGCAGCTCTGCAGTGCTGCAGGTGCAGCTTCAGGTGTGAAGGCCCATGCAGGTGCAGGGCCTGTGCAGGGCCATCCCAGACACACCTGTGCCTGTGCATTCCCAAACCACATCCCTTGCTGCACTCAGCTGGATCTCAGCTGCCCTTCAGTGCCAGGGCTGCACTGGCAGATGCCAGGAGGAGCCATGAGGACATCGGGGGGATGTGACCTTCAGAGTGACAGAGGACTCCAGGTGTGTGGGACTGCTGCTGGCTAACCCCAGCTCAGATTATCTCCATGGTTCAGTGTACACCTTGGCAACTCTGTGAGGTAAAAGGCAAAGGGAAACCAATTTCTGTCCATGTTCTTCCCCCCAAAGATTAAGATGTGATTTTGCACTAAACACTGAAAAGCAAACTGGGAACAGTTCTGATCCTTGACTTCTCGGTGTAAAGTAAGTTTAGACTAAGCAATATAACTTATTTTTTCTTTTTTTTCTAAGATCAGTGGGAGAACAGGATTTGGCCCATTAGACTTCATCTGCAGTATGGGGAGGTTGTGAAAATTCTACTTTAAAAAACTACCTGCAATCTGTCACTTAATTTGAAGAGTCCCTACAGCACTGAGATTCAGGTAAGAACCAATTAATGATAATAGTATTAATGAACTTTTCCAAATGCACATTTCATTTAGCTGTAACAAGATAGTTATCTCTGATACACTGAATATAAAATCAACTATCAAACTGGAAGAAAGATTAATGAGTCTGATAAATAACTAGATATATAATACTTTAGTCTTAATATGAGAGTTTAGAAGTCAAGACTAACTGGTCATCCTGGGCATGTAATGTTTGAATAAACAGTACCTACAGAATTAGTGGTCCAGGGTTTTTTATATCAGTTGCAGGCTAAAATAGTGAAAGAATCATATTTGGTGATTCCTGTGGGTGTAGACTGGAGGAAAATTCTGCCTTTACTTCCTTTGTTATGAGCAAATGCTAAGCATGCTTGTAAGATAGAGGTTTTTGTCAAGATACATGTGCTGTATTAAAAATGTTCCAGCAATGTAACAGAAATTACATTGAATGGATAAAGAATAGGCTGTATGTTTTATTATTTCACTCATCACCCAGTTTGGTGGAAGTGGATCCTCTCTTTGCTGTGAAATTATTTTTAATGAGCCTGATATAATTCCTTCTCTACATACAGCCATTTGTTCATAACCCTGGCCAGTGAATAAGAGAAAATTATGTATTCCTTGAATCATGCCAGGCACAGCTATTTTCTAGCTTCTCAAGGGCATATTTATATTAATCCTAACAGCAGCCAGGCAAAAAGCCTCAGTGACAAAGCAGGCTCAAAATGTCCTTTGTGTTTTAGGACTGCTCACCCATGTAAGCTGGCTCTGGCCATGGCAATGCTCAGGAAAGGCTGGACACTATGGCAAAAGTTGTGTAAACAGTAAGGCAGAATCATTTCCATGGATAACCTTGGAAAAAGGTCAGGAGGAGAGATGAACAGAGAAAATAGGGCTCTTTAACCCCCCAAAGGTCAGCCATTACAATGGAAATGAAAGAAGGGGATGCTATGGAGGGCATGGTGTGTATCTCACACAGCAGTCATGCATCCCTGCCTCTCTGCTGAGGTGTCATGTATTCAGCTGAGCTCTGGATATGCTACAGACATCAGCAGATGTCTCAGCAGTGCCCAGAAAACACATTCCCACACTGCCTCCTCTGATGGATCAAGACCACATCACGTCTGCTGCGTCCGTGGCAGAGTGGCAGCACAAGGTGAGGGACTCACGTCTGCCTTTCCCTCCTCCCATTCCACTCAGCAGCTCAGCCCTCAGAAAAATGTAAACTTCCTCTCCCGCCAAGTGAACTTTAGCCCTCCACAAATAGCAGCACTCCTTATGGCTCTCTGCTGCCAGCAGTCATCTATGTCTGGCTTCTCACTGCGTTTCTGCATTTTTGTGACACCTCAAAGTGCTTAGTCCTGCTCCACACCCAATCCCAGCTAAGACTTGTGATACTGCTAGTCAGTCATCATTTAGATTTATAGAAAAAGCAAAATGAACTTAGAAACCTGCAAATAATCTTGTTCCTTGATGTGAGAAAGCTATCACACAGCGAAGGAAAGCGTGACAGCTGATTAGATGATTGGCATAAAGCTGTTAATGGAAATCAGCTGTTCCCTGGCAGGCAGTGCTTTAAGGGAATTCCCACTCTGTTGGTTCCTGAACAATGCATGAGTTTGAGTTGGTATCTAACTGATATCTAACCTGGGCCTTGGTTTGCCATACCTAAAATGGAGACAGTAACTCTTTCCTGCATCAGGGAATTGTTGAAAGAAAACAGCGTGTAGCACTTTGGATTCACAAGTAGAATTGAAACAGGTATTAAGCAGATTATATTATACGTGTGATTGTAGAAGACTTAACATCAGATTTCCTTTCAGAAGAGCAGCAGAACAAGTAGAGAATTAACAGATATGGTTTAACAGAAGAATATTTAATTCTCCCAGTTAATTTGTTACAGGCTAAACAGGTAAAATTCAGAAAAATTCCAGTGACTTGTGTGAAGAAAAAATCATTAGCTGAGAATCTGATTGGTCTTTCAGTATAGATTTTATAAGAGGTTTATGACCTACATGGAAAGAACTAAACAAATAAATAGTTTCCTGCTATATTCATTTTGAAATATATAACTTAGTGTAAAGTTTGTTTATAAATTAATTGGGAGAGGTGATGAGGAATATTCCTATTGAAGTACTTATTACCAAAATGCATCAACAAATCACTGTCTTAAATGTGATGCAGTAAGTGAGTCACTAGCCTTTGCAATGACCTCTTTGAGCAAGCTCTGCAGGAGGTGCAATCCACAGGGAAAACAGGAAAAGTGTACCTAGATGTTCAGTTTGTGGCTTATAGGGAAAGCATTGGGCTTGCTCCAAATTTACAGTCTGACATAGCCCCTTATATGAGACTGGGATGAGACCCTTGTTTGCACTTTGTGAGGATACACAGGGAAAAAAGGACAAAGTGGTCTGCAAAGGTCTACTGCATGGCTTCTAAGAAATGGTAAGAAATGCACAGGAACACAGAAGGACTCTGGCTGTCCTAAAGGAAACTTGTGCTGGGAACATCTCAAGAACTGTCTCTGTGTGCAGGGGTTTTGGATCCAAGGCTGGAGAAGGGCTAGGCTGTGATGTCTCTACTGCAGTGGTCAGCAGAAGCCCAAAGCACAGAAGAGACAGAATTGTTCTGCTCCAGGAACAAGGAAGGAAGCCGGAAATGCCTGAAGAGAAATGTCAATTTTTGCAGACTCTTAAATCTCATATTCATTTATGTTCATTGCATTCATACTGTTTTCAGAAATTCAAAGACTGAGTGTGGAGGCTCATAGAGTGATCAGGGTTCTGCTTTTCTGTGTTTGTTTGCTTTCTCTTGATTATAAATGACCAAGCGACTTCCATTCTCTTTGAAATTAAAATTATTTCTGTCAAAACAGACAACAGTGCTGCTTTTTATGCCACAGATGAATTTTTTTCTATGAATACCAACTCAATAGGGATTCATGTTTTAAAACAAGAAACCCCTTGAAAATGTACTTGCAATAAATAGCAAAATACCATCCCACTGTTTTCAGCTAAAACACCATAACTGTTCTGGTTGCAGCTTAAGAACAGCTTTCCTTGGATGAAGGTAATTAAATTTCACTAATTGTTATGAACAATGCTATGCTTTAGTGATTTTCTGCTCAACAAAATACCTGGGAGCAAGTAAGAGAACACCTGAAGGGGAAGATAGTTAATGGTGGGTTTCAGGTACTGAAAAATGTCTCTCTCACTTGGAAACAAAACCTGAGCAAAATGTCTGGTAAACAGCATCAGTGGAGGTTGGCATGAAGCAAAGCAAAGGGCTGGCTCAGTGGACTGGCTACTGCCAATTAAATGGTTTCATGCACTGTCTACCTCAGGTAATGAGCTCTGGCTAAACCTTTAGGCCCTGGGCACCCGTTAGAAAAGACAAATATAGCTGGTAGGGAAAAAGAAAATTCCATTGGGACATCTTTGATTTAAACGGAATCAAATGGCACGCTGCCATGTCAATGGCCTTTCATGGAATGCAAATTGGTCTGTCTAATGGAGAGAAAATGCACATCATTCATTTTAGACTATAATTAGCTTTTAATTTAATCAAGTGTTGGTACCAAAGCAGGCCTTGGAGAAAGATTCTGATATTAAAGCCTTCAAAGCTTCTTTGGAGAGCTCTAAATGGTTTGTGTGGTAGTAAATCAACTTGCAAAGTGGTACTATACAATGTGCATATCTTAGCTCTATCACAATCTATTATAAAATTTAAAACAGGGAACAAGTGGAATGCAGTCCTTTTATGCAAGAAAACACTGAGTCATACAGAGAGTCACTCAATCTCAGGGACACAAGTTTTCTGAGCACTGGCTTTTAGGAGAGTAGTAAAAAATACTACCAAGGGCAGTGTGCAATTAAAGCTACTTTAATCTGCATTTAGGGGCTAGAGTTTATGTTATAGAAGTATTAGTAAATAATGTCTAATTGCAAAGCAGGGGAAGAAAATATGAAATTAATAATGGATCTGTCATTTTTCATTATTATGGTCTTGTCCATGTGAGGAGATTTACTTAGTCTTATGTTCCACTCTGGCTGGACTTTGGAAAAGGAAGAGACAGTTTTGGGTTATGGAGTATGTTGGATGATCTCCAAAATTATTTTCATCCCTGGCAATGTCTTGTCTTGTTCTGTTGGTACTCCAGCCCTGTCAGGCAGGGTGTAGCAGAACACAATGCAGCTGGAACTTCACAGTTTCTGTGGAGAACAGTCATCACTTATTGATCTCCTTTCCATTTCTCGAGTGCAGGCTGGGTTTCCTGCCAAGAGTGTCTCCCATCTTTATTAGGAGCTGGTGTGTAAAGCACTGAGTGTTTTCTGATAGCTGCTTGATAGTGAGAGCTGGGGATTTGGTCCTGAGCTCAT
The DNA here is from genome assembly GCA_013399915.1 of Illadopsis cleaveri. Classification (NCBI taxonomy): domain Eukaryota; kingdom Metazoa; phylum Chordata; class Aves; order Passeriformes; family Timaliidae; genus Illadopsis; species Illadopsis cleaveri. The sequence continues at coordinate 1,661,372 of VXBB01016564.1, forward strand.
GGAAATGAATAAGAAAACATTCTGCACTGGACCTTTCAGCAGATATTAAGTGTAGAACATGGAGAAAGTCAGTATATTAATTTCATACATGATTTTCAATTTAACATCCAAACTATGACTGGTATTATATAATCTGCATTATTTGATTTTGTAGTTGGTATGAAAAATGCAAATATTCAGTTATGCATCTTAAATAATTCAAGCTCCCTTTAATTTTTTTTTTTTAATGGTGGACAGAAAAAGCTCTTTTTGCATTGAGTTTAGGAAAGAAGAGAGGGCAAGAAAAAGCCTATATTCCCTGGATACTATGCAGAAAAGTAACATTCTTTGATGAAAACAATGGTGGGTATTGCTTACCTTGATTTACACAAAGCTTTTGACACAGTCTCCCACAATATCCAGGTAGAGTGGCTGATTTTTGTGCTTCTTGTAATCTTTAAATAATTCTGAACTCTGGCAGGGCACTGCAATGCAGAAGAGATGATCTTCAGAAATAAATGCATAAAAACTGCAACAAATGAGGACTACTGTGAAACTTCATCACGGGGTCTGGACCTCAGTTTAGGAACTGATTTTGCACTTGCAGAGCCCACTGATTTCAAGGGAAGGATTTAACTGGCTAGGAAGGCAGACTAAAAGAATTTACAGCAGGGTGGATCTATAAATAAGACAAAGCAAACTTCATCTATAAAAAGAATAAATTTATTTTTCATCACTGACAAAGACTTATTGACTGAACTGTCTGTGTATGTTTGCAGCTCCTGCTTGGCTAAGTTGTGACTGAGCAGTTTGCCTGCAAGAGGTGTCAGTTTAGCATCATCTGGGGAAATGTGCTCATTTAAATATCTTCTGAGTAATTAGGAGATTGCTCATTAGTTTGCCACTGTCCCTAGCAGAGGTGTTACAGTCTCAGTTTGTTGGACACTGTTAGGAGTTGATTTCCTGCCCTGCATCGTTTTCTGCAAATTGTGGCTTATGAGAGCATGGGCTTTTACTGTAATCACAGCAAAAGTAAACACCTGAAATTAAGACAAAGTTTGGTTGTTAGGAAGAGAACCAGTCAAGCAGGAAATGCCAACCAAAACAACATTCTTGGGGCACCTGATATAAATATGATTCTCCAAGCAGCCTGTTGGGTCCTGCTGGCTGGGGCTCCCCTACACTTGCTCCAGACACCAAGTGCAGGGTTAGTGATCCTGGCTGAGGTGATTCTCATCTCACATAGAGCACAAATCTCAAACTTTATGTGTATTTTACATGGGTGTTAGTCTTTGCTTGCACTGAAAGGCAAGGCAGTCCTGATGCTTGCCCACTGCACTTGGTCTCTCTGGGAACTCCCAGCAGCCACAATGTGAAATGGGAGTGTTTCCATTTGGAATATGTGGTGTGCCATTTCAAATGTGGTCTTCCAGTTCGTTCTGAAAAGTTTGTTCTACTAGTGTCCATATTAAAGCATGTGGGATACAGGAAGGATCTTGAACTACTTGCCTGCATTCTTACAAGATACAAAATATTACATGATTTCTTTTAAACACATATTCCCACTGAAATCAATCAATGGAGAGGTGAGGTAGGAAGGCTGCTGTTTTTTATGGAATTATGAATTTGTAGGTGTTGAAGCAGTGCTATTGTTTCCATTGATAATAGACCTGTGAGATTGCTACTGATGGGCAAAACACTTCATTGCAAGAGGCATTAAGAACAGTTGTAATCTAGTTTATTTACTTCCAAAATTTTAGTCTGATGCCATGTTGATTTCTTTGCTGCGAATGTGATTAAAATCACTTCTCCCTGCTGGTCATCATATTAATGATGGTGCTCTCTCCTTAAATTAGAGGAGTAATAAGCAGAATGCCAATACAGAGCCCTCAGTCAACAGAAGCATGATCTGTACAGTAACCTTGGTGCTTCACCTGAAGATCATCACTGAGGCCACCTCAGAGCCTTTACTCTCTAGGCATGACCTTGTGGCTGCCAAAAATGACATCTGAAGGTTCACTTGGGATTTGGCCTCATGAGGTTATGAGATCATCTCAAAGTCTAGTTTGGTCAGCCCATCTGTGGCCTATGCTTACAGAAGGGCAGGAATGAGGTTTGGCATCTTGTGGGAAATGGTTTTTACTTTTACTCATTTTTTGTTTCCATTGGCTCCACTTCTCCAATGATTAGCTACCGTGGGATCTGGCTACACAAATCCCTGACCTGGGTATAGTTGGGAACACTCCTGTCCTCCCATTTCCTCAACCTTGCCTTCCCCTCCCACCCTCACTTGACCAAATACAAATGCATTTATAGTGGAAGACCTTAAATTTCACATTAAATTCCCAGGGCTTAACTAGACATCTTACCTATTCTCCTTTCTTATATTTTACATGTATTTTAATTCCTGAAATTTCAGATCAGCATATTTTTTTTCCTTTAATAAACACTTAAGTTTACAGCCTTTAATCTTTTTTTTATTTAAAACCACAAAGAAATGTACAACCTTTTATGAATTCAAATTAAAAATGAGCTGTGATGGAAATGATTTACAGTCACTATAGCTTAGCAGGGGAAATAGACAACTCCTTTGCAGTACATCATATTCTGCTCCTTTCATTTATAAGCAAGCTGTAATGTAACATATTAATCATGTGAAGAAAACGTAGCTTCAGTTTGAAATATTTGTTGTAGCAGAGCTCCACGCACCTGCAAATTATTTATTCTTAAAAAAGAAAAGAAAACATGTGCACACTATTGCATCCACAAGAAAAATGAATATATTTAGAAAATTCCTGCAGTAAATTATATTTTTTACCTTTTTCCTTCAACCACTTTCATCTTTCCTAAGCTCAGCTTCCCATGCTCTTTCAGTCAACTGTTCTGTCCCATGTGGAAGTTAAAGGTGGCTGGACAAAAGAGAGAAGGATGCAACTTCACCTTGTGCCACAGTTTTCTGTTTAAGTGGAAGATGCTCCTGTTACCCTACAGAGGAAAAAATAAGGTCTGAAATATTAAAATATTTTTCAGTGATCACAGAGGTGTTTGCTATATTCACAAATTGGTTCCTTCAACCAGGAAGACAGGCAAAAAGCCTGGCAGGGTGCAAAACTGTGCTAAAGAAATAAATCAGCACCTCTACAAAGGCTACTGTGAGTATGTCTAATACCTGATTGATGGTAGTAGAAAAGGGGGTTTCTTTTTGTTGCAGCAACAGTTTTGCAAACACCTACAAACACTGTACAAAAGCAGCCTCTGCATCTTTTAAGGATTTGAATCTTGCAAGCAAGTGTGGGAGACTTGCAAGCAAGAAGTATTTGAGGCCTGATTTGCTTAAATTACAGACTTATCCACAGGGGGGGGAGCTTCAGGTGGGTTACAGCCAATTTTCAGAGGGTGCTCTGGATCTCTGCTGTTGACTTGGGCTGTGGTTTCTTTCTCTCTGCTTTCTGAATAAACCTGTCTGGCTTGAGACACCAGAGTGTCTTCACATTATGGTGGTGTTCCTCTTGTTAAGAGCAAAATAATTTTGAAATGAGACTGTGGAGGAGGGAGAAATCATGATATAAGCCTTGCCTTTTGCCTCCTTTCCCAGCCTGAATGGGAGAGGTAGTTGGAAGATGATAAACAAAAGAGGGAGGGATGGGGAGCAAGAGGGCAGTGGCAAAACTCCCAGAGGGAATCCTGAGTCTTGTTCCCACAAGTCAAAAGGCCTGCCGTAATGAACCACTGGGGATAAGTGGAAAGGAAAAACATAAGTTACAGGAAGACAAATGCAGAGCCTTTGGGCGTATAAGTTTGTGTAGAATGTGTGCAGGAACCTCTTTAACTCTTTCATTCTGCGCCATTGAAAGGGTAGAGTCAATCTCATGTATCCCCTTGTACAGTAGGTGCTTTATTCCCTTTACTGGAATCTTAGAAACGTGGCTGATTCTTTAGCAAGCCAGCTGGCAGGAGGATGGCAGAAACCAGTTGTTGTTGATTTCCATCAGGCTTGGGTGTTATCATTTCTGTGGGGACACCTCTGTCCACCAGGCTTTCTGCTGTGCCTAATTCTGGTTGTCTGAAAGAAGAGGGTAGCTGATATCACGTAATTCAGTTGCTAAGAAATAAGTTTGACTTGCTTGACTGAACTTAATGCAGACCTGCTGCTTGTCCCCATCAAATCTGATCATTCCCTTTTCATATAGGCAATATGCCTGTGAGAGCAGAGGACTTGTAGCTCTGAGCCTTGAGGTTTAATACTGCCAGATGAAGACCCAGGGAAAGGGAATGGCTTCTCCTGTTCCCTGTAGCTAGGTTTATTCCCTTAGACCTCAGTGAAAAGTTAACATGCTGAATGGGGTAGAGTACTGAGGAACTGAACCATACAACCATTGTCTGAGACTTGTGTATAAAGCAAAAGGAGTCCTAGCACGATTTAGGAGGAAAAGGCATTGGTCCAGTGTGCTTTAGAGAAATGGGATGTGTTCACTTTGGCACAGGGTGGTGTTAACACTGCCATGCAGGTGTCTGACCTAGCGTGGTGAGGGGCAGCTCCCTGTCCTCACCCACCTGTGTGGGTGGTGACTGTGGAGAGGCTCCCTCCTGCAGCAGCAGCTGTGTGTTGTGCTCTCAGGGGCATCACACAATTTGGCTTTGGTTTGCAGCCTGCAATCCAACCCCACCCTGCTGCAGGACTGTGCCTTGAAAGCACAACCTGGGTCTGAAGTAGCAGCTGGCTGGAGCCCAGCAACTCCTGCCAAGTCTGAGAGGCTTCACTGCCAGGATGGGGAAGCAGGAAGAGAAAATGAAAGAGGAGGAGGGAAGCGGAAGAGCATAAAAAGTCTGGGTAGGTTTGCACAAGCGTTACTGAAGGATTCAGAGGCCTGAAGTCTGAATGCTTCATCTAAGAGATGGCATATGTTAAAACCAAAGCCCAAACCACTGCTGCCACCAGAAAGCCCACATTCCCTCAATGCTTTGGAGTGAGTAGTGTCTGGATCTGACAGTGTTGACAGTGTTTTTCCTCTTCTACTCTATTGTCTCCTATTGCATAACATCCTCCATTGAATCCATCAATACTGAATCATTTTGATCCAGAGCAATTTTTTCAATACCTGGAGAAGTTTGCAAATTCACAGTGTTTTTTCCCAAGGAAAACAAAACAAAATTGTGAAATCCTCTATAACAGTAACTTCCATCCTGCACATAAAAGGAGGATAAAAGGCCCAAGATATAAGTGATAACTTTGTTATAGTGCTGACGCCTTGAGAGGCTACCTAGAACAGAGGTTAGCCAGCGTTAAAGAAATAAAGTATTTATTAAAAGTATTTATTAAAAAGACCTTCAAAGGATACATCTTGGGCTGTACAAGAGCTTGGCCAGAGCTACATCCAAGATGGACTCTGGGTCACACATTTTCACACTTTTGTAAGTTTTGGTCTATTTACATATTGGGGTTAATTGTCCAATTACAGCTTCAGGTTATGAAGTCCCATCCTCCCAGATTGCTCTCCTCAATTTCCTGTTGTTTACACCATTTGGGCTTGAGGCTGTAACAGTGTCCCTGGTTTTTGAGCTGGAAAAGGATTGTTTTGTCTAACTGAGCTGTGAGGAGAATTTGCTAACACTTTATATTAAGTTCAGAGTTATATACCAATTCAGTACAGAATCTGGAAAACATGAATGCTAAAACTTAAGACATCAGTGTAAGACACAAAACTCTATTATTAAAACAGTTTATTTATTAGCAAGCTCTTGTAATGAACCAAGCACATCAGATGTGGGCAAAACTCTAAGCAGGTACAAACTGAAATAACAATGAAGCTAGGCAAAGAGCTCAGCATTCAAATTACTGGCTAGACCTGGTTTTAGTGTTGCTTTGGCTCAATCTCTAAATAGAACAAGGCAGGCTTGAACCTTTACTTCACCTTTTCTCAAAGTTGGATGACAGTTGGAGACACCTATCAGAAATGGCTGATAAAGCTAATTCTGACTCGGTTCAAATTTCACTAAAAAGAAAAAAAAACTCTTAGAAAAACTTGATTTTGGAGATTCCCCTCTCTTAGCCCTCCCATAACTCTCTCTTATACAGGTGCGGGTGTAGGTTGCAGGTGCCCTCTGACACCAGTGCCCTTTGTGCTGTCCCTGCTGATCAGTACTTACACCATGGCTTCACTTCACTTCTGTGCTGTCACTGTTGTTGGGGTACAAAGGGGTTTTGTCAGCTCATTGTGCTGCTCTCTCCTTTACAACACTTGTCTCAATAAAGAACATTGCTTGTTGACTTTGTCTAATTTGTTGGGGAGTGTTGGTGTGCTGTTAATTGGCAAACAAACCACCGCAAGTTAGCATATGTTTGTAGTTTTTTCTTTTAGTGCTCTTCCCACAATAGCAATTTAGATCCCTCCTAAAGACCTCCAGAAATGATGACAGAACAGCTCATAATTTTCTTTGGTGGTTCTAATCATGTGCAGTTCTGTTTTATTTTTCATTTGCTGTATGATATTTTAGGCTTTATTTTAACCTACTAATATTTGTCTAAATTTCAAAACAGGCTTGAAATTGGTTGGTTTGTGTTTTGGTTTTTTTGTTTGTTTGTTTGGTTGGTTTTTGTTGTTGTTGTTTTTGTTGTTGTTGTTTTTGTTGTTTTTTTACAGGAGTGTTTGTACTTTGTGACCATAGAGGCTCTGGAGAAACAGGTATTTTCCTCCTCTCCTTCCTCGACCTGAGCTGTTGAACGTCATATCCTTCTTCTCAGCATTTCAGTTGTGGATTTGGTGCTATGCTGGCTGACTAAGCAAGCCAAAAGGTATTTATTGCTGCTTCCTGGCAATACTGTGTATGACAGATACATATTTGAAAAGCAAGGAGTAAAATTACCTCAGAGCACAAACTATGAATAAGGCCAAATTCTGACTCATTGTCTAATGTTGAAAAGTCTTTACTCTTTGGACTTCAATAGGACTTCTTCCTTGAGTAGGCATTACTCATGGTGATTAAAGGCTCAATTTTCCTGCCCTGTGTTATGTAATTAAACTATGCAAATAATTCAGCTATCTAAGACAATGCAGATTGTGAATGGAATAGTCAATTGTACATTTCACAACTTCAGTACCTTCAGAATACATAGCTTATTTGCTGAAGAAATAAATGGAACAATTTGAAATAATGAATACATTCAGAACTCTAGGACTCTGACAATTTCTTTGTGAACAGTAATGGACAATTGGTTATGAATAAATTATTTTCCTATTTCCAGGATGGCCCTTCATCCCTTCTTCAATCCTTGCAGCTTGTGGGCTTTGCGTAAAGAGGTTATCAGCTATCAGCTGCAGAGTCCTTCCCAGTCAGTAAATCACAGCTTTGCTTTTCCCTGCTCCCTTTTCATAGACAGATGACTCCAGCCTCTTTCACTTCCCAGCAATAGAGATGACTTACATACTTGTCCATAGCACCTTGCCATGTTTGAGCACTGTTTACACAATCCTGAGGGGTTGATTTCCTCCATCAGTGACAGTCACAGGTGCCTGCTGAGCACTGAGTATCTTGGCTGCCCAGAGTTGTGGTAACCAGCCAAGACTAGAAGGGAAACATTAAAATTTACTGAATCAGTTCTTGTTTCTTGTAATATTTTTTGCAAACAAATGATTGTCTGATAGCAGCTCAGTAAACTGCATGATATAGGTTTTTAATCTTATGTAGCTACTAGGAGTGGGAGATTGATAGCACAATGGTCCAAATACACTTTTTCTTTAAATACTGCTTTGAGAAAAGTTGTGTGGTCAGTGGAGCTTTGAAATGACTCAGAAAGTGCAGGGAAGTTGATAGAAGGATTCATATTGATTTTACTGGGATTTGGATCAGACCTGCCAATGTGAATCAAGAATTTATGGGAGCCTGAGCAGCCGTGTGCAGGAATTTAGTGCAGATCCTTTCAGATTTCTGGGTTAATTAACTGGGCAGATCATTGTCTTGAGTAATGCCCAGGGTTGGACAGAAGCAAGTTTCTCACATGTTTTCCTTGGCTGCCAGGCAGAGTTCCACCCTGTCCTCAGTGCCTTTTCTCATGGGCAGCACCAAATTCCCTGAGGGCCAGGCAGCCCCACAGCCCTGCTGCCAGCTCTCCACCACCCACTCCCAATGCAACTTAAAGATGTGGAAAGAGATGGTAAGGATTAGGGCAATGACTGTTTATTCTCAGGGATTTAAAGATTTTCTTTGAACCATTAAGAAGATCAGTCATGAAATACCATCCTAGGGAGAAAAGACCTGCTTCTGGGAAGAGCTGTGAGTTAGGAATAGTCCTGTGAGGAGCAGCTCATGGCAGGGGGACATGGGAAGGTGTTTGGTAGCAGAAATGGGAGGTGCAGAGAGACCTGAAGGAGGTTTGTTCTCTGGAGGGCAGCAGGCTGGTGCTGCTTTGCTGGCTGCAGAGATGTCCATGGGCTGTGCCAGGCAGCCTCCTGTGCCCACCCTGCTCCTTCAGGGTACTGGGCAGCCATGGCAGGGCTTGTGCTGTTCATCTTTGTTTGCTGTGTAATTCCTGTGTTTGTCTAAAGTCCAATAACTTCCCTGATCAAAAGCTGCCATTGTTTTTCAGAAGTGTATGATCCATGGAGATCTCCCAAGGACTGTGGAAAATCTGCAACAAACACAAAAAAGGCAGGACTTCAACCCAAACCAATACTATCTTCCCTTCAGAGGGGAAGGAGGGGCTCATCTTACAGTGACATTAAGAATTCATTCCCCTAAATGAGATATGTCACCTTGCCATTTTAACTTGATTCATTAAAATAGTGGCTCATTAGTTATTCCCTTGTGCAGTATAGAATTTGCACATTAAAGGCTTTGCATTTCATGTGCTGACTGCATTTGGGGATAAACTTCTAGCCATCCTGTTTGCAAGGAAAAAGTGTGGGTTTTGAAAGAAAAAAGAGGTAGAAATTCTAGTCATTTGATCCTTTTTTCCCCTGTAAGTCTTTTCTAATCTGTTCAGGCCCCTAGTATTTCATTTTAGAAACTGAAGCTACTGTGGCACAGGACCCACTGAGGTAGCACTGATCTCTTTCCAAATGTGTTTGATGTGTATTCTCTTTTGTGCTTTGGAGTGTTGAGATTTTTCCTATTGTTTTCTTAGTCTTGCCATGAGAATTATCATCTCTAAGCTGAAAAAAATGCCTAAAATCCCAGACAGGGAGGAACTCTGCCATGGTCCAAGTGAGACCACACCTCCTGGAGAGTGAGGATGTATGATTAGCTTGTGTCAGCCTGGTTGGAGAAAGGTGTCACCAGACACATGCCAAACACAAACCTCTTCTCTAAATGGACAGACCTTTCCACTCTCCAATAGCAGATTTTCAAGTAAAAGCCCTGTGGTGTGAAATTCAGAGTGAAAAGAGCTGGGTTTTCCATCACTCATGCTGTGGGAAAGCTCCTCAACCAGAGGAGAGTAGGAATGGGATGGGAGAAGTGCCTTGGCCAGTGTAGTGAGCCCTTTCTGCTGAAGTGGGGAGGAAAGGACAGCACTTTCTTCAGCTGCCTGCCCCCACCTGCCCACCTCTCTGGGCACACACACATCCCCAGGGCCTTGGGAGGCTCACTGAAGTACTGGAAGGGCCACATCTCCCAAAAGCCTCGGTGTTGAGTAGGTTCTTGAACCTTGTTAGGTGAAAATAGAAGAATTCAACATGAGGAGGGGGAAATTTCAACTAGGAATAGTCAAGAAGGAAAAGAATATGAAAATTCTAAATTTTCTTGAAGAGTTGAATAGAACAGACTGGAAAGTTATTTGAGTCTTTTATGTAACGTTTAGGCTTGGTCCAGACCCTGGTTGATGAACTGCTTCCATATTCCTGGAATTTGAGGGCAGAGCTCTTCATTTAGCAGTAAATACTAGGGCTGGATGGAAGGAATGTCATTCCTAACTAAAGTCGAAGTCTAATCCTTTGGTTTCACTGGTTGACTCAGATTACAATAATTCAATACTGAGAGGGTTCATTCTCCCTCCTCCCTTTTCTTACTCCATTACAAATGGCCAGTAAAAGAAATCTAGCAAAATGCTGACCCCACTTGAAATGCAATTAAATATATCCACATTCCATCTCCTGTCTTCTCTGTGGTTTTCTTGCATACAAGAGACTCAGCTCTTTTCTTTTTGCCTTCTCAGTCTCTCTCCAACAGCATCTTCTGTGCTTTCAAGATGCCTGTACTGTTAGTTTTTCAAATTCCAAACGAGGAGCTCTTTCCCATACAATAAAGTTCCATACAAATATAGTTAATGTCAATAAAGCTAAAAAGATATGTCAGCAAAGACCCAAACAGCCAATTTATTACAGTTAAACATCCTGCCCAGACATTTTATTTACAATCAAAGCTTGTTATATAAGGCAATCCCTCTTTCCTTGATATCTTTTTTTAATCTCACAGTTTACAAATTACTCTCTCTTTGTATCCCATATGAAATACTGAATTCACTTGTGCATGTTCTTTGAATACAGCCTTTCTGTTTCCTTTTAAAAATGTTATTGAATGATCACTTGAAAGTTTTCACAAAAGAACTCTGTGTATTTGGCCTCTTTAACCAAAAGAAGTTGTATCACAATTAATTTAAACAAATAAAAGACATTACTGAGCACTGTCTCTTGTTAACAAAGTCCCCCAAACAACGTAGAAACATGGTTTACAGAAACATACATTTTCCTCACGATCTTAGATTTCACTATACTCTTTTCCCACTGTAAATATACATAGGAGGAAATGTGCATAACTCTTTCTATAGGTTTTCAGAATATGGCTGCTTGGGGACAGAAGAAAACCACAGGCCATTCTGGTAGAAAAAGAAAAAGAAGCCAATTTTGTCATATATTGAGATGCAAACCCAGAAACTGATATTTGCTATAAAATGGCTACTTTTGACTTGTTATACAAACAAATCAAGCTTCTTTCAGGCTCCCAAAATAGCCTTTGTATGACTTCACAACCGTATGCTCCACAGCTTCGTAACTGGCCCTCAAATATTGTTATGGAACATTGGGAAAGAGACCTCGTATTAAATTACACTTTCAATCAGTCATCTACATCTGCTTGTGTTTTTCAGGAAAAACCTGGGACAGGGGTGCAGCTTCTATCTGATCGAGTCTGCATCTGTGAGCAGGTTCCAGGACACTTTATCTGGCACAGGAGAACTGTAAAAGCTTCCCTTCTTTACCAGATCTGCTCCAGAGATACTGAATTCCTTCATGATAATGAGGTGTTCCAGAATAGTAACAAGAGGCCAGGAGTGTGCTTTTGGTTTAGACTGTGCTGGAGGATCTGCTGGCTGTGGGCAAACACACACCAGTGTACCTGAGTGAACCTGAGCCCAGAGTGAGCAGTGAAACCTTATCAGGTGCCAGATCTCCTGGGCCAGATGGGGCAGGTGTAGGATTGCTGTGTCTGCCACAGCTGTGACAGGCACTGCAGAGAAGTCTCTGACAAATAAGTAAAGCTATTGCCCATCATGGTATTGTAGTTCCTGCTTATAAGGCTTTCACCTGGGCTTTAATGCTGGTGCTGAGAAATAGTTCTGTCTCTGCCACACTTTGCATGCAAAATATTTAAAAACAACGTTCCTTTGCAGGTGCAGTTAATATGGGTACTGAGGAGTACAAGTAATTACCTGCCTGGCAAAGTGGATGGAGAAATACTTCCCATTCAAGTCTTTGAAAGCTGAAGAGTGGAGCCATGGAAATTTCCTGGACTGTGGCATTTTAAGTTTTGCAGATGTTCTCCCCATGGCATTTTCCTCCCATCTCCGGTTTAGCCACAGCACAAAAATATTTTGACCAACACTGCAGACTCAGGAAAGGTCATACATGTACCTTCTTGTGACATGTTTTTCTAACCTCTCTACCTGCTGTGGGCAGTCTGCAACCTCCTGTGCTGACAAGTCTGCCCTGGCTGGGGCTGTGATTAATGGGATTTCATTAGCGTTTGTGCAACCAGCCCTGAGAACCCTCAGAGATGCCCTGGCCTCGCGTCTCACTGTGAACTTTGTCATGGCAATAAGTACAGGCAGATACACTGGAGATTCTCTACCCAAAACTTTTCCCCTGGGCAACACGGGTAGGTAGTGATTTGTACTGGAAAGGGTAATGTACAGTAATTATGGCTACAATGTCCTGACTAAAAGGAAGAATAAAGCATCCTGCTGTTGCCATCATAGACTAGAGGTTACTTCATGCATGACTGTGTTGTAGGGTTAGATGAGACTCTTCCTGGCTCTGAGCATGGACAGGAAGGAAGACAGAGAGAAATATACAGGGAGAGGCTGCACAGCAGGTGTTTCTTCCTCAGTGTGAGAAAATGGAGTGGTTTGTCTGCAAAGGAAATGGAAGGACTGAGTGCAGTTTTTAAGACAGATATACAATGCTGGGGATAGACACACATATCTTCAGTGTGCCCTTGTTCTAAGCTGACAGATGGGATTGGTCCAGAAGTTACCCAGTTGTGTTAGCTGTGCCCAAATGAGTTAACCTCTCCCCATCTTCCTTCCCTGGCTTTGTCCTGTGCATATTTGGCATTTTGTTGTATGGCAGAGGTCTACCCTTGGGGTTTCCTTGAAATAATTAGGGTCAAACTGCTATTGCTGTATTTTCCTGGCGTCTCTCTAAGTGTAGAACAGCATTTCATTTAAAGAGATTATTACTGGTAGAATGTATTCAACAACTGCAATAGGCTGGAGGTGTATTGGGGAAGGATTAATTGGTGTCTGCCCTCTCCTTGCTACCTTTCACTGAGCATCCACAGTCTGGTACAGCTCAAACTTTCTTATGCTCCAGTCTGTTTTCATCTTTACATCAGGCTGCCAGCTCTTTTTGTTTAAATTAGTTTAGTTTGAAATGACAGTTTTTTGCTTTAATTTTGCACTATTGTACTGTTATAACATGACACGTGAGTATACCTAAATTTCCTTGTGCCATGTTGCCCCACAGCAGGAGCTCTGGGAGGGCAAGATGGAATGAAAGTGGGAGGCATGGAAGTTTGACCAATGTGTTATTCATCTAAAACTGATAGAAATAAAAGGAGAGCTCCAGCAGATTGTCATGGGTTCCAGAGGACGATGTGCATTTCCATTGTTTGGTCACACTTATGCAGATTAAGGACTAAGGGTAGCTAAGGTAAAATAAACTGCTATCACAGCCCTTGTGTTAGCTTTGGGGGAGAGAGGAAAAAGGCCTGCCTTTTATCTCACCTGTAGGGTGAGAAAACTGAAAAGAGTCAAAAATGGTTCATGGCTCTGACAACAGCAATAGAACAGTCAGATTGTCCATGTCTCAGGGATTCCTGCTGCTTCCCTGAGCAGGGAGTGCAAAATGCAGCTTTTTGCCTTCCCTGGGGGAGGGGAGAAAGAACCTGGTTCAAAATGTATATTCCAAATTCCTACATATCCTGGTTAGAGATAGGAACAAAAGTCCAAGTACCTGTTGGGTACCACAGTTTGTTTGCAATATGCAAAAGTGGTGCCAGAGTACACAGCCAGCAGGTAGGGCAGGGCTTGTGGCAGAGGGAGATACTGGGCATCTCACAAAATTATGTTCCCAGATTCTAAAAGCTGTGAAAGAAGTTTTTCAAGCCCTTTACACTTTTCTAACCAAAGTCACTGTGAAATTATCTAATTCTAAAAAGTGAAGTTTATCACTGTTCAGTATTTAGACCTATTTTAGTATAATTCTGAACTAATACTGACAATTCTCTTGAAAAAAATATTTTAGGAATCCATCTGATCTTTGTGTGATTCTTTCCATAATCCATTCATTTACTTTTAAAATGTTTTTTTCTCCAGGATTTCTGATGCCTTCAGAAAAGGGGTGATTGCCTTCATTGATCTTGAAGTTGTGTTATGAAATCCCACTCACAACATACTGTGTGTATCTTTAGCACCAGGCCCCACTTAAAAACACCAACACATTCACTCAGACTCATTGTTTCTTTGCTGAGTACATTCTTCTTGGTGCAATTTCTCTTTATTTAAAAATATTCTTGCACTGGGAGAACCAATACATTTTATGTTACCACAGCCTGCTGCAGGCTATTATTCCTAAGCTAGGGATAAAGAAATTGAAATCAACAAAAAGGGCAAGATAAATAATTGATTCCTTCAGCTTCCATCTGGGGACTTAAAACATTAAATACAACTTTGAATATTCTTTAGAAAAGCTAATTGTGATGATAAAAGTGAATTCTACCTTAATTTCCTTTTCTGACACAAGCCAATAATGCAATGACATTCTGCCTAGGCAATAAGGGAGGCAGAAATCTTACAGACTCACTGTCCATATCCAAGAGCAGCAGCAGTGACTGGTCCCTCCCTACCTGAATCATTCTACAGTCTTTGATTATCTCCTCCACCTTCTATAGGATAGGAAAGACTTTGTGACAGACACACAAGTAAAAGGCTTCAAACTAGAAAACTCAAAGACCTGATTTCTTTGTCTAGTCTTAGCCCACTGCAGTAAGTGTTTTTACCCAGAAGCACTGACACCTGAGCTTTCAGGTTGGCAGAAAGTAATTCACTGAGAAGAGCTGTAGAGGTGCACGTGTGTGCTCTGATGCTTCAGAACTAGGGTTAGTTGAACATTTCTCAAAAATAAGGACAACAGGAGAAGTATATGAGGCTTAAGGGTTGGATGGCTGTCTTTTTCAACTAGAAAATATATATTTCTTGGCCAAAAGTTTTGTTCAAATATTTTCATCAAAACTCTGCTTTCTTTTCTCCAGAAATAAATTTGTGAGTGTGCTTCTACCCTATTCCTCCTTAACCTCTCAAGTAAAACATTTGTCTTACTTGTCAGGTACCTATATTCAAATCCTTCTTCTGCAGACTCAAATCAGTGACTTTACAGCACCTCACACTGAATGGCTTATTTTCTTTTCTGGCTGAACTCTTTCATTATTTGATGAGAGCAGGAGAGAAAATTCACTATCATTTTCAGTCTATCCTGATGTAAAACCGAAGTTATCGTTGCCATTTTATATTTTGTCCCATTCTTACAAATATTTCAGGGGAATTGATTTAAGTTTTTCCCGTGATGGTAAAATCTCTGGTTTGTTTTTAAACCCAGAAGAGCTAATATTCTTTAGGCTATACTGATTTATCTTATGAGGTTTCAGATGACCATTTCAAGGAAGTCTGGGTCTTGCGCAGAATTATTAGCCAACACTCTTTACATGTCTGGTTGTTTTTTCAGATGACTCATTGTTTTGCTTACTAGAGTTCTGTGTTGCTCCTCTACTTCCTGCTGAAGAGCAAATAAAGAGGAATTTTCTCATAGGTAACTGTGTCATACAGGTGGCTGACACCTGTCATTAAAACTCAGACTCATTTAGGAAGGTTTGGTGGCCCTGCCCTGGAGAACTCTCATTTCATGTGGGATCAGCAGACAGGGAACAGAGGCTGTGGTCACCCTGGGCAGTGCACTGGACTTTGACCTGGGGGCTGGAATCATCACCCAACACACATGGGCCAGACTCAGAAGTCCTGCATGAGGGTAACCCCACATCTTTGGATGAGTCACACAGGATGAAACCAGGAACCAGGATGAAACTAGGAACAAGGATAAAACTGAATATTTGGGAATTTTGCTAAAATGTAACGGCATTTACATTTCTCCAAAGAGTTTACCTACTCCATTTTTAAATATATTTCCTCAGTTGGGAACTTGTTGTATGATGATTTTATACTAAAATTACAGACTGGTCTGATACTCCAAGTGTAGGGGTGTGCAAATCAAAACCAATAAGTTTGGAGCTTGCTAGCTGAAGCCTTGTTCATCCTTTGGTTGAAGATTTGAAGGGTTTAAACTGAGGTTCACCTTTTTATGTGTGTTCATATTAAAAATAGAAAATAACCCCCAATCCCCCACCCCAAAACTGTGGTCAGAATTAAGTCGCCATGAATGCAAGTGGAAATGAATGTGAGAAGTTGTTTTTTTCATATTGACTGGCATTCACTGCATGAACCTGCATTTTCACTTGACCCTGTAAGTACTTCTAAACAGCTGAATGTTTGGAATAAAATCTATAGCCAAGATTAATAAATTGCAATGCCAGGATCTTAAGGTCCTCAGTAACTGTAAATCAGTAGAAGTGCAGAAATCAACTGAGCTGTAATAATTTACACAAGCTGGGTGTCTGACCTTTAGTGTTCAGTAGCATCATTAACATTTCTTAAATGTTGGCAACTAAAATTTGAGAACAGCACCAAAAGTAAGGCAAAAAATACCCTCACACCTGCCCTAAGTGAAACACAAAATAATTTGACAGGTAATTAAAATTCTTGTAAAAATTATGACTACATAGTTTGTTCTTTGCAGATAATTAACATAAAATCTACTGATATCAAACAACAGCTTCCAACATATGCTCAAAGGACTCCTTGTGAGGTGAAAAACCCAGGAATTTTGAATGGTTTCCAAAATTGTGTCATAAAAAGTGTTATGGTATGGCTCTTTTTATTTTCCTCTCCTTTAGACTGCATTCAAACACAAACAATTTGTGAGCCAGAAGAGCTTAATACCTGAGGAATTCTAATCTGCATATTTGCACTTTGAATCAGGTATTGCTTTCTACTTTTTAAAAGAAACTTCAAAGCACTTGATGGTTTCCCTCCAGCCAGAAGCTGGGGGGGAGCACATGCCATTTATTTATGTGTCTTCTTAAGCCAAGTCTCCAGGCTTGATATATGAACACAGCCTTCCAAGCAAGCCCATACAAACTTGAATAAATGAACAGCAGGGCGATACTGCTGCGGTTAAACTTTATTTTGGGGTTGTCCTGATTCAGGTTTCAGGAAAAGAGGAGGCACTGAAAGCAGCACTCTGTTCAACAGCCTTATAGTGATGATGTTTAATTGTCAAATTCCAAACCAAACTAGAACACACTCTGAACCAATTGCACTTTCCCTTAAGTTTGCCTGTGTGGAAGAGGGTTTTTAGGAGTGGGCAAATTGCAATGACAGCTTTCTGAGTCACTGTGGAACAGCTGTTCAGTAGCTTGCAAAGTGTTACCTGAACGAATTTTGAATTTAACAGCTATTATTATAGGGCTTTTTTTGTTTGTTTTTTAATTTCCCTCCTGGAAGCTTGCTTTTAAGAAGAGCATTTTACAAAGCTTTGTGGGTTAGTTATCTCTTGTACAGCTTCTCCCTGGCAGACAGAGCATCAGTAAAACAAATCTGCCCTCATTGGAATCTGAGCATTGTCATGGCTCTCAGTAGAGCAGAGCTCCTTGGACTCTGGTTGGCTTGTTCAGAAATTCCTTTGGCACATTTAGAGTAGGAGCAATATGCAAAGCAAGCTGTCTTGTTGGAACAGATGACTTTGCCATGACTGGATGTCTTTAGTGCACAACTATGTTTCCAAGGTGAACAATCTCTGTCCTAAATCAAATATTTTTTTGGTATTCTGGCAAATGATCCCAGTTTAGCAGCCTATTAATGAAAACAACCAGAGTTCATTTATTTCAAAACACACTTTCAGGTTATGGAAATGTGTTCACAGACCAAATACAGCTTTGTACAAAATTTGCAAAATGTTAATCAATCCTTAGAGAGGAAAAGCAATTTTTCTAGACAGAAAATAGTGATGTTCTGATCAATTATCTTATGGAATTTTTTTTTTTTTAGTGAATGTCTTGTTCTTACTTATTTCTTTGGGTTTGATGGTTTGGTATTCTAAGTAATGGAATACGTTATTTTATGTTTCTCAGTAAGCAGGATGATGGTGATGATTATGATAATAATAGTAGTAATTGGTAATGTTTTCAGATTTGTTGTACATACATTTGATGTACGTACATCAAATATTTGTTTTCAGTACATACAAATGGATTTGATTTAGAGTGTGTAGGATTCCCATCCTACCCATGACAATGCATCAGCTGATAAGGAATCCCCCTTAAATAACAGACCATGCAAGGAATGAACTGATATCATGTGTGATTTGTGGGGAAGAATTTGAGCCCTAATATATGACTATCACCTCTGCCTTTCAGACTGAGGCAGAATTTTGGAGCTAAAGGCTGCTTTTAGTTACATTAAAGCAATACAGGAAGACCTTAAGAGCTAGACTAAAGCTGTCACCTCTTTACTAGCTCTTGAATCAGCCCTAGGGTGTGAAATATACCTTCTAAACAGATGGTGTGAGATATTTTTCTGTATTCCCTGATTCAATCTGTGAACCTGTTATTAAGAATGAAAGCAGTGACAAATCACAGCCACAAACAGAGAGGCAGTCTCAGAGGTGGCTCATCCTGCTGTGTAATAAAGCCATTGATGTGATGAGGATTCAGAAGAAATGCACAAGAGTCGATCTAGATTCTTTCTGTGCTCCTGTGGCAGACTGAGGCATGAGGAACTCAGCTCACAGGACAAACATTTTTATGAAACTTTCAGGTTTCCTGCTCTGATTCCTGCTTGTTGTTAGGTGACCTTGTTACCAGTGTGGCAGGATGGGCACAGGAGGAGACATGGCCCAGGAGTTGTAGATGAACTGTGTTATTCAGAGATAGCAAATTCCTTCTGCAATAGGTGATGATGGTGTGTGTGCAGCACCTGCAACCTGCTTCCTGTGTATCTGGTTGGTCCTGTTCAGCAATGAGTCCATATGTCTGAGGAGAACTTGCACAAGCTGGATCACTCCATGTCCCCTGTGTCCTGGAATTGTAATGCTTACCTTGTGCAATGCACTGAGCTGGCTCTGGAAAACCACTTCAGCTGAATTCAAAGAGAAAAAAAAACCAACTGGTTTAACTGTGGCTCCTCAGAACTGATCCCTTCTAGTCCTTTTCAGTGACAGAACTAGTTGTCCACTTGTCTCTTTGTGCTTCTTTTGTCCACTTAATTCTGCCTCACCTTTCCTCTGTTCCACTGTGTTTCAAACATGCTCTGCCCATGCTATAACACTTTTATCTAACACCTTCTTGCAGTGACAAATCTCTGTGCAGAGCACGGAGGAGCCTTGAGCCTGCTCTGGTTTAACTTTACTCCTCTGTTCACTCTTTTGGTGGTTCAGTGATTGGTATTTGTCTCTGGTACAAGGTGAGGAGTGGGCACAATCTGTTAATGCCAAGTGCAGGGCAGACAGTAAATGCATAAATCAGACCTCCCCTGTCACTTCTGCATTTCACTCCCTGCCCCAGGGATCCCAGATGTTCCAGAGACATCACATATGGCACTTTCTTGACATGTACAATGTCAGCAGAGGTTAAAACTAGAGATAGGGACTGAGGTCCCTCTCTTATTAAAGTCACAAGGACAGCTCTAGTCACCTGTAGAATAACAATTATTTTTTGCTGGACTCTGTCTGCTGACTTCTCTCAATTAATTAGTTGCTTCATTTGAATGGGAATGAGTCCCAGATTGCAGCCATTAATACCTCTAATATGTCTTCATTGAATGTTGCTTTAAAAGTCAGTACAGTCAGTGAGTTCATTAATTTTGATCTCATGAAAATCATTGCTCTACATCCAGAAACAAGAGGGGCTAAATGGCAGCAGCATCATGTTTCGAATGATCAGAGGGGGAAACAAGAATAAATGTAATACCTTTGTGTATGGCACATAGGAAAGCCTTCCCATGCTGCCTAGAGCTGGGTTTTGCCATGTTTATAACCAGCATGTCTGCAGATCAGAGGTAAGTGCTCTCCCATGTGTTGAAATATCATCTCATAGCCCCATTTTTTCCCCTGTTTTGATCCATGCTATAATCCAGTGCAGGGTGTGCCAAAGATTTAGTCAACAGTCCAAAACAAATAATAAGGCTATCTGGTCAGATTCTATCATCTGAGTCAGATTTGTGCAACTTGATTAAATCAGGGTGCATACAACACATTTAATACATGGCCTGGTTAGAGGGAGAGGTACCAGGAGGTCACAATTCATTTCCAACAAATGAAAACGTTCAGACCCATGAATAAAAGATAGACTTGATTAATGCAGAGATTTAGTTAGTCAATGCAATGCAATGCTGCATAACCTGCATCAAAAGAAATTCCTGGGAATGAGTTTACCTTAAGTGGCACCCGAATCTCTCCCATGTCCCATTAATTATTTCTCTCTTTAGCACTGATGGAAAAGTGCATGAAGAACTTGCAATGTAAGGCACAGATCCTGCAAACCCTAATGCAACCTCAGCTTTGCTGGTATGGGAAATCACAGGTACAAAACTTGTAGGATCCAGATCAAAAATGACTATATTAAAATGAAGGAAAGAAGAAAACATTAGTTCTTTCTGAGCTAATTCAAAAATATAGCAATAAAATGTTTTTCTCTAGCTTGCACATTAACACTTGTGGTTTAACTCTTGCTTTGAGCATGTGATGTAAAAGTGCCAGAAAATGTTTCTCTATTGGATTTCTACTGCAGCTCTCACACAATTGAATCAGCGGGTTGTTTAAATATAATATATGCCTTTTCACTGTGGAAAAATTGTTAGCAAAATTTATCTCCTTGAGATGGTCTCTTTCCATCTTGTACCCATCATTCTGTAAGCCATTATTTTAACTTAAGCTTTCATACTTACTCTGGATAATTCACTTTGTCTCTAAGGACATTCTCCCTCGACTCCTTTGTTGCTGGAAACAGATTTAGTACTGACAGGCAGAGTCCTGTGTAGGTGTGGGAAGAAAGACACACCTCATATAGATAAAAACCAGAAGTTTTTATGGGTAAGGATATGGGGTAGTAAGGGATCAGCTTAGGGAAGGGTCTTCTGACTTGTTTTGGAAAAAATACATAGAACCGCACAATGGTTTAATGTAAGATAGTATTTTCATAATTCATCTGCAAAGGGGTTTGCATAGCACTTGCATCTAAGAACTGCATGCTTTCCACCCTAAATAACTATCATGACCACTGGCTTTTATTTTAGGAAAGTTCTTGGAAATGCCCACTTCAAACTGTACCATTTTGAGAAGTTTTCCACTGAAGTTTCACCAAAAGAGAAATGATCCATGAGAAAATAAGCAGCAGGAAAATGTGCATAAATAGATGGTTGTAAATATATTTTTTCTCATTTTTGATAATAAAGTATCTTGACTTTCTGCTG
Source organism: Illadopsis cleaveri (assembly GCA_013399915.1). Taxonomy (NCBI): domain Eukaryota; kingdom Metazoa; phylum Chordata; class Aves; order Passeriformes; family Timaliidae; genus Illadopsis; species Illadopsis cleaveri. Next base: position 1,682,418 of record VXBB01016564.1, read on the forward strand.
TATTGAAATATTTTGTGTGTGTGTTGGCTTTTGTATTCACCTTACTGAAACCAAACATTAGAATTTTTACCATATGCAAAAATATTTTCATTCTGAATTGGACAAAAAGTGAACGCCCAAATTTTAAAGTTTCAAGGGAAACGGAAATTCGGTTGTGCTTGAAAGAGGAGACTGGGCTTGAAAAGATTTTGGAACCATTCAATACTTGATGCTTGTGACCACTTTGCTTATAAGACTTTTGTGGCTTGCTCTGTAAATTCTCTCCAAATAAACACAATTACCATGTGCCTAATTTGTATATGCCATTACCTTGTGTAAAGGAACAACCTCATTCTGGGAGTTTCTTCATGTGGCAAAGCATATGTGGCAGGCAGAAATAATCCCATGGACTTGCTTTAGGATTGCAGGATGACTTTTTACCTTTGGTTGGGAAAAAAAAGTGAGCTGTTGTCTCCATCACCAGTTTTTATGGGAATATAAGGCAATTTAATGGATTTTTTTCTGACTGACATGAAGGTAATGGTGAACAGAGACACTGCCACCTTAAAAGGGTTTTTTCCTCCTAATTGTTCTTTAACTACAGGGAGCAAATTTAATTTCAAGTTTCTAGTCTTTTAATTTACTGTGTAACCATGAAAAACATATCAGCCAAAAAAGTGGACGGCTGTACTACTCTTTTGCATGTGGGTTTGAATTTCAGGATGATTCTGTACTTTGTACCTTTAGGGACACCTTGAAATGGCAAGAAAAGTCAATGTTCCTTTATTGTGCTCTGTGCTCCCCGACATTTGAGAGAGAACGATTTCCAGTCACCATGTTGTTCTTCAGTTCATCCATCTGCAGCCTGCTCCTTCTGCTTCACATTGGTGATGAATTATGCTCTGCTTCCTCCATCTAATCCTTTTCATTTATTTATATTTTATGAAGGAAACATAAAAGACTCCTCATAAAAATCCAACTGTTTTTGATAAACCTTGTCATGTGCAAATAATGGAGCCTTGTCAAGCACAAGCCTTGCTGGAAATTTATGCCTTCTAATAATAATAACAAGAGAGAATCAGGGACAAATAAGAAATATATTGAATTGGATTCAAAGTATGTTTATGGTTTTAAATTGGTGGCAATAAAGTATTTTTTATCTAGAAATGTTTTTACATGTTAGTTTAATTCAAATACCATGTTGTGCTTGAACTCTGCAGTATTTAGCCTAGCAGAGCTATGAAAGGCATCTTGTACTAAAGCACAGTAGAGCAGACAATCTTCTCTTTCCAAGGTTTGGTGGTGGAGAGAGGAAAGGATAGACCTGACTTATTAATACAAGAGGAAGCAAAGTTTGGGGCAAAGAAGCAGACTGGTGATCAGCTGAGGCCTCTCTGTGGGTTAGCAAGAAATGGTGGGAACACAGAGGTTAAAGAAAACTAATCAAAGACAGATTTTTTTATTAGAATATTAATTTTTTTTTCCAGCAGGAGACTTTGCTGGCCAGAGTCAACTTGTCAGAAGCAGGAATGTTTATTGGTTTTGGCTGCAAAGACTGTGGATATCTGGAAGGGCAGTTTACCTGGTCACATGCAGGTCAACTGAACCTCTAAAAGATGATTTGACTGCCCCTTGTTATAGTCTTCAGCTATCCCTTTGCTGTACGGCATTTTATTTTCTATTATAATTTTTGCATTGAGAATAAAACTGAACAGAATGTTAATTGTTTGCTGATGAGACCAATTAGCATTTTATAGCACTTTACAAATGTCAGGAAATGAAGGGGATTTCTCAGGAAGAAGACTCTGTGTTCAACTGGCAGTCTAATCCAAACAAACGTGTCCCTTTAATGAAGAGGTTTCTTAGTAACACAGCAAGTTCCCTGAATATATTGTCTGTGCATCTTCACAGAACTGATATTTATGCTCCCGTGAGTGTTACTCTTCACATGAAATACTTGTTTTACATCTTTTCAGGAGTGAGAATGTCTGTTATTCCCTTTCAGTTTACATACCCAATCTGTCATGTTGAACTACTGCTAGAAATAATATTAGAAAATGAAGAAACAAAGACAAAAAATTGTTTTTCAATTTAGAAAACTAATCATCTCATGCAAGGCCTGTGTTCCGAGTGGTGTTTCACAAATATTGAAGGTTTCTATGAGAAAGGCATGAGGAGAAAATTTACTTTCAGGGGAAATTAATGTTTTAGTTTAATTTAATTTTGATGTAGAACAAAGGCCCTTTCTGCCCATTCTCCCACCTCCTTATTCAAACCTTTCTTGGCAAGCTCAGCCTGTAGGTTTTGACTTTGTCTGATAACACAAGCACTGCTGAACTGGGCAGCTGCCAATCAGCCAAAGAAATAAATTAATGAGAAATCAGGCAGAAATGAGGGACCTGGTTCTTTCACACTTCATCAATTACGGTTCTTAGAAAACAGTGGGACTTTAACAATATTTGATAAAGATATCTTGCCCTGGTCCATGTGACATCAGCATTTTAATAGACCAGATGAACAATTGATTTTGCAGTGTTGTCACAAAATAGTGACCTTTATAAGAAAAATGCCCCAAAAGGTCACAATTTAAGCTCCATAGCTTCCTTTACCAAGGAAAGTTCAGCATTTGCAGGTATCAGCCTTTATAATGAGGTTGGTAACAATCTTCCACCAACATGCAGCTTATGCTAGATTTGGCATTTTTCATTTTTTAAAGATTCAGCATAGCTATCTGCATTATACTGTTGCCAAGTCTTTGTCTGTGGCATGTAAATAACTTTTGAATTACCTACAGAACTGATGACACCCTCCCCATTACTTTTCCCACCATGAATCCCTGAAATAGAGCAGGGATTGTTAAATAGAGCCTGGTGCACGTGGGTGTTTCACAGTAGTACCATTTTCATACTGCTCAGAACAGATTTAGGTTTCTCCTTGTCTGAATTACACCAATGTAACTGAGAATGCAATAGAGGGCTGGCAGAGTTTTCTGAGGAATTTTACTCCAGGTGCTTGCAGTGTGACCCTTGAAGTCAAAAAGTGAATTGCCAATTGGGTGTTTGACAAGTGCCGTTTATCACTTGTGTGTGACAGGACATGAGACATTACTTAAGAAAAAAGAATTGTAAATATGAATGACCTGTGGGACTTGATCCATGTATACAAGCTGTACATTTCTGGCTGCAGGAGGAAATTAATCAAAACAAATAATTTTGACATGATCTTTTGTATCTTTTGACAGATTATATATTCACATTCTTCAGACGGATTGGTGGGTTTTTGGTAGATTGAGATGAACCAGGGCTGCTGGTTTTATTTCTGCTTTTAGTATTAGAATAATTTTTGAAGGGTTGCTATCCAGGATATTATTGCTAAGTTTAATGATGGTTGGATTTACCAGGCCAGCGTCTGGTAAACAGAATGTGACATCCTACATGAATATTGTGACTAAACCTAAAAAGTTTTGATTCAAAAACTTGTTGGTTTTCTGTTCCCCCTCACTAGCGATGAGAAAAAGAATATATATATAGACACATATTTATTTATTTATTTATTTATATAAATTCTTTATTGTGCAATTCTGAAATCTAAATCTGATAGTAGTTTGTTCCCACACACAAAGAGGACACTTGACAAGTTGTATCAAGCAGCAAGAAGGAGCAGCTACATTTATTTTTAATGATTTAATGTGGAACATCCTAACAACTTGACTTAGTAGTATGATATGGTCTATATGTAGTAATGCTGCTTATGAGTCATAAGAGCTTGTAAAAGTGTAATAATTAAAACTCTATAGGAAAAGGACATTTAAATGTGTTAATTCTGAACCTGTGGGAACTCCATATAATTTACTGAAATTGCAATTTTGGAGGCCATTCCTCCTCCAGGCCAGCCCCCAGTGCCTTTCATGGCTCTTGCAATGTTTGGTGAGCAAAGATTGGCTTTGTCCATGTCCCCCCAGCCAGACCAGGGCAGGCAGCACTGCCCTGGGCACTGGGGGTTGGAGCTCCCATGTCTGTTTGGGGATTTGTGATCAACAACAGAAAGGCAAACGTGGCCTCTGCAAACCAAAGGAGAGACCAGATGTTTTAAATAATCCCTTAAATGCTAAAGTTTATTCTTATGATGCATACAGATTCAGGACATTAAATATGTTGATAATCTCATTCCAAAAGATCCTTTTGCTCATCTCTAGGGATTTGACCAGTATTTCAGATGCCAAATTTGGAAGACATATATCTTGCCTTTTTATACAGCTGCAAATAAGACATGTTGCATTACAGTCTCCAAAATTAAGTCTGAATAAGGTCTCTCAGTCTTAGCCCCACTTTTCTTTTCTGCCTGTAATATGTGGCTGCAATAACTCATGGGGCTTATTCAGTCAGCATTTTAAATACTGTGTCTGTCCCCTTCCATCATTCATAACATGAGATGATGAAAAGCACTGCAACTAATTTTATGCAACACAATGAAATTAAAAGCTTTTGGTATTACTGTACTGCAGGTATAAATCTAACTAAATGTGGTGTTGGAGAGAGATGGACTATATAGGTAAGTGTTGGAATAATTTAAGGTTATTTGGCATTTTCTATGGATGTCTCTTCTCGTTTCTTCACAAATACCATAAGTAATTGTGTGGTTAATAAAGTCTTAAAGTGTCTGAGCTTGCAGTTTTCTACTGCCTTTATTTATTTGCTAAGAAAAAGGAAAGCTAATGGAAAACAATCCATTTCAGTGAAACTGTAGATTTGCTTTCCCATCATAGCAAAATATTAATTTGTGTAATATTTTAGTGCCACATTAATTTATGTTAGGTACAGTACTTCAACTTATGCACTGATAAATTTCAGAGAGCTGCACAAATTATTAGATTTATATTCTTATATTTCACTTTTATTCATCAAATTCTACATGTCTTTTGTAATCTTGATATTATCAAAAATGTCACTTGGGGTCTGAAGGTCTGCCTTGTGCTTATATAGAAACACTTACATGGGTTAGGACGCATAAGTAGCTTTCCTCACCTCCCTTATGCATTATCATTTATGTACTCCACTATTTATTTCTCCCAAATAGATATCTTTCCCCTTAACAGCCTTGTTACTTCTACTGTTCATCATAAGAGAAATTATGTTCTCTCCGGTATTTCTTATTGCACTTCAAATGAATCTTCACTCATTTTTATAGAATTGGACTTACTCCCCTGAGTCTGTTTTCACATACATCTTTTGTTCAGCTTATGCTAGATGAGGTTTTCTGCCATCAAGCAGCATGTGGAAGGCATGGAGAAGACATTCATGAACAGGCTAAGGGCCTTTTCATGCTTGGTGTTTTGCAATTGAGGACAATTTCAAATTTTTCTTGTCTCATTACGTTGCTGCTTTCATCTTGGAACTGCAGTTGCTTAAAATTCTGTGCTCCTGATCTACTCAAGTCGCCCTGAACTTCATTGCTCTCACTTTGTATTTACAACTATTTTCCCACCCCTTAACCAGCATTTAGTGTTATCATCAGCTAAACTGGCATCGTGTTTCTTCAAGGTTGTTTAGCATTAAAAGAAAATCTTTTCCTCAATTAGCTGTGTGATTTTCCCTTCACAGCCTGCCCCCTTCTTCCCCCGCCTTGTCTGCTCTTATTAAAAGCAATCCTGAGATATGGAGCATCAACTCATCTCCCAGCACCTGCTTTGGTGTGTTTTCTGCCTTTTTGGGAAACACAGGACCCGAGGTGCTCACAGGCTCCTGGGCCAGCATCAAGGGCCCCATGGAGGAGGAATGTGTGTGCTCTGCACACTGCAGCAGCCCAAGAACCATCTGCAGCAGCCCCAAAATCCCAGCCTGTGCCAGCCAGAAAATGCTCTCTGTCTTCTCTACCCATTTCTATAACAGAGCTCCCTAAACTTGGCTGAGAATAAAGTTCTGTTTCTTTTATATGTCCAAGATGAGCTTTTATCCTTGCTTTCAATGTTAAAAAGTTTGGAATTGAGGTGGATAGTTCTGGCTGAGCCTGGGCTCCAGTGTAGAGTGCAGTCTTTTCTCCACACTTGTGCACTTGCAGGATTTTGTTGTGCTGCTGCCAGTATTGCAGGGGTTGGCTCTGAAGCCCTATGTGGGAGCAAAAGCAAGCAGACTTTTTAAACACTTGTTTATCTTCCAGCATCTTCCATTTCCCCCTCTATTGCTCTATCTCATTCAATTTCACCCAACATTTCCCCCTTTCTTGTTGCTGGCGAGTAATTCATGTAGTTATGCATCTTTGCAGTGATGAAACTTTCTGAGCAATCTCTTCTCTGCAACAGAGAACTTTAAAAAACTTTCCTGATATTAAATGCTCAGTCAAGTGCACAGTTATCTCTCTTCAGCTGTGCTAACAAAAAAGAACATTTTTTTGGGCAGAGAGCTCAGAGAGCTCATTCATTTTCTTTTTAGTTTACTGGTTATTTCAGGACACAATGCATGCAAAACATAAGAAATCTCATTTTACTGAGATAACGTATTTTAATTACAATTTTCATTTTAAGTTAGTGTTCTGAAAAGTGCCATATTTCAAGATGCAGAACCACAGACTGAGTACTACAGGAAAAGCAGAGTAAAGCATCTTGACAGAAAGTTTTAGGAAATTCTTTATCTCACTCTTTACCTTTATTTTCTCTTTCTGATTTTATTTTTTATGTGTATGACATATATTTCCTTTAGACATTATTCAGTTGAGAAAGAAAACTTGTGAAGTGTTGCTAGCAGTTTTCTTTCTTCTAAGTATTTGAGATTGGTTGTCCAGTCAGCCTCTGGAAAGACTCTAGACAGCATCACATTTCTTAGTCAGCTCTGATACTCTGGACTGAGCAGTCCTTAGTATCTCATCACCATCAGATCAAGGACTTTATGGGAAAATACCAGGACAACTGAACTGCATTCATTTTCTGCATTAATGAGCTCTCTAAAGCTGTTTTCTTTTATAGGCCTTATTCTACTCATTTTCAGAAAAGGACCACCCTAGTTCTCACACTGGTACTGGTATCTCAGTTCTCAACTAACTTGTGCAAGGTGAATTTTGATGGATATCAAAAAGATACCAGCAATTAGTTTGGGGGAAAAGGATACATCTAGTATTTTCTGAAAATCAGAGTCTAAAACAAACCTAATATGTCTGATCAGGCATTTGAGAATTATGTAAAACATCGTCCAAGCTAATGTAATTTCACTGTTAGCTGTGTTTCTCCTGATTAAGTTTTTCATAGCACAAGCCATTGTAAGACTGCCAGGAGTGTATGTTGTCTAGAGTGGATGAACAAATTTATTCCCAAAGCATTGTTAGGATCAGGCAAAGCTACCTGGCAGTATATTATTTCCTTGTGCTTTTGCAGGAAAGAGGATTCATGACTAAAGAGAAAGACAATAGGAGTGTGTCATACTTATTTGGGACCTACTGGGAAGCAATAAATGAATCCAGAGCAGTGCTCTGCCTGTTGGCTCCTTTATGGGGAAGCTGAACTCAGAGTACATAGAGTGACATGTGTTGAAAATTGGGATGTAGTAGGAACAGTGTTATCTTTTACCTTCACAGTCATGAGTTTACCTCTGAGTGCCAGTGATGTTATTTTAGGGCCCTGGCCCCACCAAAAGCAAGAATGACTTTATCAGCACATCAGCACTGCAGGAACTGCCTGCCTGCCAATGTTTCTGATTCTGAGTCTGATGTTGAATAACAACATTGTTCAGTAAGAGCTGTTTCCTTGAGGCTTAGTTACAGAAGTGTTTGGAACATGGTGGTTTCACTATTAGCATTTTTGGAGTGAATAGTCTTCATTGTATCTTATGCAATTTATCACTGGAGTTGACTTTTCTTTCTGCAATTCACTGTAGAGTGAGCCAGAAGGAGAATTAAGCACGTAAAGTTTATTTACAAATTATGTAAAAATACTTATTTGCATAAATCCTGCCATCCCTTTCATTGTTGATATGTTCTGAATACAGCAGGACAAAGTATGATCCCTTTTATCTTTAAATATATTTCAGGAATCAGTTTGGAGACAATTTACAGCATTTTTATTTTATTTAGCATGGTACTTTATTTCCTACATCTGGATAATGAGCTGCCTGAGGAGGGGCTGTGTCTTCTCTCTATTGAGAAACTTCTTCCATTCAGGGTAGAAAGACCCTTGTCCAAGGCTTAACCAATAGAAAATTCATAACTGACCTTAATAATTGTGCCAGTGCATCCAAGAAAGCAGAACTGCCAAAAAGTCTTTTATGCATCAAGACAAAACAATCAAAGTTAAAAGTTAAATATTTGATGATATAAAGCCATGAGTTCAGACTTTTCTAGTCAAAAGTTCAAGGTCTTAGACTTAAAGACAAGTTAGTGTGGTATTTGGTGTCTACATATATTTTTCTAGGTCCCAAGGCCCCCAGGATCCTGTCACTCCAAAGGGAGTCAGTTACCTGTACATCAGTGCCCTGACTGTTTCCTCAGGTTTGTCTCAAATTACAGAAAAGGTCCAAGTTCCTTTGGTTCTCTGGTAGGCTGAGTGTGTATCCCTGGGACTGGAAGTGTTTTCTCTGCAAGGTAAGGTCCTCACCAACACATTGCATACTTTTTAGCTCATAAATTAGATTTTGATGGAAATATGTAGTCTGAAATTTATATTTCAGCAATTATGTAGGTTTTTTCCAATAGGCGAATAATGAGGACACGTGGGAACTTTGTGGTTTTACATGGATAACAAAATACTAAAACAACCCCAAACCCCAAACTTGTCAGTCAATGGAATCCATGCATAAAGATTGGGATCACAGGTTGATATTTCAATTTATACCATGGATTGCTTTAACATTCATGCACGATATACAGTGAAGTGCTTTTGGGTGGTCCTGGGCTGTTTCACGTGAGGATGATGAGAATAAAGTGCAAGTAAAGCAAACCACTGATACTGCTCCTCACATGCCAGGCTAGTCAGTGAGGCTGTTGTTGAACTTTAAAATACCAAGGAATTCCCCAGAATCCCTCGGTCAGTGGACAGAGAGCAGTTTCAAGCCTAGGCTCATATTTTTTTTCCAAAGTTCCTGGAGTGTCTTGAACTTAGAGCAGGATCAGAATTCCTTGTTTATAGTCCAGTTCATGTTAGTTTCAGCAATGGTTTATTTCCTGAGCCGACCTTGAAACTAACTAATTCAACGTGTTAAGGCTCGTTTCACTCCTAGCTGAAGTCTATGGGACCAGGGAGGATACCTTTCTTAACAAAAGGATATTACTGAAATCTGAGAAGCACATTCAAGAACTCAGCTGGCACTTTTTTCCATAATAAAACTGGCTTTGCTTCAGAACCAATGGCTATTTTTGAATGACTAGAGATTACAGCTTGCTAAAAAAAGTCTTGTTTGATAGTCAATGGAAATGAATTATTCTTATTTTAATATGGTCTGTAAAACATTGTGCAAATAAAAATTCAGCAGCTTGCCAATGTGCTGTGCCATACCTACACAATGCCTATGATTTTGTTTATATATTTTTCTGTAGCATTCATTCAGCTGAGGAAAATCCTCTGTCTGCATGTTTTATACAGAGCAGGTGGTGTCTGCTAACTCTTGTTGGGCATATTTCTGGTTTAGCCTAAAGGTTCTTTTGGAAAGAACAAGCATTTCTTTGGCAAATTGGGATACAAGCAAAAGAGTGCTTGAAAGTAGAATCAGGACTTTGGGTCTTCCCAAGGGCTAGCTGGGGATCAAAAACACATAAAGCACCATAAAATTCAATCTATTATTCTTATTTTAGAAGATTATGGTGCTCTTTGGATGCACTGGATGGTGCATGACGCCCTTGTGATTGACTTTTATATTAATGGGAAATGGGTCTTCATTTAGTTCAGTGGAATTCAGCAAAATGGCATCAAAAACAACACTGAGCAAGATGAACCAACTGCCATCAACAAGTACTTGGGGAATTCAAACAACATTTTACAACAAAGGATCCTTATTTATGAATTAATTAGAAACTACACATGTAGTTGAATGTGCATAAATATGGCACACAATGATTCCCAAGATTACTTGAATTTTGTGCCAAGAGACATGCGAGAACTTTGAGACATCTTCTCTAGATATGCAGGATTTTCAGGCAAACATTATTCTAACTTCCCAAAAAGAAACATTTCACATCTCTTACTGCTCACTGAATAATAAATTTGTTCTTGTTTTGGTAACATTTTTTGTAACATTTATGTAACAATTTTGCAGGCATACAAGTTATGTACATTGCACACAAGGACTGTCTTTATCTCACACCTTGAAAAATGGTGTATGCTAATTCTGGAGCAATTTATTTCATCCCAGGTTTGGTACATCTTTAAAGTTTAATTTTCCTCTTTCAAGTCAGCTTTGGAGAAGCATGTAACTGCAGTTGTTTTGATACTTCACTAAGCATCAGATTGAAAAGAGAGGGAACACAGATCTAAGAACATTAAACTAATGTTTGACATGTCCAACAGATGTGTGTAAAATCTAAAGAACCTACAGCAAAAGCCCACTATGATGCTAAAGTAGGAACATAAAAATATACAAGTCTATCTGAGTTGTGTTGATAACTGAGCTTGAGGAATGTGCATTATGTCCTGAGCTCTGACAGCTTTAACTAGACAGGAAAACACAAGCACCTTTTCTCTGATAACAGTCGGTGCATTGATAGTCTTTACTGACCTTATCTGAAGAATAATAAATGCTTCAGTTCCCCAGTTTGTCCTTATTGCATTTCTTGGTTGATTTTTTATTTCCTTTGCCTTTTTAGTGTCAGATTCCTCAGATAATCAGGAAGAAAAAAATCCAACCTTTCGACCTGCACCGAGGGGATGACTGAGAAAACTGGCAGGGGGACACCTTCTAAGTGCTCTGTGGATTAAGAATGGCCAGACATTTCATAAGGCCCTGTGAAGTGGTGGCTGTGTTAACACTGATGTCAAAGGGATGCAGAGCAGTTACCCCTGTCAGGGTAAGACTCTGCTGTCCAAAAGATGCCAAAGAAACTGATGTGTACAAATCCCAGGGCTGTAAGTCTGGTCAGGTGAATGCTCTTCCCTAATTCCTCCCTCCAGCACACGCAGCCCAGGTGCTCCCCAGCCAGAACACACTATTTTGTGCAGTTTTGTGCAGTTACAAGCAGCACGAGAGTTTATAGGAAACAAACTTTCTAGAAATCCCAAGATAACCTCAGAAACATAATGAACCAAATAAATGTGAGTGGCTGTCCTACACAGAACACCTTCAAGCTGGCTGGACTGTTCAATTATTGATCAGGCAGAAAATATCACAAAAAATGTCAGACCAAAAGCCTTTTGCTTTCTCTAGTCTTAACATGTCAAGGCTTTTAGGTCAAATTCCAAAGGAAACTGTGACAATACTGTCTTCAAGAAAACCAAACATATACTAGTAATTTCACTTCTTTTACTGCATATAAAATAGTTATGGACTGGATATTCTCCACAGTATGTACTTGTAGTTTTTATTTTTTTAAAAAAATTTATCTTCTTCAGCAAATAAATGCAAATACTTTCATGTAATTTTAAAAATGTTACTTATTATTTAACACCATCCTTTGAATCAATTGCATAAAAGGCCACAACAAATAGGCATAAAACAAATACAGATATTAAAGCACATCATGGGCTCTTCCTATGTTAGCCTAATTCAGTTTCTTTGTTTACAAAATAAACATCAATATAAATATTTAATACAGTAGCTGCAGTAAGAAAACTGTTTTTATTGTGAGAATGCTGAGCACTGTGGAAACTATCTCTTAAATTACAACTTTCTCTTAGCTTGAGCTAGAGCCTTTTCTCATAAAGGAAAAAGTCATAGTACATTAATGGCAAATATCCATCAGGAAATAAGTCTAAAAGCAACTCAGGAAGTATATTGCTCTGAGAAAGATGGCTTTGCATTTGTGCCATGTTTATAATAAGCTCAATTCCAATATCTTGAAAATAACAGTAAATATTTAACACAAGGAATATTTCATAAGATTGCAATAAATGTTTAATACAATGTAACTTTGCAGTACTTCAAAAACTTATTGCTACAAATATTTATCTAGAAATTTAATTAAATACATGTATAATCCATGAAATAAACTACCTCAGCTTTGATTCAGCAAGCTGCTCTGCAGAAGTGCAGAGGTGTGTCCCCTGCAGTCGGTCTCTGTGCCAGAGCCTGAGTCTGTGTGTTTGAACTCCCAGCCCTCGCCCTGATTGCAGATTCATCAGTGTCAGGACTACCCCTCTGTTCTAACTACTCCTAAACAAACTCACTGACTAACAAAATCAGTGTCTGACTTGACCCAGTGTTGTACAGACTTAGGATTGTAACCTTTGCCAAGTATTCCTCAGAGTTAGATGATCCCTTCTCCTCACACAGCCAGCCAAAATGGGATCATAATTGCATTAGCCTCAGGAGATGTCCTCCTCCTGGATTGCTTCCAGGATCCTGAATATCCAGCCTTCCTTTCCAAGGCTTCACTACTTGTGAAAGAAAATACACATCCTTCCATGTTCTGGCACAGGGGTAAATTTATTTCTGATAGCAGAAAGCATAGAGGGTACAGTGAATCTGGGGAAGGGCAACTGCAAACGCTGCTAGGCTGACATGGGGAGGAGTTTCTGGCTGAATATCACTCTATGGCTTTGCCTGGAGCATGTGGCAAGAGCAAGAGCATGTAGCCTCCCGTAGTCTCAAGGAATTTCTGACTGTCCTGTGCACCTCCTCAGTATATCCTTGCACCAAAAAGTCACCTGAGCCTACCTCTGTTCCCCAGACTGTAAGTTCCTAGACGTCCTCAGCCAGCCTTACATTTACTCCTTTTGTCTGAAATGCCATTTGTCTTTAAAACCACAGGCAAGGGATTTTTTTTGTACAATTAGATTTCATGTGGCCTAAAACACTTATAAAAACTTCTGGAATGCTTTCTAGTAGTGCAGTGTTGCTGCAGATCTGGAATGAGGTGCTGGTAGGGCACCACTGTAGTTTTCTTTAAAAGGAGTTATCTATTGGCCAGTCAAACCACTCTCTACCTGAGCAACAGGACAATAAGAAAACACTTTTGATAATTCTTGATTTAATGCTGCAGTGGAAATGTATTTCTGGCAAGAACATGTTAACAAAGCAATTAACATTTCCTTCTTTTTATAAGTCATGGTGCAGCAGTGTATGATCTCTTTGACCTATTTTGGAATGATTTCCAGTGTAAAAAAAATGTCTGTCTGGGAGAGGGGAAGTGAGGAAAAGTAATGCAGGGAAGAAATAATCTGCAGCTTGAGTCTCTTTGCTACTTTCACTTTTGGAATCCATAACTTCATTTCCTGATTCTGTTTTTGTGGAACTGGTTATAAAAACAAGTAAGGAAGCAAAATATTGATGTTTTATGTGTTCATAAACAATAACTAAACCCATTTTCTTTAAGTCCCCTTTTTCTTATGTTAGTTTTAGAAACTTTATTACTCCTTTTGCTTTTTTTAATGCTGAAAAGATACTATGATTGAACAGCTAAAAATATAGAACTTTATTTGACATGTTGTAGTGCTGTGACTTGCTATTTTTTTTCTACTAAAGTGCTGCTAGTCAGAGTAGAAATGGGCCCTGAGATGAAATAGAATTGATGGATTTCACTGGGATTTGGATAAACCTTCAGAACTGCACAGATAGAGTGAGCATGTCATGAGAAAAAGAATGGAGGTATTTCAAGGAAGAGTATCTGCATGTTTTGTGGTTGCTAAGTTAGTCGTGGTGATCACTGCTTCCTTTTTGTTCAGCTAAACATAGCTGAGCACATTAGGAAGGTAATGTGGCACTACAGCCAAGTGTGGAGCTCTAGCATTTGTCCTACTATCCATGTGGTCTGAAAATAAGCTTAAGCACAAAAGCAAGGAATAGCTTTCAATTTTTAAGGCTTCATGTAACAAAATTACATTACATTCCTACTGAAATAAATTGAATTTGTAGAGCAGATTTTGGCAGGACAACCTCAGACCTGCATGGTCCCTGGACATGGCCTGACCCAGCAACTCCTTGCATGAAGAGCCTCCCTCTGTTACTCAGGCTCCTGCTTGCTATCCTTTATAATCCACCCTGAAAGGTACTTGCCCCTCAAAATTCCTTCAAACTGATAATTATTTTCAAGCAGACCATCCTGAAAGGAGCACCCTTTATAATTACTTTTCAATCTGCACCTTTTTTTGGTAGCCCTTTTGAACAATCATCAGCAAATACATGCTACAAGTAAAGGCATTTCTGAAGCCAAATTTTGATGGTGCTGAATGGGGAGCCCTTCAAAAGACTCACCTCTGTCTTGCTATGTGATATGCTTAGAAAAAAGTCAAGTATTAAGTCAGACAGAGGGACACTGTGTGCATAGAAAAGATTTGGATCACAGCTTGATACACCTGAATGCATCTCGGGTTGAAGAACTTTAAAAAAACCCACTACTGATGTAGTTTGGGCTATTAGTTATTCCATGCTGGGCTCTGTATTCTTTGTGTGGAATACTTTGATAGAAACATTCCTTTCTTTTGAACTGTGCACTGCTTGTCATAACAGCATGGGATGTTGTGAAAGTTAAAAATAACACTGTCAGATTAATCATTTTAAAAAGGTTTCTTTTACTTATTGTACAAAAGGATAACCTTTGAAAATGCAATGATGAAGGCAAGTAAATGGCTTTTTAGAGGACAAAATTGGTTTAGATTTTTCAACTGACTCAGGGGTAAATGATTTTGTTGTTTATGTCTTGTAGTTTAGTATTTCTTCTCCTCAGCAGACTTTGTGTCTGGCAACCTGTCTCAGTTAGTGCAATGGGATGTTACAGTAGATTTACCTGCATACCCACTTTCCTGGTCCTCTTTTCAGAGTGGATCCATGAATTCTCTCTGTTTCTTGTGAGTTGGACTGGCATTTTCCAAACTACAATGCATGGTGAAAAGGCATGAAGGCAAATCATCATTACACATGAAGTATCAAACAAATGCTAATTGCAGTTTGAAGGGAACATTAGGAGAGACACATTTGTAAGGAAAATATTTTATCTAAACAATAATATAGTGGCTTATGTCCATTCTACCTATGAGGAGTATGAATTTGGCTTTACTTCCTTCTGCTTCTGTTTAGGTAGGTGGCAATCTCACTCCTTACAAATACAGGGAAAATATTTACAAAACAGGAATATTTCCATCCAGATCAGTTTCTGGAGAAGCTGCCTTCATCTGAGCAATGTTCAGAAATCTGGGGGAAGAGTCCTGTGTGCTACAACCATGGTACAAGCTTGAAGAAAATCTGCGTGGAGCATTGTAAAGAGGAGATAAATGTGGACAATTTGTTGTGAACCTCACCTGAAGATAAACAACCATTTTCAAAATGCCATCAAGTCTTCCTATAGAGAGCAAAGGTGCAACTGGTTAGAGGCAGTCAGTGTTTAACTGGTTAGAGGCAGTCAGTGTTTAACTGCTGCTGTCTCTGCTGTTTACAGACCCACTTGTACATGTGGAATGCTGAGCCTGTGATTCACACATAAGAATTCCACCTTGCATTCTTTCCCCCCTCCTATCCTGAGATCTGGCTCACTCATTTGAGAGCACTGGGAGAAGAGTCCTGGAGTCCTCCATCCATAACCCAGGGGCTCTTTGAGGGACCCCTGGGACTTCTCTGCAGCTGGGGCTGTGCCACATCTGCTGGCAGAACCCAGTGAGGCAGAGCAGACCCCACCAGCTGCTGGGACTGTGATTTCTGCCCTGGGTGGGACCTCCCATCCTGAAGATGTGCCTGGCAGTGGCAGAGGTCATTGTGCTGACACAGGCACCAGCAAAGGAGGTGCTAAAGGACCTGCAGAAGAGGGGACAGCTGTAGATAAGCACACAGACATGCTTCATGTCAACAGGAACTGCTCATGGCCAAGCACTTCTGAAAATGTTGGTAGGCTGCAGTGAGATGGCTGAATAGGTGCCAGAGCCTCTGGAAAATCAGGACTCCATTGTGAGGGCTGAGCACTTCTGCAAAGGCAGCCTGCAGAACTGCAGATGGCCTGGCCCCCTCTCAACAGGCACACATCACAGTTCCAAGGGCAGCAAGAGGGGCTGGGGGGTTGTGGGGAGGAGAGGGAGGCAGGAGCTGGCAAAGGACAGGCTGTCAGGTGCAGCTGCTGTCCCAACAGGCACATTTGCCATGGCAGGATGCTGCTCTCTGCCTGATCCAAGCACTGAACTCTAATTATATTTGCTATGTGTTGATTACCATGGTCAATCTTGTATTTTTGTTTGAGAGTTGTGTGTTTTTGTTGTTTGCAATTGTGCCAGCTGCTGGCTGAAGAGTTGAACTAAAAACACAGAATTAACCACAGCCACCTGAGAATATTGGAAATTCCCAAAGGGGGAACTCAACTGTAATCTTGACTCTCTTACTCACTAAGAAACAACCTACTTGATCCCAAAATTTCCTAGGTTAAAGGAGATATATTCTTCCCCTCATTTTTTTCTTTTGAGACAATTTATTGTTTGCCTCAGCCTTTTCTACCCCCTGCATGAATCCTTAGAGAAATGCTGTAATATTTCAAGTCCTATAAAAGCAAACTTGAGTACCTTTTAGGAATAACCTCTGAAAATACTTAAGCTTATGACACGGCAAAAATTATAGTTATTGTCACTCAAGTAACCTTGACTCTGAACCTAACTGGGAAATGGAAACAAAATTTGGGTCAGCTTCAGCTTCCTGCTCCCTCAAGAGCAAATCACTCTAGCAGGTAGGGAGAACATGGGAGGGAGATCAATATCTTATCCCAAAGGTTTGCAAATATAGATGCAGGTGAACCACTGGAATGAAGCCATTGCACCGTGCGGGTATCGTTTTGTGGGAAGCTAAAAAACAGAGTGTGGGAAACAAGTTCCAATAGTAAAGGAAGCAAATACTATTTATTATTGCTGTAGAAGGACAAGCAATGCACTGCCTTGCCACACAACTTCCTGGAGACAGGAGAAGGGCTGGCTAAAAGAGCCGTGGAGCTGGAGTGGTTCAGCAGCATGTTACCTAAGCCACACTTGCTGTGGAGATCACACCACTGCCTTGCTTTCAGCTCTGGCACACAGAAAACAGCCCCTGAACACACACACCTTAACCCTGACACCACTAAGGCCTGAGGTTTTGGTTAAATCACCTGTATTCCAAATGATTGCACAGAATACTTTGCAATAATTTAATGTACAAGAATTTGAGCTCAGAAAGGACACTAAGAGAATTGAGGTGATGGAACTTGGAAGAGAAGATTGGCACAAACTAGGTTGAAGTTCTTTATTAGAACAGCTATGCTCTGATCTTTTCAACATTCAACTAGGCAAAAAGGAAGATTGTTTGAAGATTCAAAGAATGATAAATTTCAAAGAATCTCAGGGCTGTATTATATGAATGAATATGTTAAACTTCCACAAGATCATGCTGATGTCCCAATGCCACCCAAACATTTTTGTTGCTGTAGTGGATACACTCCATGGCAGGAGGGAGTTTCAGAGGGAAAGGCTTTGAGGAGAAGGTTCCAGTCCCAGGGTAACTTGGAATAAAGACAAATTCCATATCAGAGCTCAGCACATGGAGTGTACCACTGCAGGGTGCTGTGTTGACATGTTCAGTTATGGGGTGTACTAAGGAAATAGACTCCCATATTTTAGACAGTGACACCTCCATGAGAGGATATTCTGGTTTCTGGAGCTTGCTGAAGATTATGGGAAGGGATCAGAAAAGCAATGAATAATTTTGCCAAGCTGTATGTGCTATTTTTGATCAGTGAGCTGTGCTAACAGCAGGGAGTGTGCTCTAGTCAGTGGTAATCTCCATAGCTGAGGTAGGGGTGATGCATTTCGTTATATCTGATTGAAGGTATTGAAAAGCCTAAAATAATAATTTTGCCAAAAATTACCTACTGATCTTTCTAGTTGGTTTTCCTATAAAACAGGCCTTAAAACTAGACCATAAGTGTCATTTTTTCAGGTAATATTTCCCTTAGCTTTCACATAGCAGTCTCTTCTAATATAAAAAGATGCTTTTCTAAACCTTGATGTAAATAATATGCTGTCCTAAGATTAACTCCTCAAACCTCAAATGCAATGTCAGAGTGGGATTTTGTAGCTGATAGGTGAGATTACCTTGTACCAAAACTGAAATAACTACAGCTTTACTTACTTTTTGCAAGACAGGACCCTTAATGTCTTGACAAGAGACACAGGTATGTCATTGCCTGGAAACGGTTCTAACCTTGCCTTGTGTTACCCTTCAGCAGCAGTTAATCACTAGAGCAGGATCATTAGGGCAGGATCATTGCTCTGTGTGAGCAGAAAAGAGGCATTGTTCCTGATTGCAGCTCTAATGACTCCAAGGGTGCAATCTCATAATTAGGAATGTCTTTAAATGCTGTTTACTTCAAGTCACAGAATTCAAGGAAGTGCAGTTACCGTGGGGAAGTTTTTGCATGTGCTTTCAAATTCCACCCAACCTGTCCCCATCTCATGTCCTTGTGACTTGAGCATAATTAAACTTTGGAAAAATTTGGATTCCCTTCTGAACTGACATCTGATGGTTATCACCCAGGCATAACCTTCATTTTCAGCAAGTGACCTGAGCTGAACAAACACAGAGCGCTTACATATTTTACAAACCCACAGTTTATACAGAGATTATTTTATGTTTAGATATCACTCTCGAGCAACTGGGACAAAGCCAGCTGCAGATCTGTATAAACAACAGATTTTGCACATTAGATACTTCTAAAGGATCTGTTATAGTATGAAGTAAAGTGAAAATCTAGCAGTGGAAATCTGGCTCCACCCAACAGAATTTTTAATTTTTTTTTTTGCCAAGAAAAGCAATAGGGTGGCTATTTAGACCAAGAAAACATTGAAAATAAATCAGATATGTGTAGTGTTCTGAATGAGGAGTTGCCAGTGCTTTAAATGACTGCCAGATGTCAAAGAGCAAAAAGCCACTCCTTCCACAAAAGAATAATTGACTAATAATTCACTTTAGAAGACTTAGAGACCAGATTTCTGTCAGAGATGTATTTGAGCTGTAACATTTGATATGGGATAGGAGAGAAGATGCAAATATGGATGTAATAGAGTTTACCCTATAATCAAAGGAGGATGAAGAAAAGTCTGCATTTTTGGACACTGGACCTCCATAAAACAAGAGTTAAGAACAAATGCCAAGAGCAACTTTCCTTTCTTCTACCAAAGAAGAAGCAGTAACTTATGACATTGGTTAAAGATTGATGGTCAGTCTGAGAGCATTCATTTCCCTGTAATAAATTCTCATCTTGCAGGAGGAACCATGGCTGATTAAAATGTGATACACTTCTTCATACACATGCAGATACCTACATCCCTATGAGTGACAGTAAGTGGAAATTCCATCTGTTTAGGAGGTTTTAATTTCTATGTTTTAATCAGCTCTTTATCATATACAGAAATTAAACCCAGTTTAGTGCATGTTTCCTATGTAATCAAAACCTACCATGTTTATGAATTGAGATTTTTCAAAATCATGTCCTTAAAGTTGATGTATTACCAGAGAACATCACGCTGCACTGTTTGTTAGTGTAGGTGGAAGGAATCCATGCAGCAGGGGAAAGGAAGGCATTCTGACTCTACAACTTGTTTACATTTCAAAAGGCTTTTGAGAGGTACAATCACAAGAGACTGAGGAAAAAGAGAAGTGAGGAAGTTAAAGTACAGTAATTCATCAAAAGACCATGTGAGGCAAAAAATGTGAGTAGTAAGGATAAAAGGTGAACTTTTATAATGGAAATCATAAAGTTTTGTGCTAGAGCTAGAGCTGATCTGGAAAAAGAAGATAGGCAGGAAAGTGACAAAATCTGTTACTTTTGTGAAAGACAAGGAGAAAGTTTTGGAGAGAGTTGGAGAAGGCTGGTGTTAAAATAATGGCAAATCCCATTTTTCCTTCTGCTGGAGTGAGTTTACATGCAAAAGAAGTTAATGTGCTACATCTACTGAATGGTTCTACAATAAGTTTAATGATTTTTGTTATTAAGCTATGGTTACTGCTGGAGGAAAGAGTAAGAGGTTTTATTAAATGTCTCAAAACTGCTCATAAAATTAAGGACCATTATCATCCTGCCTCATGCTTTGATTAAGGTATGCTGTATGCATTCTTTAGCATTGTATGCTTGTATTAGCAATTTTAGTTAATTATGGAAATGCATAGGACATATGAGGATAGGCTGTGTTAATTGGTAAGAATCTATATGTATTTTATTCCTACTTTTGAATAAGAGAGAAGATTGAGATGGATTTTTTTTTCAATGATAGATACTGTTCTTAGCTCTGATGGTTTAATTATTTGCTGAGCTTGATGAGAAAACCAGATTTGTTTCTTTCTTTGCCCATTGTAAGGCTTGGTGGCCCATTAGCCACTTTTGCAGAATTGTGTCCTGCAATGATTTATGGATGCTACTTCTGGACTCCTCAGAAACATATCTATTTCCGTCATGAGTTCTCCCGAAATCCCCCCAAATTATTTCATAAACAATTCTTTCAGTTAAACACCAAAAGCAGTGGATATCTCCACTGAAAACCCCTCTCATTTGTAGGACAGGAAGCTTTGCTGAGGAACTTAAAAATAACTGCTAAAATATTTCCCAACACACAGGCTTTAAGATGTTACCCAGATTAATTTACTGTTGGAGTATGATGCTTTATGCTCTCTACAAGCAGCAATTTGTGGGCAGCTTACAGGACTGTGATTCTTGTGTGAGAAAGTGGAAATAAAGAGGAGTTGAAACCCCTTCAGCCCTGTATAAAAAGCTGGGGAAAATATGGCCCTTTAAGATTACATTGTTTGTACACCGTCAGATGGACAAACACGTGCTACAAACACTAAAAACCTGCTGGTTTTTAGTGTTATTCTGTTCCAAGA
Organism: Illadopsis cleaveri; assembly: GCA_013399915.1. Lineage (NCBI taxonomy): Eukaryota > Metazoa > Chordata > Aves > Passeriformes > Timaliidae > Illadopsis > Illadopsis cleaveri. Next base: position 1,703,342 of record VXBB01016564.1, read on the forward strand.
AGTCTGCAAATTAATCCGAACATAAAATAACTGGGAATGGGAGTGATGCATGTAGGAGGAGTCGATCCCTGTTGTGGTGTGCTGTGAGAGAAGTTATTTTGGCTGAAAAGAGCTACAACCTGGAGGAATGAGATAGGTGTAAAACCAAGATTACTGTGATTTTACAGGCAGCAATCGTATTACACTGACCTGGTGAGACAAGTGAGGCTTGAGACTGTGGAGGATAACTGTGTGGTGCCACAAATTATACTCTTACTTGCACCTTTTTTCAACATCTGGTTTCCATTCCTCCTTCTCCTGCACTTCTATTGTATAATTTTGGGGACTTTTTTCATACTCTCAGCATTGTACTCAGAAGGCACAGTAATGCACTGTACCAGCACAGTAATTAAACTGAAAAAAAAAAATATTTTAAGTTTGGTTACTCCCAGCCTTTTAATGTTGCCTGTAATTTTTTCTTTCCATTTCATGCTAATAAAATTTTGTTCTGGTTTTGGAGTCCATGGAGTGGAATTGAAGATGCATACAGCCAAAACCAGCAGAAGCCTGAGGAGCAACCTGGCTGCTCTGTCAGGAGAAAGCTGGACAGGGACTGTGCTCAGCTGTGGCTTGGCTGTGGCCTGTGTGTACAGAGGATGCAGGGCTTAGCAGCCATGTGGAGCTCATCTGCAGCACTGGGCTTTGGTTTGGGCTTTGTGTGTGTATGTGACCAAGAAGGGGAGGGAGCTGGTTCCATTTGCTTATATTCTTGTTTTAGTGCAACTCACTGCTGGTTTTAGTGATGTTTTCTGCTTGGACTAACCTGTAAGGTGTCCATAAGACATAACTCAGTTTGGAATAGCATTTCAGCAATGTGGGTCAAATGTAACAGAGCCAAAGATTAGCCAGGAAATGTTTTGGCAGCTGCATTTAATTTGCAGTGTTAGTCACAACAGTGTCTCTTGGTGTTTTAGCCCATGGTGTGGTAGAACTGACACTTGTGGGGTACTCCTACCTTCCAGAATCCTTCTCTTTTATTTTTATTTGTTTTTCTCCGGATTCAAATCTCTTTTGAATTGCTAAGAGGCAGTCTTATTTCCTGCAGTACACAGTCTTCAAGCAAATTATTTTTTCATTAATCCAGATTTTACTTTGTTCCCTTTCTCATGGAAAACCATTCAACAATAGCATGTCAGCACTAAGTTACCTTCAGGAAAGTCAGTGGGAAAAAAACAAAACAAACCATGTGATTTGAAAAGATGTCTCTGGAAGACACTTGCACACTCTTTTTGTTGGCATAGCCACCCACTCCCTGAGGAGTTTTGCTATGCCCAGGAATTCAGAAAGCAAATATGCAAAATAAACTCGATTATTGCATTAGCAACTCTTCATGTTAATTCACAAGACCATTTCCTACTAAACCTTTAATGTTTTGCAGACATTTTGGCCATGTGGTTAGAGCACAAGTCTGCATTTTAAGAGCTCTGGTTTGATTCTTATTTCTGTCAGAATCTTCTTATGGTGTGATAGGGAAAATCTTTTACTCAGTGCCTCAGATCATAAAGTGTTCATAACAAGGCTTTCTTTTTTTCCATTCCTTGTGTTTATTGTCTATTTATACTTTAAGATCTTACTGGAAGACACCATTTTTACAACAGGGTATTGGTTTTTTTCCAGTCTCAAAGCGGGATCTCAACAAAAATACATATATGTAGAGATTTATATATTATAGCATGTATTTTTTCATTATAATAGAATAGAAACACTATTGTTTATGTATTATACATGGCAAGTAAATATAAATCCATAGAGCTTTTTGTGTGATGCTTACTTTTGCAATAACTAATATGAATAATTCCAAATTTTCAAGTGACACAACTTTGATTACATCTTTGCATTATTAAAATACTGATAGTAAGATGTTTTTATACACAGACCAGTAAAAGCGAGCTATAATGTGCAGAGGGACATTTAAATTCAAATAAATCAATTTATGATTATGGTTCCATGTCCCTAGCACTTTTAAATTAACTTCCTAACGTATATTTGCCTCCTGTCAGTGTATGGATTCAACCGGAAAGCTATTTTTAATAATTACAGTTCATTTCCCAGGAATCAGATGTTAGTGTACTTGAGAGATCATTCCTGACTGGTTTTCAGCTGCCTTGAGAGTTTTAGTTATTACAAGTTAATTGAAGCAGAAAAGTTGAGGATAAAAGTTGGCTTATCAGATTGAATTCTGTTCGAGTGACTGACTGTTGTATGAGGAAAGGCAACAATAGGTGGGACTGTACTATCATCACCTGCTTATTTTTAAGGGCTGGATCAAAGAGGCAAAGAGGATGTTTGGTTCCTCATGGATGCCTGAAGTCAAAGCCTGGATCTGCAATCTTTTGGTAACTAATTGCACACTGGATTTGCTGCCTGAGCAGCGTTGGTACAGCCCCAGGCACAATCATAATGTAAATTGTAACAGAAAAGCTCTGTTCCTTTGCCCATTAAAAACCCCTTGGTGGGACTATTTTTTGTACTTGTCTTGGGTTAAGCAGGTGGAGCTCATGAGGAGTTGTCAGGTTTCCTCTGCCTTGGTGTTCAGTGCTGCTTCATGAGCCCAGAAATTTTGTGAGATAGGTGCAGAATCAGCCAGCAAAGCATTTTTCTAACCTGCCACTAAGAAAGCCTCCCTTCCTCTTCCCATTTAAATGAGACAAAAGAAAAAATCAAAACAATTTTTTCATTCCAGAATTATTTTTGTTATGTTTCTTTGCCATTTTCTTTTTTATTAACATGATAGAAATAGGAGGGCAGATGCAAAATCTTGAAGTGCTATTTGGTAAATAGGGAAGATATTTCTTTAAAAAAAATATTTGAGGGAAGAATGTTTCTCTCAAAAATCTTCTGTTAAATACATATTTCTAAGTGAGAATTTTCATTTTAAGGTAGTGAAGGCAACAACTGTTTTCCAATATTAAAATTGTGTTGACACTATTTTTTGCTCAACTGAATTTTAAGTGTGATGTGATCATCCATGCTGCCCAGGGGATTTGGCTGCTCAGATCCCATTAGAAAAATCTCAATCTTCATCCCAATATTGACTGGAGAAACCATTATATTAAATTCTATTATAGGTTGTTATCTTACATGCTCAATGTTGAGTGACAAGAAGAAAATGATAATGTGCTCACCTAGGGACTGTAAGACAAATGTTTCATGTGTTCTGTGGACTTCTGTTAGATAACATTATGGCCATGTTATACTAAATAGGCACATCCTGCTTTTTATACTGGAAAAAGAATTTGAGTTATTGGCACAGGCAAATTCTTAAAAGCCAGATCATGCTTTTTTCAGTTTGATTTTTGAGATGAGTGCCTTTTCTTGACACATTTCTAGAAATGCAATATTTCACAGAGCTCACATTTAACATTATACCAAGTAAATATTCTCCGTGTGAGTTACAAAATGGAAATCACAAACACCACTGTGTATTATGCAAATTACAATATCCCTATTTTTCAAATGGCACCCTGTTCTTCATGTGACACCATGAATTTGCTTGAAAGGTACAGAAATGAGATTTCAAAAGAAATCTGTCCCTTTAATACAGATGTTTCTAAATCTATTCCTTACTTGGCACAACACGGTTCCATTTACACCAGAAAATTAAGCCCTCGTGGTAACCAGGCTGGTGGCACTTGGCCAGGGGAGGACAGAGCCTGTCCCCTACAGTCTGTTCATGGTCACTTCTGTCTGTCCCATGAGCACAGCCCTCTGTGCTGGACTGTAAGGTGACCTCAGCCTGGGGCAGCGGCTTTTCTCTGCTTGGTGAAGTGCTTAGCATTCCCCACCTTCCCCATTGGAGGCAGGCCAGGGATGGAAATGCTGTTTGTTTTCTTGTTTTCAGAGCTGACCTCCTCTGGGTATCTTTAATAACAGCATATTTCCTGTAATTTCTTTGGGTGTGACATATTATTGCTTGCTTATCTCAAAGAGGTTCAGGAGGTTTCTTCTGAAATTGAGAGCGAAGTGGTAGCAGGTCTTGCAACAGGAAAACTGATTGCTCTGAAAAAGAATTGATATGAGGGCATATCAAGGCAATCAGTAAGATCTCGAACTATGAAAAATAAGGCAATATTCTGCTAAAACCTGTGAATCTGAGCAGACTTGGAATGATTTGTGTCTTTTTCTGTTTGTCTTGGATGCTAAAAGAGAATAGAAATGCAGTATGAAAAGCTTCACAAGTGATCAAGTCTTCTGAACTGTCAGATTTCTATAATAAAATGTGAGTCAAAATGAAGTTTTTCAGTAGAACTGTGATTTTCAAATACCAATACATTCTCTGTGATTATGTTTCACAGACCTGTATTTCATCTCTTGTAAATACAGATCCTTCCCCTCAACTAACAAAGGTGACTCAAGTGAAAATATTTTAAGTGTGCTTCCACATCCTCACCTTAATTATATGATTCCAACTGAAAATAAAGAGGGCTTTCAAAGGCTTATTTTTTAATAAATTGTCTCAAAGGAACAAAGAACCATGAACTTACTCATAAGGTACAGTAGCTTCATGGCTGAGAGCAGAAGAGCACAAAGATTCACATTCCCTTGTTGCTTCAGTAGCTCTTTTCAAGGTATTTCCCATTTGACCTTTGCCACATTGATGAGGGCTGCCCAGAATCTTTGAAAAAAGTAAAGGAAGGTTATGCAGAGATGTCTTAATATGACCTTTGCACAAAGCCCTTTTCATATATACCTAAAAGCAGTGGACTATGGCAAATAAGTTGTGGACAGGACCACTCAAGCCCACATGGCCTGAAGGGACACCTTTTAGAGTGACCTTTTAACATCCTTTGTCAGTAATCTGCATAGATGAAGTCAATTGTCTGAAAGGTCTGTCCTTCCTTGGCAAATAAAGGATAGTGAATGTCTCATTCCTCTGCAGAAATGATGCAAATCAACTGCTCTAAATTTTTACCTCAGATTTTCTGAGATTCTGGAGGCTATTTTAGGGAAGTGGGGGAGTTGCTAATTTTTAACAGTTCAAAAAAATCCAATCAAAATTATTTTATACTGACAACCAATAAGATAAAACTAAACCTGGCTACTAAATTGTGCTGATCTCTTTAGTAGTTTTTCCTCTGAGGTATGATTCTGATTGAAACTGTCTTTCTCTAAAAGGAAGTATATGGAAATAAGAAGTTTCACAGACAAACTTTAGAATTGTATCCTCTCTAGAGCAGTATTCCTCTTTGATGAAAGTGTAAGATTAATAAATTGAAATGGATATCTGAACTGAAAATGTGTTCAGAACAAGAATTTTCTTGTCTGTTTCTTAAATATTTTCTTACCTTTCACTTATATGAAAATCTCCCCCATTCTAAAATTTTTTTCAAATTCTGGTATTTTTTGGACAAAGTAAACTGTGGAAAGCTTTCAGTTTCTGCCTGCAGAATAATTATATCTTGACTATGTGATCAAATTATCAAGTTTAACTGAAAGGAAGGTAAGAAGCTGCTCAGCCTGACAAAATGTCAGCTTAGTTAGAATGAAGGATGTGGGTAAGCATTCAAATGGGCAAAACTAATTAGGGTTAGCAAACTACAGGGTACGGGAGACCATGGAAGGTAAGTTCTCTAATTAGCTGTTTGAGCCAGAGCTTCCAACTTTAGAGGTGGACTTGTGAACTGCATTAGAAAGGCTCTTAATAGGGGTTTTATTGTGGGGCACAACTCTGGTGAGGAAACAAAGGAGGGAGAATAAGGAAGAATGACAATTTTGGGGTAGTTCCATCCTTCTCCTGCCATGTGTCATGCCATCAGGTAAGGGGAAATTTCCGATTACAGGAGCTGACTTTATTTAAAATCTGTCCAAGAAAAAAAAACCCCAATCTGCAAAGGACCAGAATAGCAAAAGGAAGGTTCTAAAAGTCGTTACCAGATCCAGAGAAAAAGGGAATTAAATCCAGTAATAAGCACTGGTGAAGCTTCACCTTGAATACTTTGTTCAGGTTTTGGCATTTCACTGCAAGAAAAACGTTGAGGGGCTGGAGTAAGTCCAGAGAAGGGAACTGAGCTGGGGAAGGCTCTTTAGCTCAAGGCTGGCTGAGGGAGCTGCAGTGTTTAGCCTGGAGAAAAGGAAACTCAGGGGGGAACCAATCATTCTCTTAGCTAATCATTAACATCAATACCTGAAAGTAGGGTGTAGCCAGGTGGGGGTCGGTCTCTTCTCCCAGGTAACAACACAGGACAAGAGAAAATGGCCTCAAGGTGTGCCAGAGGAAGTTTAGTTTGGATATTTGGAAACATTTCTTCACAGGAAGGGTTATCAAAAATTGAACAAGTTGTCCAAGGAAATAGTGGAGTCATCATCTCTGGAAGTGTTTAGAACACCCAGAGATACGATGCTTAGGGGTATGATTTAGTGGTGGACTTGGCAGTGTTGGGTCAATGGTTGGACTTCATGATCTCGAAAGTATCTTCCAACCTAAATGATTCTGTGATTCTGTCACTCCATGATTATGTTTGTCTGTGGAAGGTCTACAGGAAAGGCTTTAGCATGCTCATTCCATAGGGAACCATGTGATTGATTTGGGCAAAACAAACAGAGCCTGAATTCTGAGTGTTTGAACAATGCTACAAACACATTGTTTTCCATGTGCCAGTGTGTGTTTGAATAATTCACAGCCACCTTGTGAAGATTCCATAAGCAGTGCCTCCTGAATTAAGTTGTATGTTAATAATTCATTCATCATCATTATTGATTGCTGTGGCTTTGGAATGGCAATATTTAGGCTCATGTCTACTACTGCTAAGAAATTAATGCTATACATTATATAAATGTATGTGTACAAAGCTCCTAATGATTCTAAAGGCATCTGCTCTAAGCAGATTGTATTCCTTGGTAACCAGCAGTGTCCATCACTGGGAGTTGTGCCACGAATTTTGGTGGCAGCAGAGCTGGGTCCTCCTATTAAAATCTAAGGTAGGCTGATGAATGAGTTCAGCAGTAGATCAGCTATTCAACATCACAGAATAATGAGTCATATAATTTTTCTAGGAGTAGCAGCAAGTTTAAACACTGGGAAGTAGCTGATTTTAGATATGTTGCATGAAATCTAGGCTTCATAGGAAAAGAAGAAACGGTGCCTGGACGAGCCAACCTTTCCAAATCTGTGGTTTTGAAACAGACAAATTAGACATTGTCTAGGAAAACAGAGCAGATGAAACCAGCACCTGCATACCTTGGTTATATTAATGTTAAACTTATGTGTGTGTTTTCTATTTCCAGAGTTAACTGAATCTGCCTGGAACAGCAGCATCCCTGTGCTCTGAGGAAGGCACATCCCAATCTGTTGTGTGCCTCTTGGACATCTCCCTAATTTGAAACAGAACCACTACCACCCCAGGAAGCTTTTGAAAATAATTGAGGTCTGACCAAAAATGTTCAGTGGTTTTATATGAAATCCATTTATTTCCTCTTCCTTTTTCTATGGAAAAGTTCTGGCTCCCTGGTTTATGGAAAGGAAAATATGTGAGAACAAGTGGTTTTCTTGGTGCTGCCTAATGATAACTGTTTAATATCAAACTTTCCACTGAGACATAGCAAAGTCCCAACTTTTAATCCTTGCCACCAGAAAAGTAGAATATCCCAGAATTAACAGTAGTATTTATAGTCTTTCAAGTCCACTTTGCATGATTTCTTTTTATTTTTGCAATATTGAACAGAATACTACTGAAGAGAAACCCTAATTGCATGTTTTTAAAGATGCTAATTCTTATTACTGGATTTGAAAAGACAAAAAAATGTACACTTATGACATACTACTGCTTTATTTTGGATATTTTCTATGAAAAATTTGGAAAGCTTTGCTTGTTTTGTAAGACATTCTTGAGGCAGAACTCTAAACCTTGATTGTGGTTGTAATCAATGCCTACTGAATCCCCCATTAACATCAGTGTTTTTGTTTTTCTGTCCTTTATGTACATAAAAATACACCAACAGCCACTTACAAAGCTCAAATTTTTGGTAACCAACTCATTAAAAATCTGGAGGGAATTAAAAAGATTTCTACATGACAAAAATCCCTCACGAAAACCTCATATTAGTCTTTAGAGATCAGAGTTCCTGTCAGTAATATCAATTAACTGATCTGGCTTTTTACTTAGTCTGTCATTGATTTAGGCAAAGAAGCTTCTGCTATGAGGCCACCATGCTTTAGTAAGTGTAACTGAAGGGGAAAGAGTAACAAAAATTGTGTCTGAGAAGGATGAAGAGTGAAATAAAACTGTTGGTGTTGAAAATACCTGGCAATTTTAGTAAGTAGAAATATCAAATATTTCCCTGAAGTTGAAGAATTTGGGAAAATCAAATGTGAAGAGTTAGAAAAACTGGGAATTACTTTAAAGGTTCACTTGGAAGCAACAAGCCAGCATCCAACCAAAAGAATATTGTCATCTGGCACTACTGCTGCCCATTCTTCAAAACAGAAAGCATTCCTGACTTCAGTGGGTCTATTTTCCTAGCAGACAAAACAGTTATTTTTGGATGCTATGTTGTTAACCCAAGTCATGTCTGGCTGACCTACAGCTAAGCTTTTCAGTCAGGAGACTGAGCATCCCAAACTTAGCTCCTTCTGGCCAATTCAAGTGAATTTAGCATTGCACTAACCTGTTAAAAGACTATTCCTTTGCCACCTCATCCACACAAATTTGCTTTTGTTCTGGTATGTTGGGTATTATGAGCAGAAAGCGACACACGTGTTTGTGTGTTCTAAATAAAAGCCTTTTGTGGATGGCTCATTACAGAAATGATCTTTCTGTTTGATTAAGGGCTGGCAGAGCAGAGCTCATGTTTGAAAGATCAGGAACATTTTCACAGGTCACTGACTCTGTGTGTTTGCAAGTGAGCAGGCCTGGTGCAGTGTGTGTATCCAAGAGGGAGAGGGCACACAGTGACAAAGGTACTCCTGCTGGAGTTTTTATGGTGTTTGAATGTGAACTTGGCTTTATGCAGACATTTTCAGTTGTGTTATGTGTGCAGCTGTAAGAAATAATGACACGTGCAGCCTTCCCTTCACTGTTACAGGCGAGCTACGAGCGTGGTTCAGCCCTTCCTCTGAAAAGGGATCTGGCCCAATTTGAACCCTCAATATTGCAACAAAACACCCACTGAAAGAAGACAGAGGAGAGAGAATTTGTGCCAAGTAGGTATTTCCAAGTACGGGAGACTCATTTTGCAGAGCCTAATGAGGGCTGAGAAACCATGCTGCTGGGATCTGTCCAGATTCCATGAATGAGCTATGGAGAGACTGATGAAAGCTAATAATAGTCTCAAATTCCTCACTTAAATTTGTGTTCATCATAGACTTGGAGTCGTTAGGAGAGCAGTAGCCTCTGCTCTGCAGCAGTGTCCCAGCCTCAGCCAGTGTTGCTGTTGGCCACCATGCGCCATTAAAAATGTGGGTTTTTTTCACAAACATGGCCTCTTAAAATACTTTTTCTCTGACACTGTTTTATGAAGGCATGTTTGAAAAATCACTTTATGGAAAAATTTTCCTTACTCTGAAAAGCCTTTCCGATGCATGGTTTGCTAAATTAGCCCCACCTTAATTTATGAAAAGCAATTTGGAAGGAACAGGATATTGGCACCGCATGGGATAGCTGAGGGAAGGTGCAAATGTGTCTGGGAGTCTCTTGCATAGAACTAAAAGTCACAGTGACTGTAGTTGATACATATCTGAGGTTTTATCAGAAAAGCCCTCTCTAAAGTCATAATTCTTATTCATGCCAGGTGAACCCCCATATTCAGCCAGGGAATTAAGTGTTGCTGTCACATGTCCTGGCTATTAGCTTCTGACAGCTTTTTGGCATATGCTTTAGCCTCATGGGATTGATCCTGCACAGCTTAAATGAATGGGGACCTTGTGACTTGAAATGGATGGAGGATCATTTCAAAGGGTTTGTAAGATAAGCTACAAGGATGCTAAGTCCTTGTCAACCAGTTGTGGTTGCCTAAGATTTTTCAAAATTACTTGGATACCTTGAAGAGCTCTCAATATCCCTGGGCCTTAATATCCCTATCACTCATTTCCTCCCACCTGAGCACAGAATATCAGGAATCAGTTCTAAAAGTGCAAATACACACAAGTTGCAGCACTGAAAATTATTTTCCAAAAGACTTAGCTCTTGGAAGTAGATTGAGAGAGAGAAAGAAAATAGGAAGGAAAGTAACTGGGAGGAAAAACTGTAGGTATGTAAGGTTTTCTATCCTGTCTCCTACAGGCATGCATCATTTATGAATTAGAACAGCTTTGTGTTGACTTGATATGACTTCAGTTCAGGAGGAATCCATAAATGGTTCATGGCAAGTTAGTGCAAATTATGCTTTTTGGCTGCAAGTTGCTTAAGTTTGGTGGGTGGGAAATGAGGCCAATGACGAGTGCAGTATGTGCTTTTTGTAAAAGGGATTTCTTTCAAAAATCCCAACCAAGGCATTTATTAAACAGGGAAATAATAGCAATATTTGTAAAAGTTTTGACACTAAGGGACCATCTATTTACCACGTTCAGCTCTCTTTTGTGATTACATAGGATGACAGCTTTTTCACCATTACCAAAAAATATCAGGAAAGAAATATGTGAGTGCTATCAGGGAGATAACAGCACACCTCTTGCTCTGGGGTTTGTGGCAGTAATTCATACATATACCAGCACTGGCATGACATTAGGATATTAATTAACACTGCTCTCTCAGATTTTCACTTCTCTATTGAAAAACTTATTCAAGATTATAAGAATGCTTTTGGGCTCATAATTTGAAATTTTGTATTCTTATTAAGATTTTTTTTCTAAAACTAATCTTCCCAAAACTTTTCTTGACAGTCTGGAGGAGAGGTTTTTTTTCCATTATCTATCTGTATTCTTAAATTCTAACATGCTTGTTCTTTATTCTTTTCATTTCATGCTTTTATTTCATTGCCTTTTCATTCCTTGAACTCCTCTTCCCAGTGTGCCCAAGTATGGACATGGCCATGCCTTGCAGCTCAACTGGTGTGCTCTGGGAGAACTCAAGGTTTGGGTAAGAGAGATGGTTTGGCTGGGATTTCCTGAGCCTGTGCAGAAGTTGCAGCCACAGGTCACAGCTTTAGGGCAGGCAGGAAAACAGAAGAAGCTGGGAAGAGTTAATTCTTATTTCATCTGTAAATATCAGAAAATTAATGTAGGTGGCCTGTGGTTTGGGTGGAGTTGAGGTCATATTTCCTCACCTTTCTTGCTACTCCTGTCTGTTCTGTGCTCCTTAAACCTGTCTGACAGTCGTCTTTCCCAGCTGTTTCCTCAAATTGGGAAACATTATTTGCCAACAGACACCCTGCTGGTTTTCTTCCTGCAATAAATGCCCTTATCAGGGGAAGTGAGCATCTTGTTGTGATGGAGGGCCATCAGTCAGGAAGATCTACTTTTACAAAAACAGGAGGCTGTGCCTGGTGTTGCACAGCTGAACTGACATAAATGGCACAGCTCAATTTTCAGAATGAGAACTTGGGCAACACTGAGTGGAGCAATGCTTAATCCATTGAAACACTTGGGCTTGTCTCTTTATAGTGCACTTTAACACATTGGAAGGAGGCCTTTTCCATATAAACTGCCACTGGTTCTGCTGGACACAGGTGAAACTTCTGGCACCTTCTCAAAGAAACCACTCTTGTAGCTTCCCCACTACCAAAACCTTGCCATTCAACCCAGTACACTATGGCATCTTAAACATGGGCCACCATCAATTCTCATTTTAAAATAACCTATGTCCTCTGTTTCAGTTCAACAGAGTAGATATCTGCTGCAGCTTAACCAGGTTTAATTTTAACTGAAAATCACTGGAATGGAAGAAGGGGAATTACCTTTCTTTTTTTTTTTTTTCCTTCAGTTCAATTAGCATAGAAGTGCTTTGAGAAGAAAGGAAAGAAATAGCACAAGAAATGTGTTTTTGGCTTTCTTGCCCAAGCTATCCATAAGATTTTGAGGGTCACAGCTGACCTGGAGTTACAGAAATGGCCCTCAGTGCTGGTACTGCATTAGAGCAAATCATGTGGCAAGGATTTAATTCCCTCTTGATCTCTGACAATCTCTATTTGCATCCAGCTACGACTTCACGTGCAGAACCACATTTGGTAATAGAGTTACACAGACTTTCTCAAAAAAAAGGATGAAGGATGCATTGCAGACTAAATCTGACACAGAGTTTGATTTTTAAGTGGTGGGTAGTGAGTGAACATCTTGGGATGTACTTTTACATGCACTCTCCTCCTCGTGGAAGGAATATTTCTACAGAATCTGCAGTCTTCTGTGTTCAGTAAACCCACCATTTAACAAATAAGTTTGGCAACACCTCCAGGCTGCATAAAGAGTTGACTCCTTCCTGGGAGAGGGAAACTTTGATGGCTGTAGCTACTTCTTCGCTGTTTCAATAGAAAACTTTGCTGTCTCTCATTTAATAGATTCACATTGAATTTACTTCCTGCCCTTTAATGATGGCCTACTCACTTCCCTGGACTTATTATTTCAGAAGCTTTCATTTAAGAAAGTTCTTTCTGTAAATTAATTAATCTGTAGCACAGATTTATTCTTCAGCATGTCCACATTTGATATATACAGTATTTAAGTTTGCATTCACTTAGCAAAGCATTTACTCCATTATCATGTAATCATTTCCAGTCCAAATACAGAATCTAAAGATTAATGTACTATAAATTTCTCCTTGCAGAAGTTTCATTGCTATATTAGTTATTAAGTTATGTTTGCACTGATCTTCCAAAATGGGCAAGACAGATAAGAGATTTGTTTATGTTTTAAATTAAAGTGAGTCTTTTACAGTCAGTTCAGACTGAAAGGCTAAAGATTATGGCACACACACTATCTTTATAGCTTTGGTCAACTGTTGCCAGTCAAATTTGAAAAAATCAGGAAGAGTTTTGACATGGTTTTATGAACAGCTATGCTTTTCTTTTTTCTTTCATTTGCTGGGAAAATGATAGTTTGTTGATGTTCTTAAAGGCCACTAAATCCATGATTTGGAAAAAAATATTGTATCTCTCTTCAACTTCTTTTACTTCCTCAGAAGAAAATGTTGTCTCACACTTCCAATTCTTTTTCTGTTAAAAGTGTCCTAAACTCCTTCATGTCAAGGAGACTAAGCAAAAAAATAAATAGCTAAGGCAGCCCTTAGCTCCTAGAGAAGCTTGATCTCCTCCACATCGAGCTGGTCAGTGGCTCAAAACGGAACATAAATACTTAACAGCAGCTTAACAGGGCACCGGGGTATTTTAGGATTCACTAAGTCATAACTTCATTGTAACTGAAAAATCCATAGGGACACGATTTTCCCTATGAGGCAGAATGTTCTTAACTGAGAGTCCCACTGGTATCTGTTCCATTTAAGTATTGTGATGTATTTGTTGTACTTTTGTGAGGAAAGTTGCTGAAATCTCAGTCTGATCTGTATGGAAGGCTCAGAGATTTTACAGAAGGAAAGAAATTATTTTCTGTATTATTTTCTCTTGATAGCCAAAATTTCTTTCCAGTTTCAGGCATATGATCTAAGACTGTAAGAAGAAATGTGTCATGTATTAATCTCTATATGTCATATTTACACACTGTATGATTATATGATACCCATTACATGATGTCATGCCTCATTATTTGTTGGACAAAACCCACGTTGTGTATATCAGATTTAGGAACATATCTGTAGCTCCAAAGCTTATGTTCTTACATTTGTTTACCTATACAGACACTGTATGGGCAATCCTGATAAGTATTTTGCTTGGTTGCACTTTTCCTTTCTCTGCATTCTCTAATCTTAGAAAAGTTACTGCTCTGCATCACTAATCCCCACTAAGAACAAGACAAAACAACAGCAAGAAAGAAAAAGAAAAGTCTGAGCAAATCTTTTGCAGCACATTAGTGTATTTCATATGGTAAAATGTGTATCATCTGTAACTGTTATACAAGTTACTTTGAGGTGTAATATAAATATTTTATAAGAGATGCATGCAGTTTTCATTGTCCCAGCTAAATTTCTGGTACTTTAAAATGCAACTTAAGCACAGGCATGTTGGGTTAGTTGAGAAGAGAAAATTTCCATTCTCTGTTCCACTTCCTGAAAGTCATTCCCATCTCCTTTTTTCGTCAGTTATTAAAATGCACAAATCTGCTGTTGCCAGCCCACTTATCCCCTGCCACATCCAATCAGTGCATCCACAAGGAGTGTTTCCTCTGCACTTGGAGCTGTCACAGATGGACTGGAAGAGCTGCTTTCTGGTGATTCAGTGCAGCAGGGGACCCATGCTCCAGTGACAGCAGCGGTGCACAATTAACGTCGCCTAAAGGAACACAAAGGAAATTGCAGAGCAGAGTGGAAACTGCAGAACCCTCAGCTGAAACTCACTCAGGGCTTTCCAATTCTCTTTGCAACAAGGCAAAAAGGCAAGTTAATAAAGCACTGAATATTTTGTTTAGGCAAACTATTGGGCTATTCCTACATGGACTTATGACATACCAATGGACTAAGGCTGACTTCCATACGAAAAATGTTCTTAGAGAGAATTTTTGGACCTCAAATGATGAATTGTCTTGGGTTTGCCATTCTTTAGTAAAGATTTACAAAACACAGCCTCAGTTTTCTTGATCATTTTAATACCTTAAAAAAGAAAAATGTTCCCAAGGGATCTCTACTGAGAAGGAGGTTTTACTGTGAGTTCCTGTGTACTGCCACGCTGATCAATAGTTATGACTGATTGCCATAACTAATCCATAAGATATAGGACTGAAGCATGGAGAGCTTTTCAAAACTTTGTTCTGCATCTCTCAGGAGGGGAGCAGCCCTTCTCCTTGGATATGATGGGCTTATCCAACCTTTGCTCAGTGCTGTGTCTCCATAATTCTGTCTGTCTGGGCATGAAAACCACTCTTTATCTGATGTGTGCCTCTGCCTCTCCTCCTCAGCCCTGCAACATCACTTTAACAGCCATGTGCTTGCCTGGTAAAATAAATAGCTCTAATGATCTCCCCAGAAGCCCTTGCAGACTCTGGAACTCTTCTCCATTTTCAAGGTCACAACTCTGCTTGAGGTTGATAAATTCATGAATTAATAATACTAAGCACTTTTCATCCAGGAGTGTCAAAGGTGAGAAACCATTGTTAGTCCCATTTTTATCAAGGAGGAAATTGAGCTGTAGAAGTGACACGTACGAAATGATTTTGGAAGCCAGTGGTAGATCCAGGAAAAGACCATAATTCTGTGCACTCAGCTTGCATTGCAGCCATTGCATCACACTGCTTCGTGGTGCCTTTTGTGGAGCAGCACAGTCTTATTAAAGCTGAGATTTAAGTTCCACGAGAGCCAGGAAATTAAACTCTGCCACACAGTGTGTTCATTGTACATTTTTATTGGACATTGCCTATACATTACCTAGTGATCATCCTTCTCACAAAGGATAGTTTTCAGAGAACCTGATACGAGTAAGTGATGCATATTTCTTTGTTTGCTCTGTCTTATTTGTGCAATACCATAACTGCAAGCAAAACAACATACACTTTATTATTCTTATTTTCAGGACTGTACTAAGCAGGGCCACTCTATTACCTTGCCTTTTTAAAAATTACTTTATCAAGTGCTTAGAATACAAATAAATGTCTTAAACACTTTTCTGAGATAGCCCAAAAATGATTCAGACATTTTGGAGCTTTCATGGAACATGAGAAAAGTAATGGGAAAGTATCCAAGGTGAAGACCATCCCCTTCTGGAAGAGCTCTCTTGTTATGCTTAGTTTTGACATTCCTTTAAAAAATGTTTTATTCAGCAAAGATGTTCTGTCTGTTCCCACCAACCCCATTTCCCCGAAGGATCTCTTGACTGTCTATTATAATTCTTGTTTCACTCACAAAACACTTCCTTGAAATGAGTACTTCTAACAAGCACCTCTATTCATGTAAGCACTCCAGAACATCCTCTAGATGGTTAAGAGGAGATGCTGAAGAAACACTTAGAACCGTCAGAGGAAAGCTTTTATCTGTCAGAAAATTCTGGGAGAGGTATTCTTGAGAAACACTGATGCTCTGCCAGGCATGTCAGCTACTATTTAGCCATTTAACAAGTAAAATAGTTTCAGGTACTGTCCTGTGCAGAATATGCAGATAATCCATTAACCTGGGGGCTGAGACAGGCAGGCTGGTTTTTTGACAGGCCCTGGACAGGTCTTTTTTATTGTTAAAATCCTGAAATTGCTTATAGAAACAAACTGTAATGTTGTCTTGTATTTATAAAACTGGTTTAAGCTTAAATTTTGCATTACTTTTTTAAACAGTTTCTTTCTGCAAAAGGCAGCCATTATATAATACATGTTACAATAGGAGTGGTCCTACCTATACTGATTTTATTGCCATAATTTTTTTCCCCTAATCTTTTTTTTTCTTCCCCCCTCTAATTTCAGCAATATTTTCACTGAAATGCTTCTGTGTTGTCTCTGCTGCCTTGGACTGTGCCATTAGTAAATTAGTTTTGAAAGAGAACTTAACAGAGGAAGGAAAGTCTAAGAAACACACTGAAATGGCAATATAGCGGCTGGAGAGTAGTGGCAGAAATGTAGCCTAGAGGAATGAAAGGTGCTGTTTACCTGTGTGGCCAGTGCAGCACATTCTCTGAGAGCTTCCCCACAGTAGCAGAGTACTCAGATCCTGAGTTTTAGACAATCTGACCCTGTCTGTAGGAGAACTGGGTCAGCTTTGACTTTGCAGAAGCATTTTCAGCCCATACCACCTGTCAGTCCCCAGAGCACAGGCTGTGTAATCTGCTTAGTGTGTCACTTTCTGCCTTCTCAGTTTACTTCATTTGTCATTTAGAATTTCTACTAGTCTGCACGTTTAATTCACAATTATTTCTGCATAGAAATACTTACCTTTCTGCTAATAATTTCTTTTTTCCTCTCTCTTCTTCTAATGGCAGATGCTTCTAACATCCTGTGAAGGATTCCAAATAATATAGTTTAGTACTGAGGCAATTTCCCATGTTAACAAACAGGACAACTACCACTAGAGGGCTTGAATAAGGACCCAAATCTCACCTCTGTTACATCCTCCACAATCTGGAGTAATTTAATGGAAATTGTAGTTGCCCATTTTCCTTTAAATTTGAAAGACAGCATGACAGTTTTTCTTTATTTTAAATGAAATCGAAGTTCGGCTTAATAAATCACGTAGGTGGTTTGCTTCTTTAAAGTTCTGTTAAAAAGGAGACAGAAATTTTCCAAGACAGCACTTGGGAAATGAAAGCTTCTCTTAATTGTGAAGACCAAGGACTGCTCTTTAAAGTCAGTTTGCAGCCCGGTCCTTTAAATGCCTTTGAGGTGACAGTGTTTAAGGACAGAGGCTCTGGTGCAGCACCTGGCAGTGCTGAGCCAGGGCTGCTCCTGGGCACCAGGCTGCACCATGGCTCCAACACTGATCCAAAGCAACAAAACTTCTCCAGGGTCTAATGACTAAAATTCATTTAATACTACTTAGCACTTACCACTTTGGGTACATCTTCAAAGAGCTGAACTAATAGCAGCTAATTTAATCTTCAAACAAGCTGAGTGAGGAGCATTATCGTGGCTGTTTAACTGGGGGCAGAGCAGAGGAATGGCACTGCAGAAAAACACAAACCAACGCCTCCACCAAGCTGCTCTGTGCCTCACTGAGAAGAAAGGGTTTAGTGGAATTAATCCTGATGGGTGTTTTGGGGTGGCTGCTGACTATTCCCAAATCCTAAATAGCTATTATTTTAAAATCTAAGGGTAAAATCAAGGTTACAAGAAGGAGGGGGGAGAGGCAGACAAACTGAAAAAAAAAAAGGAAAAAGTATGTTTCTGTGGGCATGGAAACATATTCCCTATTATAGGAGATGTACAAACTGTCAAGGAGGAGAGACATTTCTGTTCCTTCTCCCCAGAGCTGTGGTTCTCAAGGGCCCCATTTATCCCCATCTACATTATTTTAAAAGGGAACAAACATGCTGAGCTGGGCACCTTCAGCTGTCTGCTCTACCATGTGATTCCTGTCATGGGAACACCCTGAGGTGGCTTAGGTAGGCAAAACATAGTCATGTAAAATGGGAAAAATGCCAGAAACAGAGAACAGGTAAAGGAGTAAACGGGGACATAGCACGGCAATGTATAACCTCTAAAATGAACCGTGTAGTTGATTCCATATAAAGATGAATCCTGGCTGGAGGCTTATTTGATTTAATGAACCTATTGACAGGTCTTCAGGTAAAACTATCCAAAAATCTAGAGATCTGGGCTCACAGAAAGGGGAGCTTGATGAATTTCCCAAGTTTGTATTCAGCCTTCTCCGAAGTCTGCAATAGGTAAGAATTAATAAGCAGATGCAAAATTAGCAAACTCAAGGCTTATGCTCAGGTGCTCAGGTTTCAGTACACATCCAACAGCACCATCTTCAGAAAGAGACTTTGAATAATTGGTTTTCTGCCATTGCAAATCCAAAACCAAGCATGGATGCACAGACTTTAAGTACTTGTATGTGTATGTATATATATGCATAAAATTAACACTAGTTTTAAGCAAACAACCCAGTTTAAAATCAATAACACCTGGTTTTTCACAAACTCACCTCTACATATTAATATGTTTAAGTATGAGTTTCTGCAGGAATTGCAAAAATGTATAGCTCAAGTGAGATGATTTGTTTAAGGATTCTAGTATTTTTAGGCATTATGCTTTTTTAGCAAAACTTCAGGGCATTTGAAAGAAAAGATATTTTGAATTAGAGAATTAGAACTTCTTGCTTTAGGAGTGGAAAAAACCTTTTTTATTTTTTAGTAATTTTATTATTCATATTATTATTCAAATACTTGGATGGAGTTTTTTTAATGAGTACTTTATCACCTAGATTTTTACACAGAAGAGAGCAACTCTATTTCTTTACAATGCTGGGCAATTTGCCATGTTGTTCATACTCCAACACCTTGGCTCCAGTCCCCAGCCCTCCCTGGCAATGACTGGTCCAGTGGAGCAACAAATCCTCCTGCCAGCCAAGTCAGTATTTCTGCAAGGTGTGTTGGTTGTTTCCTCTGTGCACCTCCTGCCCCTGCTTCCTCACACCTCAGAGCTTAGAGATCTTGGTCACAGGATTCCACAGCTTAGGGCACATGATAATGAAAAGCACAAATCTCCTTCACCTCTTCCTCTTGCATCTGTCTTTTATGATGATCCCACTGCATGAACACTCCCTGCAATGCTCAAAATGCTGCACACCACTGTAGCAGTAGGGGTTTTTTTTTTAAAGCTGGCTCATTTTCCTGGTCTTGCTCCTGTCATGGATCCAACTCAGGTGAAAATGAAAAATGATATAATACAACATTAGCCATTGCTTTGGAAGATAGGTACAGGGCAGAAATTCTGGGTGCCTGAGGCAGGTCAGCAGTAATAGGTTACCTGCCTAAGGCATTCACTCCAAGAGCAGTGATAGTCCCTTCTATGTCTGCAACAAAAAAAATCTTGGAAGAGGAAGAGGTGTAATGTGATCACAGAGCGCTCAGAAACGTATTCATTGCTCTGCTTTGTCTTTGTAAATCTTTCCAACGTTCAGCAGGACAGCTGTGCTGTAGCTGCTAGCTATTAGGGCTGCACACTGCTTTTCAGATTTACAGCTGTGTGCTTGTCATTTCCAGATGCAGTTTTACTAAGACAGTCACTCAGGAAACGTTGTGAGAAGCAGCAGGTTTCCAGTAAAACATGCCCATAAACACCACGGTTGCTGGCAAAATAAGACTTACACCCAGATGCTTTAGGAGAAAAACAGTCTATTCTTTGTTCACTTTTACCCTGAGGGCTCAGCTTAGCTCCATAAATATGTACAATGCAGCAGCTCTGCTGGTGGACAGGTCACATAGTTCCCCATCTCAGATGCTTCTGCTATTCCTGTTGCCTGGATCTGTACAAGGATTCTATCTGAGGCAAATAAATCAGAAAGCTGTTTCAATCAAAACTCAAATCGTGGGCTATGTGGTTATTTTTGTCCTCAGCTCAGCTGTGGCTGGTTGAAAACTGGACTTCAGCTGAGAAATTCAAGAATCCAGAGAGTGAAATGCACGAAACTCCTGCTGTTTCTGAGTTATCCCAACAATACCCATTCCCAGTTCCATCAGACTCAGGAAACATCAGAGTGCAGCACAAACATTGCAAAGATTAAATTGGCACCTGACAAAGGAGAAGCAAGGTGGGGACCATGGGCTGCTCAGACACTGCTATATTGCTGCTGTTGGATAAAAGCACTAACCAGAATCAGGGAGGTTTTTTATGCTGCATTTTGCAAATTAAGATTATAACTGTGAGAGGTAACAATAGATCACATGACAGTTTTTTCTCATTTGTTTCCCCCAGCTTTTCTATTTAAGTGAAAGAACTTCCTCAATCAATTTCCACTTAGGTATGAAGCAGCATCACATGGAAGATAGGAGCTGTATGTATCTGTGTTGATATTTGCCCCCTGGTAATGAGGGGAAAGGTTTGTAATTCTGCTTCAATTCACATGGGAACCAGGTGCCCACCAAGCTGCTGCCCAAAACACAGAAAACAGACTTGACTCAGGGAAAAATTAATTGAATTTAGTACCAATCAAATCACAATAGAACAATAGAAGAAACTCAAATCTTATAACACCTTCCCCCAACCCTCCTTCCTTCCCAGCTCAATTTCCCATTTTTATTGCCTCCTCCCTGGGAGTGACAAAGGGGGGTTGGGAATGGAGGTTTTGGTCAGTTTATCACACATTGTGTCTTCCACTGCCTCCTCCTCAGGGAGAGGGCTCCTCACATTCTTCCACTGCACCAGTGTGGGATCCCTCTCATGGGAGAGAGTTCTTCATGAGCTTCTCCAACAAAAGTTCAGAAGCTGCAGTTCTTCATGAACTGCTCCACTATAAGTCCCTTCCATTTGATACAGTCCTTTAGGAACAGATTGATCCACAGGGTCACAAGTCCTGCCAGCAAAACTGATCCAGAGTGCTCACCTTATGGGGTCACAGACTGTAAGGGCATCCCCCGTGCTCCAGCGTGGGGCCCTCTCCAGGCTGCAGGTGGATCTCTGCACCCTGTGGACCTCTGTGAGCTGCAGGTGGATCTCTGCACCCTGTGGATCTCCATGGGCTGTAGGTGGATCTCTGCTCTCCATGGAGCTCCATGGGCTGCAGGTGGATCTCTGCACCCTGTGGATCTCCATAGGCTGCAGGTGGATCTCTGCTCTCCATGGAGCTCCATGGGCTGCAGGGGCACAGCTGCCTCACCATGGGCTGCAGGGGAATCCCAGCTCCACTGCCTGGACATCCTCCTGCCCCTCCTTCTGCACTGATCTGAGGGCCTGCAGGACTTCTGTTCTCCCACATCCTCACTCCTCTCCCCAGGTGCAGCTGTGCAGGCTTTTCCCCGCTTCCTTAATACATTATCCCAGAGGTGCTGCCACTGTTGCTGAGGGGCTGAGCCTTGGCCAGCAGTGGGTCTGTCCTCTTATGTTCTTTTGGACACAGGGGAAGCTCCTGGCACCTCCTCAGAGGAGTCACCCCCGTGACTCCCCTGCTCCCCAAACCTTGCCACGCAAACCCAATACGATGGCGTAGCACAAACAGAGCATTTATCTTTCTCTCTCATCTCTCTGATGGAGCAGGGCATTTATTTTTCTGGCAAGTGTTGTGTTTTCTTTTTAGCCTGTGTACCCCCTCTGCAGCATAGAAATAATTTCCTTATAGCTGTTTTTACAGTGCAGGGTAAAAGTTGATGTATTCATTACCAAGGCTCCCCAGGCATTTTTTTGTGCAATTTATAGAGATGTACTGAATGAAAGATCTCTACTGCCAGCTTGTCACCAAGCATGGGACTGTGCAGTCCTGCTCAGCAAGTGTGTTGTCTCGTGACTCCTGTTGGCTCTCCGGTGGCTTTGGAAAAAAGCAGAGGGGACTTGAGAGCCAAAACAATAGTGACAAATTGAAATGTAGGAGCAGTACTTCAGAGCATGTCCTGCCCCAGCACACACAGCACACTGTGGTCTCTGCCCCTCGAGATACTCGCTCATTTTTGTAGAATGCTTTGTTTCAGAAGATGCATAAAGCAAAGAAGCAGCTCCTTCTCTTTGCTGTGCAGCTGATTAAAATGTAGGAGATAGTCCTAGCAACATATCAATAACGCTGCAATTTACAAATTCTGCACCTACTACATGTTGACCTACCTCTTGTAGGAGAAAAAATGTATTACCCTGAGGATTACAAGAAAAAAAATGTTGACATAAACTGCTTAGAATTGTGAGCAGAGAAGGTTTTTCCCAGCCATTGTCAGATTCTTTTCCTAAAGGATGAAGAGCTTCATCGCAAATGGAAATCTCCAATGTTTTAATAGTTCTGTTTGTCATCTGGCTTCTTTCACTCTCTCTGCATGGAAATGCTCCCGCTATGAATGTTTTTACTTCTTTCCCGCTTTATTTTTTCAGGTGTGCCTTGAGATTGGCAAACCAGTGCATAAAATACCAAACTCTGGAAATTTCAAAATAGGATGTTTTTGCAGTCTATAACAGAAAAATATTTATTTATGTATTTCAATAAAAATTTTGCAGAGTTTTAGGATTGTCTTCCTCATTTCTTTCTTTCTGCATCTTTCCTTTTTTTTGCCACTGGGCACTGAGTTTCAGACTAGTAAGGTTTCATTGCATTTCCATCTCAATTTTAGATTTCAATTTTACTTTTTATTCCCCTTTTCTTTTTCTTTCTTTTTTTTTTAATTAGTAAAGTGAAGTCCAAAGCTGTGTATTCTTTAGAATTTTTTATTTATTTTCTGATGTTTTCATTCCTTTATACAGCTTCAACAGCCATAAATCAAGAGATTTCAGTGGTTTTTGTCATGTCTCTTCTCCCGTTACTGTCCAGTTGAGTATCCCAGCAAAAGTATTCCTTGACCTGGTAACACTTCTCACCTTTTGTACCAACTCCAGATTTTCTCCAAGGTGTTGTGGTCTAGCACAGCTTTGGTGATGAGGTCCTTCCTCCACAGCTGGCCATGGGAGCAGTGGGGAAAAAAGTAAAGAAATGGAATCAATTAAAAAAGGTAATTAATGCAAACAAGAAGAGGAATTTCCAGAACTGCCTGCTTGCAATTCTGAGTGAGAGATTCCATTCTGTCAGCAGAGAGTGCATCCAGGTCAAAGTTAAAAATAGTAAGATAAATGTTTACTTTGAGTGAGTGTGAATAGCAAGGAAAAGGTATTAGTGAAGATTCTCTGGAACTGCCTTTCAAGGTAGATCCAGTTCTGAACTTCTGTATATACTGTAGAATTAGATGACACAGGGTCAACAGGATGTCTTTTGAATCATTAATTGAGGTATATGCTTAAAGTTGATTAAGCAGTTACAGCTCAGTGAGAGAAAGGTGATTCTATGCCTCTTGTTTGCTGTTTTCAGGGATTGTGTTGATTACATCATGCAGGCAGGGAAGGGTGAAGCACAGTGGTTAGGTCACCTTAATGAGGGCAAATAAAATGTGTTTCTTCCAAAGAGGCGGAGAACCTTTTTAATTAGACATTTGTGGAACACTATTATTTTTTTATATGTTATTTTTATGGTGGTTGTTTTCCCAGGAATCTCCAGGTAACAGAGGTATGTTTTATGTGGTGTGTTCTGGTTTTGTGCATGGAGGCAGACATTTTTATTTTTTTTATTTTTCTTCTCAGGAGCAAGGAGTATATATGACATGTATGGTATTTATACCTGCTCTTTTCTTCACACCATTTCTGTGACTCAAAAATAACAGAAATAGCAGCTTTTCATAGACACCATTTCCCACAAAGTACATGAAACATTACGTCTGGGGGGGATCTGTTGGGTTGTGCTTTGTAGTTTCATATATCTGCACTCTGCAGTAAAAAGGTCTATAAAAATTCCTTTATCATTATTTTAATAGATGAACCTTTCTCATAGAAAAAATGTCTAAAACAAAAAAGTCTCCAAGTGGCAGCCTATTGTCTCCATGTATCCACTGTATTTTGAAAGTAAATTAGAAAATTTGGGAATTTTGTAAAGGTTTTGAAAATTTTTCACATCCTTGTATTTTTGTTGTGAAATAATCTAGAGTTGGAAAGAAACCTGCAGGGGTTGAAACCTGAAGAGCAAATGCTTGATCAATACAGATACCTGTCCATCTTCTGGAAGGAGTGACTTCACAACGAGGCTCCCTGGGGGATGTATGTGGATGTTTGAAAAAAGAGAAGTAAGAAACAAAACAATCAAGCAGGCAGCTACCTCTGCATTTGATGATTTAACAAGAACAAATTTGTGTGTTAAATGTTATATTTCATCAGGACTTTGTGTTCAGATGCTGCAAGGATATCTGGAGGAGGCAATTGGAGTTTTCACTCCAGTTTCTGGACCTAGATTTCTAAACCTTTTCTTTCAAAGCAGAACTGCCATGGAGGAGCTAATGCCCTTATTTAATATAATAACGCTGTGATTAATATATCCTGTCAGTGTGTGGGAAACCTGAATTCAATTTCCTCGTCTGCCTGAGGGATCTGAACTCCAGACCACACAAAGTGACCTGTCAGCAAGCTAGGCTATTTTGTGGGTGAAGAAGACTCTTTTCATACTTTCTAAGCCACCCAAGCAACACGTTAAGCCAAGTCTGAAGGAGGCCGATTGCTCTGATATCTGGTAGTTGGTGTTGAGAAAACACAGGGCCATGAACACATCTTCTTTTATTCTGAGCATTCTCTATCAGGAGCTGGACATCCAGGCTTCCTGTTGTATCCCCCTGCTTATGGACTGTGAGGCAGTGGGCATTGGCTGAGGATTTGTGTCTGGGCTCTGCAGGTCCAGCATACGAATGTGCTCCCAGTCACTAATCCCACACACGTGTGGCAGGCTGCTCCTGCTGTCTGACAGTGTCCAGAAGCTTTAGGGACCAGGACATCCCAAAAATCCAAAAGGATAGGCGACCATAGGTCGCAAATTTAGTGTGGGCACAGGAATCTGCCCACAGCTTTTTGTAGGTTCAAGGCAAGAACCTCTCTCAGCTGAAGGAAAGGTTGAAATTTCTTGATGAGGTTAGTGAGTTTGCAGGGCAATCCCATACTTGGCTGATTGCATTGGGTATGGTTCCCTACTATTCCAACTGGCAGTTATCACTGTTACATTTTATTGGCCCCTTAGTTATTTTCATTCCTAGTGTCACTGCAGCTCTGAAACCAATTGTGGACGTGTGTAGGTCAAGGGGAAGGAAAATTAAGGGTCATCTTAAGTTTATACAGTGGTGCTTTTTCATTTTCTATAAAACTAACTACATTTAGGCTCCCTGTTGGGTAAGCCTTTTTTCCCTTGTCTGTTATTTTCAAAGAAGAGAGTGCATATGACAGTCTGAGAATAGCACCAGCCTGAACACAGATGGTAGGGATTACACCACACTGAGCCTTGACCTTCAAAAGCTCACCATTCCTTTTCAAGGTTTCTCTTCTTTGACAGGTGTACTGGCTTTTGTCAATTTCTTTCATTAATGCATTTTTTTCATTATGATCAATTACCTGTGGGTTAGGTCGTGTCTCAAAATTACAGCAAAACAGGTTCCAAACCGAAAAGCTGAAACTGTTTTCCATACTTTCCCCCTTCTGTTGCCCCAAAGTACTCTGAAGCTCTCAAAGCTTTAACTCATAATGGAGAAATATCACCCAGAAATATTATTTCCATTAAGCACTCAGCCTGTGGGATTCTGGCTGGAGCACAGGGCTAAACCTCACCAATTAGATTTGCAGGGGACTGTATTTAAAAGATACTATTTTCTGAGATGTTGAAAATTATTTAAAAAGTAAATATGGGAACAGAAGTTAAGCATAGACTTTATATTGTGGAAGGAAACTTTTCACAGGCCAGAAAGAGCCATTCCTGCAATGTATTGGCACCAGAGTGTAAATATCAAAGGAAATCAGCTATATCAGGCCAAGGTAATTGAAGTAAATGATATGCACTGGTACAGATGAAACAGGACTCAGCCTTTTGTTCCTCAGAGATACTGGCAAGCAGGTCAGAAATCCAAATGCTTATTGCCAGCCTCATGCCTTGAACAGTCAGAGCCATGGCAGTCTGCAGGACTGGGCTGCTCACCTAAGAACAGATTCTCTTGGGAGTTTGGTTTTCCTCTGCTGCTTTGGGACAAGCTGAAAATGCCATAAATGGTTCTCCTTAACATCACAGAGTGATGTCTCTGACTGTAAGAATGATGGAAATCAATGGCCAGTCAGTAGGAGAGTGCAAGTTTCTCCCACTCTTCAGCATCTCACTAAAAGTGTGGTTTGATTTTACTTCCGACAGACATTCAAATTTCTCTGATAACAATCTACTTGTTCCAAACCTGGAGCTATCTTTTCAGGGTATATATAATGAGGAATCAGACCTTACCTGCCACTTTATGACACTAAAGCAAAATGAGACTCTCCAGCCCCTCAGGTCCCTCCTGGCACTCTGCAGCTGGGACGAGGGGCAGGAAGGCTGGGCTGGGTTGGACCTGCCCGTGCATTTTGCACTTTATTCACCCAGGAGAGCATCAGAGCTGCAGAAAGACTGCACATGGTTTGGCCTGGCTCCTCTCACCCAAGGGACTGCCCGTGGATGGGTTCTCAAGGGCAGGAGAGACAAAGGGAAGAAGGATTGAAATGTTTTTCTGGCTCAATGCCTCCTTTCACACAGTGCTGAAACTGGAGGGACCATCTAGTCCCAAACCAAACCTTAAAAGGTGCTAACATACAGGACAGCCAGAGGGATGGAAACTCCTCACAGTACACAAGGGAGATAAGCAATTAACACTCATTAATGTTAATAAGAGTTAGTGTGTGGATCCTCTGTTTCCTGGACCAAGTAAAAGAAAGTCTAAAACCATAATAAATCTGTCTCAAATTTAGTAATATTTATTCCAACTACAGTGTAATCACTAGAATAACATTGTGGTGCTGTAAAACATGTTGAAATATAGTGTTACATCATCACTGCTATTTGTTACTATAATTTTATCCAATAAATTATGGTGCAATCCATGGCTTGGGATTAAAATGAGAGATTTAATATGGCATTTTTTTAGTCTGCATAATGCTTGTGGTTCAGGACAATAAGAGTTTTGATCTAAAGTATATAGGTGATAAAAAAAGCCACTTGAGATTGGCTTTCATTTTAAAACTTCATTAAAAAGGGATTTGTCATTATCACTAAATATGAGAGGGAAAAAAATATCAAAATCTGAAATGCTCCATAAATTGACTCCATTTTTACCATGACTTGTAATTTGAAAGTTACTTAACAAACAAATGGTACTAATTTCCCGCAAAAATCTCAATCACATTCAAAATGAGCTATTCACTTAGAAAAGCCATGAGCTACCTAAAAGCTAAAGACAATTACAGAGTAGGGTGGTTTTTTTTGTTTCAATACTGAAATGGAAATTATTTTCAGACTCCTCAGGTTCCAGTAAATGTAACTTAGATCTCTCATGAGAACTCTGCAGTGAATAATGGAGGAACTAAGCCAAATATGTGCAGGATTCTGGGGTTTTTTGGTTGCTTGGTTGATTTTTTTGTGGGGTTTTTTTTGACAAATAATCTGAGAGTAGGAACATATAATACGTTTCAGAAATTGAGGTACCTAGAAATAATTTGCTTGGGTGGAATATTCCTAAAATTGAAAACAGTACCTACACTGTGTCTTATCTGCAGGTTTAGCAGATGCTTTAGCATCAAAAAGAAGTGTTTATTTTAAACAAAAAGGTTTTGGAAAAGAGGGGATTACATGAATTTCTTCTATATATACCACCCCTTTTAAAAGGTGCTGGAACATTTTGCACATTAAAACCCCGGAAATAATTTCATCTCTAAAGTGATGCATCTGAGGCTGCACAAATCCTAATTTGCATCCTTCCTTTACATGCCAGTGACTCGTGAAAAGCCTTTATTTGTATGAGGTGCTTGCAGCCACTCAGGAAAACCTGGCCAGTGGCTGCTCAGGTTAGAGAATACAACAAAATCCTCTCGTCCACAGGCTCTCTGAAGAATGCTCTGGGAATAGCAAGTGAGAGAGTTCCTGACACGGATTCTGGGTGTTTGTGGGTTATTGTTCCATTCTTCAGCAGAGGAGCCTCTGTCAAAACACTCTGGCAAGAAATTGCAGTAATGCAATGACACAAATGAAAGTAGCTCCTTAATAATCATGTAGGGTATATTTTCACACTTCTTATCAGTGAATTCTCATAAAAATGGTGCTATTAAAGGTGATAAACAATTATCTGAGCTAGCTAATCTTTCTGTTGTGAGCTAGTGCTTATGAAATTATCTGATTATTAATGATATTCTGTAGAAAAAGCCCCCATAGTACATTAAAAAAAAAGATGAAAAGCTTTGTCTAAATTATGTTAAATCGCTTATCAGAAATATTATTATTCACTGCTGAAGGTGTACCTAATTTGAAAATGTGTTTCACAAACTGCCTGACTCCAAAAAAGTTCATGAAAACTTTTCAGCAAAATATTTTTCCTTTGTAATATGTACTTTAATTTTATTTAAAACCTGGGATTTTTTTCTTTGTTTGTTTGAGCTTTTTTTCCCCAAAGAGAAACATTCTATAGCACTAGTTCACATTTTATGATTATGTTCTGAAATCACTTTTTTTTCCTTGCTGATTTGAAATTAGATTTGGAAAATCCCTTGGGCATTTATTTATTGTGACCATGAAAAATATTGGGAAAAGAAGAAGACAGAAGAGACATCAGTGGACTACAACAAATGTTTGCCTATTGATTAGCCTGTGCTTAACTTATGCTGAAATGTTAGAAAAACAGAAAATCAAACACCAGAAAACTAAAAAATACACTAATTACAAATGTGAATAAATTATGTTGTTCATCATATCACTCTTAGTGAGATGAGAATGAGTATCTCTGAAAGGTACATTCCACAAGAATTTGTAGGAGTAAAATTTGCACAAGAGTTTAGAACTACTCTGCTTAATTGGAGAGCAATTAATTCAGGTCCAAAGTGGAAGTTTATTGAAAACTTAGGTTCAGGTCACATTTATAAGCAATCATCAAGAATGTAAATGTACAGATCTTAATATCTGCCTAAACATGCCATTGCTGTGAGAAATTATCCCAAAACTTGGTGCACACTTTGTTCTTTAACTCAACGCTTTGTTCTTTAATTGGAAAGCTCTTAAACATATAATATGTCAAATTAAAGTAAAATAATCTGTTATTTTTCATATTAATGACATAATTACATTGCAGCACTATAAAATTGCTTCCAGTCTAATTATGTCTAGGCAGAGATTACTGGTAATTAATATAACAAATAATTTTGACTACAACTAGCAATAATTGCTTTCTTGAAGACTTTCCTAAAACCTTTGAGTAATTTTGTTACTTCTACATACAGTACTGCAACAATCCTTTGGCACTTAGCAATTAATTACTTGAAGGAACAAGTAATTAATGGAATTGCATGTTTGAGACAGGACAAGAGCAAGGGATACATTTGTTTTTAGAAGTGCCGGTGAATGGCTCCTTTGGTCCATGGCTCCACTTTGCTGAGTGTGAGAGGCTCAGGGTGCACACACGTGCACTGAGGGCTGGCACATGGAATGTCATCCAAAGAGAAAGTGGTCCCAGAAATTCCTGTTTCATTTAAAAGATGATCAGTGCTGTGAAATAATTTGGGGACCTCTGATTATCTCAGGGCATGGCACATTAAAATACGAGCCTGTGAATGTCTTTCATTTAAAAGCCCATCTACTACCATGTTTTATACCCATCTTATCAGTAAATCTCTTTTTTAAAGGATACATGATCTAAAATTTAAAAGTAAAATTTAATTTCCTCTCCTTACCAAATACTGTGCCGCAGTGCCAGGCTCATGTTTCAAGATCCATTTCACTAAGGAATCATTTTCATCTTCTGTACTCTGCGAGGCCTCTTTATGTCAGATATTTATCCATGCTTTATGTTTTTGCCTGACCTTACCTTCCCACTAAGGCTGAGATGCCAATTGCTGCTGCTGCTGCCACTTGTGTTTATCCATTCCCTAAAGTCTGTGTGACCTATTAATCAAGGTGGGAAAGATTTCACAACACTGGGAAAGAAGGACCCATTAAAGTAAGGGAAAATTAGGTAAAATAAATTAATTTTAGAAACCATTAATATCTCTCTGAAATGAAGTTTCTGGTGCTCTGTAATAGATGTACAAGACAATAGCATTAGTTAATACATCTCTAACAAAGCATCACAAGCTTCTTTCTCCAGCATGTCATCTGAGAATCATCCAGAGATGTTTATACAGTGAACTAAAACCTGTTTCTTCTTTCTTTTTCTCTAAAATTTAAGTTTTACACTTTTGTAACACCACCAACTTTATTGGACATGGGGATGTTTCAAAAAAGCTTTGTTTTGGAACCTTTGGATTTTGGTCTCCTAAACTTAAGCCAGTATACAGATTGTTACTGATAATATTATTACTAAGCTAAACAAAATCTAAAATGAACCTCAAGTTTCTTCAAAAACACTAGAATTAAAAAATCAAAACGTACTTTCCCAAACATCCTACAAATTTTGAGCAAAATACCCAGGATTTACAAGAGTAAAACTCATAATCATCTTTCACTATGTTTTTCTATTAATGCAATAAGCCAAAAATATCCTCTACATACTAAAAAGAATAAGCATATTCTGAATCCCAGCCTAAAGGTTTAGCATGGAGATACTGTTTCAGATCTTATTCCTGTGGAAACTGGGTCCAAGTTATAATGAGTATGATTCCAGAAAGCATTCCTCAAGCTGCGACTTGCAGGCTTGGGTTTAAGAAAAAACCTTCTTTGGGAATTTATTATTGCATTGCTCATAAAACAACATCCCATAGTTTTATTTCGCTGGCTTGTGACACACAAAAATCAGACAAGGATTAGCTGACTGTAATGCCAAATATATGAGAACAATCCCTTTGTACCTGACAGCAAATTGCAAACAGCAGCTCTGATTCCATGAGTTCATATTTCACAAGTGCTGAAATATTCAGCAGCTTATTAAGGCTTGATACTTATTGTTTCCTCTGATAGAAAATGCAGTGTTCCTCCAAATATTTGAAGTGGCATCAAGAGGTCTGTGTTCTGAAAGGAGAAATGTTGGGAACTTCGAAGTGGCCGTGTTAAATTAATAATGATCAGTAATGAGCTAATGAAAGCCCTACAGTTCTGACAGACATGCACATACTGAAATTCATGCACCCACCAACTTTGTGTAATCTATATTTTAGCACTCAGTACATGAATCCTTGGTGTTTTGTGCTCACTGCAATGTTTGAAAGAGGCTCTTAAAAACTTTATAGCCTCTTTTACATTGTGACTTGTGCAAAAGGGTTCTGCAGAGGGTGAAAAGTACTACACAATTTAAAGAAAGGTAATACAATTAAATCAGTTGCAATGATTTACAGGATAATCTAATAATCTAGAAGTCATATATCTTATATGTAAAGGTAATAAATGTTAAAATTGTGATGAGAAGCAGCTTCAATTCTAGCATTAGCTCATAGTTAGAGCTGAGAAAAGTAATGTCTTTTCCCCCATAAAGAAAAGATTTCAGGCAGAGAGAAATTATTAATTTTGATTTGTTGTTCTTCTTTCATTTTTAAGAAAATGGGTGCTCCTTGTAGTGGACAAAGAACAGGAAAGAGGGGGCTCTTTTGTGACTACCAGCACAAGGTATGCCAAAATTTATCATAGATGTGAGATTTGACAGAGAATTATGCAAATATGTGGAGGATTCTACTCCTTTTTTGAAGACTTCATATGGCTGCCCCTCCTCCAGGCTTCACAGAGATCCCTTGTAAAAAACCTGCAAAAAACAGAAACACTTTATTTCTGTTTGCACTGTCAAAATTCAGTGTTGAACCCTTCAGGAAAGAGTCCTGACACCTTCCAGGAGCACAGTCCAAGCACTGCAATACTGCTGAGCACAGCTGATAAGTCACATCAGAAACCTCCCTGGCAGTGCTGCTTTTCTGGGGAGATTCTCTTCATGTACATTTGCTATCTTACAACACCTGCACCTTGTGCCACCGTGCTGCCATTTGTGCTCAGGTGAAAAGGGGGAATTTGTTTTCCAGAGAGAAAAGATGTACACTGTGTTTTCAGTCAGAGATTGGGCTATAAATATTTCCATGACTACAGATGCTTTCTGCCTCAGAGTGAATATCAAAAAGCTATGAAATGCTCATGTAATGAGATGTACAAACAATGGAACATGGGAACTTTTCTTAATTTGGCATTCATTTACTCATAAATTCCACTGAACGGGACTGCAGAAACATTGGAACGATTTTTTAATGAAGCAATGTATTATTAAAGTACCTTTTCCTCTTTTGCTTCATGTAGTTTAGCTAAAAACTGTTTAAGGACTGCTTTAGAAAGAGAAATGCAACATTAGAAGTTGTAATGAAGCCTGCCTACAGACCTCACTGTCACATCTTGAAGAATACCACACACCTGTTGCCATGAGCTGTTTGTATTCATTGTGTTTATTTTATTTTTAATACCAGAGCCAGGTATCATTTTATAATATATCAGAAAATGTGTTCACACAGTTTAAACTGAATATTGCCAGAACCTGCTGTGTTCTTCCCAACTCCCAGATGCTTACATTCATGGTTTGGTGGATATTTCTTCCTCCTGTGTCTGAAGAGGAGAATTACATAAGAAATCCATCCTCTGTTTTAAGGAGTTGGTTAAGGTTCCTAATTTTCAGTAGAGGAAGGAGCTCTCCCTGCCCCCTCCCCACAATATCACTGGAGGGAATATTGTGTTCTCCTCATCCTGCTAGATCCATTATCATTAGTTAGAGCAGGTAAGCAGATGTGCACGCTGCATAAATGCAGGACAACATTTGTAAAGGGAAATACAGACCAGAATATCCCATTCTTATTAATTTACACACTTGTTAGACTTGTCCAAACACATTAAGTGTAATTGTCTCCCTTCCCAAAGATCTCTGAAGCATAGTGAGGTAGACCACAAGGTCAGGAGAAGGGGGAATTGCCAGAGCAGCTGTCGTGGAGCAAAGGACTCAGCTGGGAAGTTTGCAAGGGGCTCTTCCTTCCCTAAGAGCCCTCTGCAAAGTGCAGTCCTCAGCTCCAGGCTGGGCCTGGCTGAGCTACAAACATCACTTGGCTGTGATCACATTGTGCATTGAGCAGTGGCTGAACATAAGGCCAGGCTCCTTGTCTGCTGTATTTCTGCTCAGCAGGACCAGGACTGTTCTGGATGGCTGAGCTGACACCAGGCAGTCCACAGCGCAGTGCAAATGATCATTCCCTGGGGCAGATCCAGAACAGTGATAATGCAGCTTTTGGGCTCAGTCTGACTTTGCACTTGTGTCAAAGCAATTAAATTTAGGCCAGTTGTGATGTTTAAAAAAGGATCACATCTGGGTAACCACAGTAAATTAAATGGGAAGGCAATTTGCAATCAAGCCTCAGGTGTAGAGAAAAGGTTCTTATATTCCTTTAGGTGCTAATTTGAAAATGGAGCTACCAATATAAGTCTTGGGAATGGATTGTTAGAAACACCATGTAACTATACAATAAGGAATTATTTAGTCAGATGAGGCTGGTTTGACATTAGAAATTTGACTGATTTCTTGAACTCCAGTTTTTCCACACTCAGGGCAGCCTGTTTCTAGTGATCAAAGACCTCTGTAAACATTTCCTTTGGGTAACCTGGCACTGTTACCCCTTGATCCATATTAGTCATTTGGATTAGATCTATTTCAGCTGTTTTATAGGCCACCATTTCAGTGTTCCAAAGGTCTTGAAATGAGCTGGTGCACAAGTGAAGCCCTCTAGTCTACAGGGATGCAGGAGAATGCCTGGGAATGAAAAACCCTAAGGTCAACATTCACAGCCTAGGGAGGGTGGGTTCAAACCAAACAGCTGGGGAAAGGGATTGCATAAAGAAATCAGAAAATCTCAACACAAAACAGCAACACTGGCTCTCTTATTAATTTGTATTAACACTACTAACTTCAGCAGCAGGAATCATTATCTAAACTGATAAGTAATTAAGAGAGGAGTCCTGAATACACGTAATTCACTAGACAGGATTATTTTTTCAGCAAGATGCACTCAGCCTGGATGGTTAGATGCCGACAGCACCATAGTTAGATTTGTAATTTTTTCACTTAAATTTTCCCCACCAGTCGCCAGTCTTTGCTTGCTTTGCTGCTGTGTCCCTTTCTTTCGGAAGTCCAGAGGTTGAGTAATGTCCGTGTGTTTTCTCACTGAAGACTAACAAGATACAGATGATTCCTTTTATTTGTTTGTCTCTCATCAAAGCCCCCCAGAATTATCTCTCTGGATTACACACTAATTATTACTTGTAACATCTCTGTATCAGGAGTATCCCAGACATTTTAGACACGGCACCTGTTTGATTTTATAAACACACAGCTGGCAAAGGCTTGTTTTCACTCTGGAGACCTTCTGTCATCCCAGCATCAGTAGGGACTTCTGTTTTAAAACACTCTTATTTTACTACTATTTTATAGCTTCTTGCTTCCATGTTTTTATCAAATGTTTCACAATGTTTGGTATTTTTCCTCAAGCCCCATTTCCTAGGGTAATGTGATTATGTGAGACTCTTGGGTGTCATTTAAGAAAAATTAATTTCTTTTTCTTTTAGCTTAATGGAAAAGTGTAAAAACATGACCCAAGTGCATTCTAAAAGCTGGAAAGTGAAAGGCAATTAAAAAGAACAAACAGTTTATTATTTAAAAAATAAGATTCTTTAAATGCAATATTCATGATTTTTGGAAGGACAAGACCATTTATTTCAACACCTGGGACAATCAGTTTGACATGGCTGTTACATGGACTTGGCTATGGAGTCTTGCAGTGTATATATGCAGAAATTAATTTTGAATTAACAGATGGTGGCCTTTCATGTTTGTCTGTTTTCCCAGCTTCCTGTATAAGAAATCAGTTGTTTCTGTTTGTTGAGGGAAATGATGCAATTTCTTTGCAACTGTAAAATTAAAATCCCTAAAAGCAATGCTGAGCTTTTCGCAGTAGCAGCAAGCTCTTTCTAAATTCTGAGATACTAAGCTGGCAGGCAATAAATCAAAATTAGCAATTAAATTAACATAATTTTTTTAAGTTTCTTTAAATTCATAGGGGAAATAATAATCAGTATTCACTAATAACTTTTCATATTCCTGCTTTATCTGTCCTTGAAAGGACATCTGCCTTTTCAAGGCAGATAAAACCTACCTACAGACTTTCCCTCACCTATGCATAATAAATATGATGAAAGTAGGATGAAAATAGCCCTCTCCTGAGTCCTGTGGACTACTTTAGTAGCAGATATTTTGGATTGAATCTGGAGGCAGTGTCCTCAAATAAGTACAGATATCAGATTGAGATAACCAGAATGCAATAATTAATTTCAGGGGGAAAAAAAAGCTCATCTCTATTCTTTTGTAAACTGTCAAGGCATCAATTCAAATTATTTGTGGTTAAGGTTGTTATCTTTATTTCAGTAAAATATGAAGGTAGCCAAATATTCAGTTTCATAAGCATGTCAAAGTGCACCTTTCAATCCTAACTTAAACCGTCATGGCCATCTGCAATAAAAATCATTCTCGCTTCGCTTTGCAGAACCATTGTTAGGCTTGTAGACTAAACATTCAACCACTGCAAGCAGTCAGCAGCTTTATTACTTCTCCTGCCCCTGCAGAGGCATCCTGGATTCAATTTGCCTAAATGCATCAAAGTATTTTAATTTTGAAGTACCCCAAGCATTTTGAAAAGTTTAAAGGCTATTTGTCTTCTGAAATGTTTGAATGTAAACTCAAATGAAAATCATCTTGATGATTTTTTTCCAGTTTAAATGACTGTCACATTCCTGTTCTGAAAAGGCCCTCAAGCTCCAATATACAGTTTCCCCTGCCTTTTTTTTCCCTCCAAGTAATTATGAGTGAGCCAGTTTTAAGTTACGTGGTCAGATTGGCTCCCTTCATTCTGAGACTCCTCTACTTCTGTCGAGTTCAATGAATTAAACACTTACCAAGCCATCAATTTGTCTCAACTTCCCAACTTCTCTTCAAGCTTTTTCTTTCCCCTTTCTTTAACACTAGATTGCAAATAAATACAAAGTCAATTGATCCATCAGGATAAGATTGCACATAGCTAGTTCTGAGCTAAAAATGACAGGAATGTCTGAACTGGCTAAACAGTATTCAGCAAGCACAAAACTAGATGACATATGGGTATCTGGCAAAAACAGTCACAAAACAGTCATAATTTTGTTTTAAAATACATTAAGTATTTTGAAATATTTGAAAACCATGCAAATTTGGTAAAATATTTGGTATTATGGCCATTAATTCACTGACATTTTTACTTGGTTTTTTTAAGTTTCAAAACTTATGTGAAATACATACATATGCATAACCAAACGTTTAATTTGGTCACTATATGTGACAAATGCCTGGACAGACTTCCTGATAGCACCATTATCCATTCAAAACTCCTCTAAAGTTACAGAATTCTCATGATTACAGGCATAAGTTTTGCAACCAAGTGTGCTATTTGGATATTAGAAATATATATATTCATTCAACTTATAAATCAAGGCTGAAAAGGCCTTGTGAGCTCAGCTCAGCCCATTCCCCATGCCCAGGACAGAATGACCTGAGCCCATGACATTCCTACCAATGTCCCTCCTACCTGATGTTTGTCAAAAAAGAGACATTGGCAGGATCAG
Organism: Illadopsis cleaveri; assembly: GCA_013399915.1. NCBI lineage: Eukaryota > Metazoa > Chordata > Aves > Passeriformes > Timaliidae > Illadopsis > Illadopsis cleaveri. Next base: position 1,740,172 of record VXBB01016564.1, read on the forward strand.
GACATCCCCACCAAAATTGTCTGTCCCAGCAAGCCCCCCTATCTAAACTGAAATTTTTCTCTCCTAACCTTTCTTCTAAAATGTAAGCTCTGTTATTTTTAGTTCTATTAATTAAGAGCATAAATAACAAGTTGTAAGCTTCCTTTCTTTCAGTATCTTTCTTTGTACTTGAAGTCCATTGTGACATTCCTGTCATCCCTTTCCTCTGTACTGCCAGTCCCCTGCTTGACCAGTCATTATTTGCAGATCAGGGCTTACAGAGCTTGGTTGGAACTCACTGTTCTCCTCTAGATGCCAGTTTTTAGCCTCTCTCTCCCCTATCTGTTTCTCTTGGATGTATCACCTGAGCTGAAGCTCCAGGGGAAGGACACAGAGATTCCTCTGGAGATTGCACAGACTGACTTGTCCTTGGTGCTTTTTGTCTTATAGGGGTGTCAGAGCATTGTGGAAAATTCTGCAGCCTACAGTCATTGAAACAACTAGAAATTCCTAAATATAGCAGTCCTAATTAGAGACAAAGGACCTCAGTCATTGGGAAATCCACACTTCTGTCTTGTGTGCCTTAGAATGAAAACTTCTATAAACACGAGGCCCTGCTTACATAAATTTTGTTGTTGCTATTGTTGGTTTTAAGAAGAAAAGAACGCGCTGTGCCATTTTCCCTCCCAGGAAGGAACTGGTGTGCCATTTTCCCTCCCAGGCAGGTAACCTGTATGGCTGCATACTCTTTCAGTCTCACAATATTAGTTACCACAAAATTGCAGAGTTGTGAGAAGAAAAATGTAGCACAATAAGTTAAAGGATGTTTAAATATAGCCCTTATTTTACAACTTGGGCACTATATTCCCATTTCCAAACTGCCAATGAACCACTGGGAATTTTCTTTTTCTTGCTGATCTCCTTAAGACCTCTATGAATAGCAGAGAAAACAACTTCACTGTAATAAAAACAGGGGGTTGTTTTCCTTTTTTAAAATTGAGGCATTGGGTAAAATAAAGGTCATTGCAACAACCTTTGAAAGAATATAAAGAGTAATTTTCCCTCCTTTTGCTTTTTTACTGGTTTTCAATGCGATGTGAAAAATCATTTTTAAGTTTGCCCATCTGTTTTACATAAAACCTTAGCTGACCTTACACAAAGTGAAACAAATGCACAAAAAGCTTTGCTGTTGGGCTCTTGCCAGTAGGAGGGAGCAAAAAAGAAAAGAATATGTAAAGTTAGATCCTGCTCTGGTGTAAATTAGCCCAGTTCCAGTGGGGACTTAGGTTGATTTATACCAGCAGAGGCCGAGGCTTGTATTTCTTATAGAAGCCAGACTTGTTAGACCCAGCCCTGCTACCACTGAAATCACTGGAGCTTCACTATCAGTTTTTGGGGGGAGGAGGACCCTTGGTGAAGGAGCCCCATTTGGTGCAGATAAACAGGACATATCCAGCCATGGACATGGCATTCAGCAAGTCAAGGAGAAAAGGTTCAGTGTGAGAAAGTGAGGCTGTGGAAGGTGTGAAGTGCAGCTCGAGCTGCAGCCTGGCTCTCTACAGCTGCTGTACACGCTGAGCTCAAGCACATCTCCAAGGCAGGGAGAGGCTCTGACACCAGGCTGGAGGCAAAAGGATGCTCACACCCTGTGCTGGGGCCCTGTCCTGCTGCTTTCCTCCTGTGTCACAGTGAGGGGGGCTGTGACAAACCTTTAGGGCCCCTGACTTCAGGGCAGAGGGTGACAAGAAAATAATTAGGAGTGTAATGATGGTTGGCACTAGAGAAAGAACACTTTTATAAGGGATAAAAGAAAATTGAGACGGTGCCCAAAATCCATGCACAGTACCCAGGACAACTCTGTGGGGTAACAAACCAAGGAACCAGCACTGAGGAGAACATGACAATATATAGGGTGGGTCTAAGGGTAAGGGTCCAGTCAGAAACTCCAACTGGGAACAGAACCATATTTGTACAACATAACTGACCAATCATAAACACATAACCTTTCATGGAACAACTTCATTAACATGCAAACTCCCATGAACTTTTACTGCTCGCCTCAACTACAAAGCGATTTCCCATGGCCCTGGGTTTAGAGTTGCTTCAGCTTGGCCAACAGTTCCCACAGTCCTGTTGTCCTGTCCTGACCTGGCTCATGCAGTGTCATCACAAGGTGCAAAAGTGGGTCCTGAGGCAAGGAGAGTGTGCCATACACAGAATTAGGCCAAGCACATGAAGCAGAGCACACCAGGAAAAAAGCACCGTCTTCAAATCTTCACACATCTTACCCTGCACTTCCATAACACTTCTGTTAATGTGTCTGAGGGGGAACTATGCCCATTATATCAACACTCCAATCTAATATGATTAATGAGTATAAAGTAAGATTCAAGCTTTTAATTAAAAAGCTACTCAACGGTGAAGGTTTAGCTAAGTTTCTCACAAGTTGGTTATTTTATAAAATGAGATGCCCCAAAGAGGAAATGGGCCAAAAATCTCTACTGAGTCATATTTTGTATTCAGGTACTGACTTTGATTTATAGCAGAGAGCAGAACTGGATCTATACAGAAATTAGCACACATATATGTGTATTACAGTGTGCATATATGGTGATGCCTAAATTTAAGATTGCCTAACCTTTCCATTAATAGCCATTTTTTCCTGTTGCTTGTTAAATTGCCATACTTCTCAGAATGAAAATGATTTGTAGGATAACTGCTGCACTTTAAACATTTTCTAGTGTGTAAAAATAACCCTAAGAAATACTTTGACAAGGCCAAGACTTTAGTATAGACTTTCTACAGGCTCTAGACTTCTGAGTTTCAACATTTGGATTGAAAGTGGTTGCTGTGTACTTATCAGAGATCTGCCTCTTTTCTCTTTCTCATTGAAAATAGTCCAAATTTGACTATGTCATGGATTTCAGTTCACCCATGTCCAATAAAGACTTGACAGAGGTTGACATATCCTGTAATTTTATCATTTTATGTTTCAATTAACTTAAAATTAAATTTACAATATAGCTTATTTCACACATTTTTCTATGGCCTCTGAACAGAGTATCCTCTGTCTACCTTTGCAAAGATGAAATAAAATGGAATATTTGCAATGAATAGCCAGGGATTTTTTAGAAAAAAAAAAACAAAAACAAACAGCAAAAACCTAATTCATCTACATTCTCAAAAACAAATAATATCCTATGAGGCATATGAATACCTGAGTGAATAGTCCATCAAATACTATGTATTATTGATCAAGAGTGTCAAGAAATGTGATCAAAATGCCCAAACAATAACTATATTCTAGAGAAGCTCTGGTTTGGGGGTAATCAGTAGTTGCCTTCTCAGTCAACCTGCAGGTTTTGCATTCCCCTCCATTTCTATTCTATCCAAAACAACAATATTAATCATGAAAAGAGAAAACAACTGACATCAAATGCCTTCCACTTTGTCTAGAATGATAAAACTAATCTGTAAATGAATGAACACTGAGTGGAATGGTCAGCTTTCTTTTTTTTGTGTGTGTTTTATGGTGCTGTTTAAAATGGGTGAGAGTCACTAATTTCTGTACTGAAAGCACTGAGGTAATCATAAAAGAGTGTGTTGGAGGAGGAGAATACATGGCAAGAGTTAAGAGTTGAAATCACTTGCATTTAGGGCCATTTTTCATACATGAACACACTTTCCCAGAAATGTTTATGTCATGCAAAGAAATTATTCACCTAGAAAAAAGTCACATATAGTTGAAGCAACAAGGACAGGAATATATCTATATCTATCTATATCTGTATCATCTATATCTATATCATCTATCATCTATATCTATGTCTATCTAGATCATCTATATCTAGCTATATAATATATCTATATCTAGATCTATATCTATATCTATAGCTATAGCTCTAGCTATAGCTATAGCTATCTATATATATCTTCTTCCTATAAGGAAAGAGAAAATGCAGCAGGTTTTTGTCACCTACCAGATTCTGAGAGCCTTTTCTGACCATTGCACATCTGCTCACCTAATTAGCCAGGGATTTTTGGTTCTTGTAGCTAAAGGAGTAAACATTTGAGGCAAGGAATGGTTTCTAGAATCACAGAATGGTCAGTCTGTCTTTCCAACCTGCCTGAGGCAGGTAATCTGCAGAGCTGGACATTTTTCAGACACATCTGAAAACCTGCCGTGGCTGAAAAAACAAAAAATGCCGTGTGCCAGCAGGCTGCCAAAGCCATTCCAGCTTCTTCCCAAACCAGAGGCTGAGCCTGTAAAGACTGCCTGCAGCAATACTCACATCAGCAAATTGCTGAACAGCCAGGGAAGCTGTTCCTCAAAAGGACAAGGCTGGTCTGGGGTAGCTGCTGCCCCACTGAGGGCCACGGGTTGTTGTCTCCTGCCAAATCTGTCCCCAGTGTGAGCCGGGATTTACAGTTTGCTCCAGCCTTTGTGTGAGCTGATGCAGCTCTGACCAGATGATTCCCTAGGAAAGGATTCCTGCCTGGCTGTTCTGGCTGGCAGCCAAGACCTGCTCCTCTGGGTGTCTGTCTGTCTTTCTGTCTGTCTGCCTGAAGTGTTTGGGAATTGCTCTTGCAACTTGGCGTCAGCAGCTTGTCCCAGATGTTCCTCTTGTGCACCAGAGTGGTTTTGTGGTTTGGTGTGAGAGGAGGCAGAAAACATAAAAAGCTGGCAGCTCTGGAACTGCTCTCTAACAGCATCTAGGTATTTCATAATACCTACTTGAACCATTCTTTGCTATCTGTTCTTTCTTTTCCCCCTAAAAATAATAAATAACCAGAGTGGTAAATTTTGTTCCTGAACTATTACATAGGACTTCCAGGTATGCTAAAGTTTTGGTTATAGTTCAAAAGGTATTTCAAAAAATACCATTTGGAGGATGTTTGTTCCCCTCCTAAACCAATTCAGGTCTCTGCAAGAAGCATTTGACAATCATTTTTGACAGCATTCTCTTTATTTCTTTTTTTCTTTTCTTTTCCCTAAAGGAAAGTTAAAAATCTAACCAAATAATTTTTATTTAACTTAGATAATGCACAAGCCCCTCCATCTCTGCAATGACAAAGGGGAAACACTATACCCAGAGAAAATTTGTTCTATCAGTTCTCTGTATCTCACTACCTCCACACTCTTTTTATTTATTCCCAATTTACTAATGGAGTACAAGAACAAAAATATGTTGCAATTTCCCAGCCAATATCAGCTTATTCAGCTGTATTAGGTAGAGCTCCTTTTTTTTTTTTTTTCTATTGAATTCTTATCCACCTGCTTGGAAAAACATAGCTTAGTACACCTTCAGCAGAATATCTCTAGGCTGTGTCAGTAGGATTCATAGTTAAGTCACCCTTAATGACACCTCTCTCAAAGTATTTGGGCTATGTTGTATCATCTGTTGCATTAATGCTGCCCTGGTTCTTCTGGACTATTTAATTTGCTACAACAATTGAATTCTCCTGTAAATATAGGAGTAATCAAATTCTTAAGGAAGGATTGTTCCAAGTGTAGCAGACCTTGCAGCAGGCACCAAAATGCAGACACATTTCACAGATATGGCAAATACTGCACCAAATCAAACCTGGTCACTGAATGAAACATTATATTACATACCTTATATATGACAGATATTCCCTGGCAGTTCTCAGGTAAAGGTAATTCACAGATTCCATCACTGGCTGAATTTGAAAAGTCTTTAAGTGTCATATAAATATACAAAATAATAATAATAATGGAAATAGTTTTCCTGCTATTTTTGCATCTTTCTGATGGGGAGCTGAGAATTCTCCCTGAGTAGCTTTATTCTTAGCTACAAAATTTGGGTCTCTGGAATACAGTCAGCAAATAGCTGGCTGCTGAAATATGCAGATGAGTTGAATCCCTGTGGTCTCTACAGGTGTCCCTATGAGGCAGATGAATCGGACTAAAGGTAAAATAGCAGAAAAATCAAAAACCTAGTGTAAATGAAAGAGATTTCTATTTGTTGAGCCAAGATTTGCTTAAACTGCAAGTGCAGTGCTTTAAAAGCCTGCTGAGATGGAGCAAGGTGCTGTTTTTTTAAGTGCTGTAGGGCATTCTTCCAGTCATTTGAGGAGAATGCACTACATATTCTAAAAAGGAATATTGTATCCATTCTTGTAATGCAGGCTCATTAAGCATCAGACTGATTTATTGTATTGTTTCCTTTATAAATTATTTTCATTATGTTTTATCACAGTACATGACTACTGCCCTAAGGGAATATGCAGGAATGAGCTGAATGGCAAGTGTAATAGACTGTTTTAATTAAAATAGTGTAATGCATATTTCAGCGCTATTAACAAAAACAAAACTGATTTTGTTTTCTGGGTAATTGAATATATTAAGGCCCAGGTGCTCTTTTTCTATTGTTTAACCCTCTAAATTCAGCTTCATTTGACGCTTTGAGCAGGAATTCCTGGGGAAGAGAAAAGCATAAACAGGAATTTCACCAGTGAAACCTCCTTGATCCTTTCCAGAGTCTTTGAGTAAGCTCCAGACAGTGAGGAGGCTGATCCACAACAGAGAAAAATCCATTATTCCTCTGCACTTTTTAACCTGATGTTCTGTGGAGACAGCAGTCACTTGCCACCGTAATTCCATTAGTTAATGAACATCTCAGGAATTTGTCAATCATAAGAAAGACCCTTTAAAATTACAGTCAATCAATGACACCTACTCTTCTAAGTGGCTTTCTTTTCCCCCTTTTCTCTTGATTTATATTGGCTATGAGTCTTTTTATTTCCTTTTCCCTCCAGAAAGTTTACCTTTTAGCAAGAAGATGCGTTGTGCCAGACGGTGACAGACACAAAATCAGGTTAATGACTTCTGAGCAGAGAATTCAGATGAAAACAACCAACCAACCTAGAAATGAATGGAGAGTGGGGTTATATGACCCATCTGACCTTGAAAAGAACCATTTTGCCTAATGATTTTTGTCTACCATACCCTAAATACCAGAACCTCTCTCACTTTGATCAATGGAATTTTCATCAGAAACTGCAACTTTGCAATAAATATTGTAAAGGGTGTTTCTGATTCAGCTATTATGGTCCACTGGATTTTTATCACATGCCAGGATGGAATGTTGTATCAGTTCTGAGGGGTCTCTTCTTACAGCAAAATGCAGTGAATATGGAAGATCTTATCTCCCATTTTATGGGGTGAAAAATGGTGGTTTTCCAAGTAAATAGTAAAATTCCCAGGAGGTGGTTCACCATTTGAAAAGACTGCCCTATTTCCCAGGGCCATGCAACTTGCTAAAAATGAATAGTATTGTGAAATTAAGAAATAGTAACTGTAATTTTAGCTATATCTTTTTAAAGGAAAAACTAAACCAAACCCACTCCAACCATCCTGAAGCACTATGAACTATGGTAATGTCTGTCTGGGATAGATATAATATAGAATAAAATCAAACAGCTGAACTGAAAGATAAGCCAGAAATTCAAAATAAAGCAAAGCCAGACAGCACAAGAAGAGTTACTGCTGCTCCATTCAGTTACTCTGGGGATACCCAGACAACACCAATCATTGTAGTATTCTGAAGATGTTCCCTATAAATCTTATACTCTTTAAAATAAAATATAGGTATCTTCTTTTCCCTATCAAAGATTTTCTGTTGGAACTCATTTACTCAACAAGAGCCTTTTACAAATGATGGTCCTGCTTTTACAAGAGAAGAAGGCCATAATTAAACTGGTGAGTCATCACTCCACTGGGTTTCACAGGAAATCCCTTATTACTTTAAAGCACCTGCTGTAGCTCTTCGACTCATTTCCCAGAGAAGAATTGCAGATACAGATTGATTCCAAATAGTTCCCATAAAAGAATAGACCAGTGAACTGGTTTTACATAAATTTCAATCTTTATAGTTTCTCTTCCTCTGCAATTAATGAGATCTGGCTGAATCCCCAGTTACTTCTGGATCGTGATTTATAAAGCACAAGTTGAGATTCAGACTTTTCGAAAATGATTTCCCACATTTTTGTGTTATTAACTCATTTTTTACAGTGCATCTCTCCATGTTTCTTCTTTCTTGGAACTGGTCACCTTTAACCCATTACAAGATGTTTTTAATTATTAACAGGAATATGCTGAATTGTACTGAAAAGTATTTAAATACTACAACATGACAAAATTACATGTACATTGGCTATTTCTCTATTTTGATAAGTGGCTATTAACTATTTAACTTTTCAATATTCAATATTGAATTCACTCAATGCACTAAAACAATCTAAACCATAACATTCTAAGATCAACATATTATATATATACACTGCAGATGCTGACATTAGATAGGCAAAAAATATTGCATGCTCATTTGCTATATAAAATTTTACAGAGAAAATATATGCATAAGCAAGAGAAATCAAAGCAGTTAATTTAGATTTAGTAAATTGATTACATCACAACAAAACAGAAAATTTCATTCTGATATATGCCCAAATATTCCAAATATATCAGAGATTTTGGAAACTATTCTTAAGTGCTGCTCTAAATAAACTATAATGATCAAATAATCCTAAACAAGCTGTGATAATTTAGACTGATGAAAAATATTTCAGAATAAGGAAACTAATATTTTCATAGATAAGAATATTATAGAATCAGGATGTAGACAGTTTAGATTTGGGAGAAGAAACAAGTCTTTATTATTCATGACCAAACACAGTGTCTATCCTCATTTTGATTGTGGTACTTTGCTCAATACAAATGTTCTGTAATAAAAGGATAAAACCCAAACTTTGAAGCAATTACTTAGAAAATAGCATGTTCTTACTGTGCCAATAAATGCAAATAGAAGAGGAATCAAGAGAGTTCCATGAAAAGAGGTAAGTTTAGAGTTAATAAAAATCTAAACAGCAAGTGACTTCCCCAGCTAATGCACATTTACAAAATGCAGGGTTAAAGACACTTTTTATTTAGAATATAACATTTCACTGCAGTTTGGAAGTAAAATAGAAGGGCTTATTTTTAAAGGAATAACATGAAATGGTTTCACTCAAACATGTGGTCTGGGAGCTAAACTTGTGCACTTTTTTAGGTGACCCCTGTTTGCAAAACACAAAAGATAATTCAGTTTGTTCAGAAACTCACTCAAACCTTTCTGGGTCAAATCTTCACCTTCGTCAGGGAACATTCCCATTGAAGTCAACCTTTAGCTCTTTCTCTTCTCAAGCCTCCAGCTCTGGTGTATTCTGTGAGAAAAAAAGATCCTCAGATGTCTGTCTGCAGAGTGTTCTGTGGAGAACTGCTGCAAGGAATAAAAATGGAAGCAAATGCACTGAGCATCCAGGGTCGCTTTAGGGAGCTCATGGCGTCTATCACCACTGAAAAGGAATTACAATTTTTTCAGAAGTAGCCAGCCTTTAATGTTGTGCTTCACCAGAAGTGATATAACAAAAATGCATGTTTACCTTTGACTCTTACACTTGTCATTTATGCTTTGTTTGCATTTTTACATGTCAGTCTTGAAAACAGTTTTCCATTTGCAAAGTTCACGTAGGTGTAACCCCACTAGTCACTGTCACCAAGGGAGAATGTGCCCATCAGGCAATGGATGCTATCAGGTATCTCCTCAAGACCTGTCAGCCTCCTTAGAGGGTAAAGTCCTCAAGATTCAGGTAATTTTTTTTTTATTCAAACTTGTATTTGCACAAGTTTTTCAGTGCTCAGCATAGCAGTTGTCATTTCTTTTGGAATGCCTGTCATCATGACACATTTCATTTTTATCACAAAGACCTGCAATCAAGGACTAATAATGTAACCATTAAAGTTTCTCCTCCTAGATGAGACATTCTCGACTAATCTGTGCCTGAACCTTGTCCTGTCTTTCTTTTTGTCCTTAAAACTCAACCAGCCTTGCTTCTCTCAAGTCAAAATGTTTGGCAAACAGAAACGCTCTGCTGCTCTCAGATGAGTTACTAATGTAACTCAATTTTCCATAAATAGCTTCTGCATCATCTAAGTTCAGCTATTCCTGTCTGCTAATACTGTCTGCACACACTGACTTGCTCATACAGAGCTTCTCTGATGTCCAATCCACTCCAGCTAAATATGATTTTTCAGGCTGAACTTTGTGCAGCAGCTTTGGCTCTGAACCAGAGCTGGAACTGGACAGCTGGAACAAGAAGAGATCTGGCAGCAGATTCAAATATAACTGCTGTGGAAAACCTCTAAGATTTTTATATATCAAATACACACAGAACTGAAAAATAATCACAATAAACTATCTTTCCTAGAACTGAATGAAAAGAATACTGAGTTTTTAAAAATAGTCTTCTCAAACAGTCAGGGGTGCCAATTCTTCTCCTCCACCTCTGCTTTTTTAAGGGGAGTGAATTCCAGTCTTGTCCATACCATTATGGAGCAGACCCTCATGAAATTAGAGCATTAAAATTAATTTACCCAATGTTTCGTAATCCAGTATACCTCTGACCCTTAATGTAGTGGTACTTACAAATGGAATTAGGTCATTACAAGATCCTAAGTCCTTGTATTACATTTTACCAGTAGGATCAATTGAAAATCTTAGGCAATGAGTCTAGAAAAGACTTGGAGGATTCACTCTAAGCTATAATGAGCTCAACCCTATGGATGTGTGACATTCTCAGTATTTCAGATACATTTGTTTAACCTGCTCTTACAGTAATGGTGGTCTCATAACCACATTTTGTTGCAGTTGAATATCAATTCGCCTTTCAGACTAAATATTTTCTCAGGCTGGCCTGTACCTTATATATTGAAGTGTTATTATTTTTATCTCATTTCCAGGACAGAGGAAAACGTATTCTTCATTGAGGCAAACTGCTGTGCATGTATGTGAATTGTTCCAACTGTCCCTTCTTTTAGACAAACCCAGACCTTTTACTCTTGCACCTGTTTATGTTTTTCACTTTGCTTTGAAATCTTTTGACTGTCTTCACATTTCCCCTCAATGCTCCCACTAGACACCTTGTTCTCCTGCTCAAGGAATCAGAATCAGGCCAGAACCTGGATCAAAATACCTTTGCAAAATTAATTCATTGTCTGGAAATAGTTTAAAAAAAAAAAATAGATCCAAGGTGTAATGAAGAGAATGAATAATAAGAAATAAAATATTTCACTCCTTTCTTCCTCAAAAAAGCTTAATTCCTTTTTAATTGGGGAAAGATAATTTGATTATCTCTTAATCACTTTTTTCAATGCCTTTAGCTCTTTCACAATTGTTGTGGTACTTGTACCCCTATTTTGGATGCTTGCCCCTGTAACCACATCAGGAATGTGAGAGATTCAGGGGACTTTCTGAGTGGTGGGGATGGTGCAGTGACAAATACTCCCCTGAAGAGCAGAAGCAGGGAAGAAATGATGTGTAAATCTGTCTACTCTGCATTATCCTGGCTACTGGTTATCTCACTGCTTTCAAGAAATACAGTCCAGCAATTCAGCCAGGTTATTCTCATGCATAGTCAAAAAAGAAACTATGCATCTTCAGGAATATGAACCATAAGGCTGATTCCTCATCCATTTTAGAAATTCCTATGTAAATACATAATGAATTGAACTAATATTAGGTTGATTAAATAAATTATTGGTAGTGTAAGGTACGGAACAAATTATTTGTTTGTCCATACATTTAGAACAAAACTGTTTTGTCTGATTCAGTTCTCAGAAAAAAAAAATTCCTTTTTTTTAAATTGGGTTGTGGTTTTTGTTTTGCATATTGTACAATTTATATACCTATAATAATTTGTGTATTTTTTTGAAATCTAATGGAACAAGTAACTATTTCACAACTGAAAAAAAAAGCAGGAGGTATTTAATAATGGAAAGGTGTGTCTTAACAATGTGTTATCTAGAGGTTTGGAAAAGGGATTCCATTTAAATGCAATTAAAGAAAGCAAATCTGTCAACGTATCTGTGCTCTGGTTCTTTTCTGAGTCATGAAACTTCCAAGTTACAAAGAAGAGTTACAAACGAGGCACTGAGAAAGAAGTGTCCTTCTCACTGTTTGATGATAAACTGTTCTTTAAAAAATCACAAATTCAAATTTTACTCCTTGATAAAATGTGATTAATTGCACACAGATTACTACCCACTATAATGAAACAATTATCTCAATTGTGGCTGGTCCCAGGGAATTAGCACAGGGAGAGAATTGTGCTCCAGATTACACCCACTCCTTCTGTATTTAATGTAAAAATAGATGAAAACAATTACACACCAATAACTTATTTAATATTACACTGAATGCACTAATACATAAGATATCAAGCATGTGAAAGAATTGGATGAACTGGCAAAGCACCTGTATCTGCAGCTGCTGCCCATTGGTTTGGGAGGACATGGTGTGGCTCCTAACAGCCCTGGCTTTGTTTCCTCCATTTCCTCACCTTGACCTTCAGCAGATTAACGTGGCATTGCTCTAAAAAATCTGAAGGAATGTAAAGAGGGGTTGTATGTGCACATTGGAGTAAAACAATGTATTGTGCAGGGATTAAAAGTAATAGATTGTGCTCAGGGGTGTTTATATGATGTTTTATCACTCCTTGCAAGGCTGGAACATTCACAGATTTTAATTCTTTTGTTTTGGACCATAAGATTACAAAGAATATGAATTTGATCTGAGATTAACCAGTTTTGTGGTTATTCACCTTCAGTAATAGGGAAATTATCCAGAAGTCATTAGAAGATAAAAGTCCCAGTCTTAGACCTCCTTGCCTGTGGACAGAGACCCCTGAGAAGTGAGAAAAACACAGTGGAAATCACTTTCTGGATGTTCCTCCTGGTTTCAGCTGGACATTGTGTTGTACTCCTACAAATGAATACATTATTTCATTCCTACCTTGCCCACATCTTTCTGTGACTTCTGGCACTAAATGTGTATTATGTTTATGTACCAGAATCTTATAAATGTACACATATATCACATAAAATAGAGTATTTATAGGAATGGCATTAAACCAGAGAGGACCTGTGTTCCTTTCCCTGCTGTGGTGTGCTCAGGGGTGGCTGCTTTATAACAGATTATTACCTTGCACCCATTTTATCTCTTGTAAAGTAATTTGAGTACACACAGGTGCTTTACATGTACAGCTCTGCAAAGTGCATTGCTTTGGTTAAGACAGATGTGTAAACACATGATCAAAGCAAATGGAACTTGTTTTGTACCCTATCAATATGTGCTCTACCCTGTCCTGTAGTGAGAGAGCTGTGGTTTTCTCTAGAGTGTCACTGACACCTGCACAGAGCAGATAAGTCTGGTACTGTCTCCCTCACAGGTCATGGGGGGAAAGCGTCACGGTTCTACACAAATAGAAGCAAGCTTACTAGGATAGGGCACAGAATAAGTGGATTTTTTATCCTCTGGAAAAAAAAAAAAAGCCAAATTTTTGTTCAGAGCACAGAAATAAATATCAGTAACATGTACCTGTCCTATACCCCCAGACACGGAGAGATTCTCAATTTGAAAGTTTTGGAGGTGATGGCTTTTATTTTATAATGAGTGAACAATTTTGGCAGGGCAGAAGTCTCTCTGGCAATTCTAAAAGTTCATCTACATAAGACCCAAATTAACAGATATCTTAATTCTTCAAGGATAGAATAACAAGGACTGGACTTCTGTTTTAAAGATATAGAAATCATGCATCTGCATGGGAGTTCTACCTTTCCCACTCTTCTGTATATTTGAAAATAAGAGTATGAAAATCACCCCTAAACCCTTGAGCTTGAAGACTGAGTCTGCAGTTTCTGGTTTGAATGACAATTGAATTACTATATAGACTTATTGTAATATTATAAACAGAGCATTTATTCTAAGCTGTAAAATAACTGCTGAATCATCCTATGCAATGGTAGAAAAAAAAAGCTGGTAAACTGTACTTGAAGCACATAAAACACAATTAGAGATGCAGATTAGCCTTGAGGAACGAGCTCAACAAGAAACCAAATGAATCAACTTCAGACAAGTTTCACTAAGAGCTTTATGATATTCAGACTTCAGCAGTGTTGCTCTCCAGAACAGATAATTAAAGAATTAAGTCATGGTATCTACTTGCCAACTCTGGCACTTCTTGGTCTGGTATCATGCTACTCCCATACTCATTTCTGTCCCAATATATCAGCCAATTTGGCTTTCACTTAAAAAAAAAAAAAAAAA
>VXBB01016564.1:1754356-1841844 GCA_013399915.1 Illadopsis cleaveri
AAAAAAAAAAAAAAAAGTAAATTAGTAATCAGAGAGTAGGGAAAAATTGCAGCAAAGGCATCCTGCAGAAATTGTGTCTATGAGTTATTACAAGTACTCATATCCTAAACTGGCATCTACCATCTGTGGTTAAACTGCAATGATTTATGCCAGATAAGACTCTGGTCTTTGTTGTAAATGTCTCTTGCTCATGAGCTCAGGCTGAGCTGCTGTGCAGGCTCAGGCACTGCTGAAAGGGGACTAGAGGATAGGAGATTACCGTGTTCACTTTTAAAACTGTGCAAAATAGAACTGGAAGGAACCAAGGAGGTTTTCAGCAATACCTAACATTTAGTTTGCATGCAAATTCTGTTTCAGGATAAGGGGTACCTGAATGAGTCAGGTCATCCCTCTGTCTGGTTCTTTGTTGATACTGCACTGTGGACAAATATAAGTGACCAGAATGAATGAAATTCAAAACAGGCAAGATGGAAGTTACATCATCCCCCCCAAAAACCCAACCCACAACAAACAAAGAAGCAACCCCAACAAACCACAGTAAGAGAGACATCACAACTCAAAACTTTAAATTCAATTTAACAATGCATTTAGGTAAGTGGCAGTGCAAGAGCATACAGAATACAGAATCCAATGATTCAGCAGAGCTCTTACTGTAGATAGGAACTGTAGATAACTATTCCCACTGTGCTATCACCTCCTTTCAAGTTCCCAAGATGCTACTGAACAAATGTACAAGCAGTTTTATTGGTAATAACCTTAGTGAAAATTGAGTAGAAATAGTATTTTTAAGCAAGTGCTCAGCAAGTGGGCATCAGCACTGAATTAAAGGTACTTGGCTCAGGTATCTTTCCTGATAAATAGTTCAGAAATAACACTCCTGGAAAACTGATCCCAGGCATTCCCTCACCGGCACTTCAACCTTTTCATGGGTCAAGGATGTGATGTGTAAAAGAGAGAAGGATGAATGTGAACAGCAGCTTTCAGGATTGCTCTGAACCCCACTGGGTGGGATGGGCAAATTATTGGAACTGGAATATGGGAGAGCAAGGTCATGGAGCTTAACATCATCTCCTTGGTTCTGACTCCCTTGTGAATGATAAGAATGTTAGGACTCAGGACTAAAAACTGTTCATGATTTAAAAGAGAGGGAATAACTGGAATTTCCTTCTATGGAGCTGTATAAATTTCTTCTAAAAAAAACCCAATTAATAAGCACTTGGCATGCTCTAAGCCTTCCCTCACTACTGTCTTGTAATGTTTCTTATGTAATGACCTGTCTGTCAGGTACTGGTGAGGTTTCTTGGAAATAAAACAAAGACATTCAAATAAACCCAGAACATAATCTTTTACTCAGCAGTAGCTTTGTCAGAAACAGTTTAATTCCCCAATCTTTCTGAGTTAATTGTTTACTAAATGAGTCACCATACTCCCAGGTCCCTCAGGTTACTGTGCATTGCTTAAGACAGTCTGTATCAGTTTACAAATGTAATATAAATTACAGAAGTGAAAATAAAAATATATTTTGTGTAACAAATCACAACTATAATAACAATTTTTTCTCCTTCAAGACCAAGGGGAAATCATGAAGCTTGCAGATAGACTATATTATGAATAGAGAATATATTAGATTATGTGACCACAATTCATTCTTTGAACTTCTGATATTCTAGTCCAGAAGAAGAATTTTCTGCCTCCTCTCCACATTATATTGATGCCTTTTCCTGGTTTTAAAAAAATGAGAGCCAGACATGGTTAAGGGACAAGGGGTTTTTACCTCAGTATTTTAATAAGGATCCTTATGGTGCATCATTTCAGCAAGGTGGGATGCATCACAATGCCCCCACACAATAGATCACATATTCAATTTATAGACCTTTACAAATCAGTATATCTAACCAAGATGTCCCCATGGGAGGCCTGGAAGAATGGTGTGATATTCCTCATCTCAGGAATTCCCCCCTGGATGGGCAGAATGTTGGTTTACAGGATATGTTCTAGAGAGGACCTTGGCTTCCCAAGATTGTTGTTGTAGGACACATAAGAAAGATGAGAGACTCCAAATATTTCATAAGGCAAAGAGCATAGAAAAAAGGCTTTTATTGTCTAATTCTTACCACTTTTTATAAGGTGTTTTGAGACAGACTTAACATGGTTGATGAATAGGAACGACCCCTCTCTAATCCCATTGGTTAAACTAGAGAAACAGCAAACACCACCTGGAGAAAGATTGTTTTGAGAAAGGATAGTTGTTTGCCAAGGTTGTTTTGAGAAGAAACTTTCTTGAGAAATTTTTCCTTGGGAAAAAGTTAGCAGCTGCTAGCAGGCTAAAATCTCTCAGACCCGGAAATTTCAGGCCCACAAAGATAGCTTAGGGTTTTCCTGCCTCCTACTATGAGGCCTTTAGGATGTTTGGTTTCCTGGCCTAACAAAATACTAGGACTGTGCTAAGTTATCAGACTTAAGGGATTACAAGTATGCATGCTCAGAATACTGAGGATACATGAAAGTTATCTGAAAGGTATATAAAAGAAAAAGCAAAAAATCATCTTGGCATCCACACGGTGCTATTTTCTTCTTTATTCCACATGGAAAACCTATTAAAACTACTTAACCCACTTAAACCCACTTACAACTTAAACCTTAATTACAACTACTAAACTATTTAAGTTTAAAGCTAAACAAAATTGAGGTCTTTGTGACATAGGAAAATACCAAACTTTTGACATTCATGTTTTAAATTAGGACATACAGTTGAAAACTGAAAATATTCCAAGGAAAAAACCAGACAAAAATATTGCAATAATGTTTATTTTAAATAGGGTAGGAAAAAAATCTAAATATTTTCACATTAGCCTGAAATAGTTGGTATCTCACACACACAAGCACTCCTTCCATTTCAGTTTAATATTAAATTTTTTCTAGTTATTTTCAGACAGCTTCCTGGAATTTAGGGTAAAGCACTGATGTCCTTCTTTCTGTTTGGTTTCTGTTGTTGTTGTTGGGGTATTTTTTTAAAAACAGTACCTAAAATTTCTTTGGGAAAATTAAAAATATTTGTAGAAAACTCAATTTTGTGCCCATTAAGGATAAAAAAAGACCAAAACAATCCAAAACTGCAGTACTCAAAAAAATTACTGCCTTGTGTTCAAATTATAACAACACTTGTGTTCACTCCACAGATTCTGCTCATGAGCATCCCAAAACAAAGCAAAGGTTGCCCAGTCTGCCAGATGTACACAGGACAATAACAACAGCAAATTTATACAGTTCCCATGTGTCAAAATGAGCTCAGGCACATAACCAACAAACAACAAAAACAGTTGTGAATGAAAAATTATTTTTTGTAAAGCAGCTAAATAGTCTCCAAATTTTTAGTACTGGTCCTCATGGACCTCAGATTCTCCTCATGTATTTTCTACATCTAGAAAATATCTTCAGAATAAAACTTAGGAAATAAAAATACATCTTTTTACTGGATATAGAGGGATGTGTTCCATAGATTAAGTAAAGGGATTAAGTTTATGGGACATTTTAATATTCTCTGCTTTCATTTTAACTAGCTCCCCACAGCTCTTGGTTGACGTTCTTTGTTCTCCACCCTGCTGCAAAGGCTAAGGACTTGATATAAAACATTGTACTCTGAAGGAAGGAGAAGAAATGATAATCATGTAACCACTTCTCTTTTTATACTGAACTTGGATCAATTGTTTCTAATCTTTCCATAGTCCAAGGTTTGCTGCTCCTTTTCAGATTTGAAGAGGTATTTGCCAGGTATTTTTCCAACTCAAACTGATGAAAAATACGGTCCATCCTGCTTCTCTTATATCCTTGGATCATGGTCACAACAATTCCACTGTAACAGATAGAATAAACTCTATGGTCCCTGTGGAATCACCTGAGGAAAACCAGTAGCTCAGTAAAGTTTTTCCATCTTTACTCACCCGTCTTAAAACCATGAAGACATATTGATAATGCTCCTGTAGGTCTAAAAGGCCTAAAGCCCTTGGGAGGTCTTTTCAATGAGTAGGGATAAACTTCACTTGGTGATCTTGTTTACTGCAAGACAGATTAGAGAAGGTCTCATAAATGAGATCTCAAATAACATCCTGACTCAGGCACAGAGTGAAAATCAAATGTAGTGCTTGTGTTCAGTTGTCTGGCTGCAAATGGAGATGATGCATGACAGTTTTTCACAAATTATTTCAAAATCACTGACACAGAGAAAGGCTTTCCATTGATTTCGGCAGGCTTTGAACCATGTTCTCAATGGGAAAAGAAAGAAAAAAAAAATAAATGAATTGGCCTGTGCTTAAGACAACAGGGGCACAGAGAGGTGTTTTTAGACCACTGAAAAACCTGCCTGACCTTTATGCATCTTTTGCTTTCTTTCAGAAAATCTTGGCCTTTCTAGCCTAAGTGTCGTGGGGTTTTCTTGAGATTTAAATACCTAAGGAGTGTTGAAATGAGATCTAATCTCATAAATCACCCAGGCAGTTCTGCAAACGTTCACATCTTGTTCCTTTCACTGAGGTGAGGTTCAAGCCTGGTTAGACAACCCCAGTGTTCTGCATCCCACAGTGCTCTGTCAGCACCTGCCTCTTGCTGCCCATCAGGACCCACTGGTTCAAAGCTGAACAATTCCTCAGGGATAATTTTACCTGTTGAGATCAACACCATTTCCTGATTTCTCGGCCTAGGCCCCTGCCTTCTGTTGATGCTTGGGTTTTGAAATCTAATTTGCTGTATAGCACAAGCCTCATTGACTGTAGTAGCACAAGCCTGGTATTTAAGCAAATTAGTTGATAATTACATCTAATGTGCAGCAAAGTATTTATAGGAAATTTGGATTGTTTTCTTTATTCTTGCTAAAATGCTATTCAAGGAATCTAGATGGCATTAATTTTAATTAGGAGGATATTATTCAGAACTAATAAATTACGTGAATAATAACATTTTTCTGCTGTTAATAAAATATGTGTATTTTTGTATTTGCTCTTTTTCCTTTAAAATGTGCTCTTAAGCTGCAGTCAAGTAGGTGCCACCTACTTGATTAATAACCAAGTATGTTAATTTTATTTAATTTCACCATTTTTGGACAGAATAGTCAGCTCTCTTATTCAGAAAAATGAGCTAATTTGAAAAAGCAAGAACTAATTTCAGACAAGTGCTTTCACAAGATGATTTCCCCAGCTTGTGCATGCCCTGTTTCCAATGACTTAACAATCACATTAACTTTTTGATGGCTCCATTGCATTGCTGGACAGGCTGATGGAGGGATGTAGAGATGTTGTTCGTCCAAATTATAATCCAGCAAAGCAGTTAAGTGTATGGATAACTTAAACATATCTGTACTCCACTAAAATCCATTCAGCTACTCACAGGTTCACCTCTGTGTGTGCTTTGTTGGAGAGAAGCCACAATTACCAATCTGCTGAAGTGGAGCTTAGTAAAATATATTGAGAGGAACCATCTCTGTGAATAAAAATAACACTTTGGGAATGGGTTAACCATAAAATTACTAGAATTTAATTTTCTCTATCATTATAGAAAAAGGTATTAAAAAACCTTTCCACATCAGTCTGTGTAGTAATTCTGAGCTGACTCTTGAGACTTAATACATAACTCACCCCCACGGCCTTTCCAGTGATGCCTGCTCTCAGTCTTTTGGTCTTCCTTCATTTTAACACAATTCTCTCTGTCTTAACATACCTCTAGATCCACAATGTAGTGGGGTCTTCTTCTGAGACTTCTGAAAGGTCTGCTGCTGTTCACTCTCTCTGAAATGCACAAATATTGATGCCTTCATTCATGAGTCATCGAAGAGATGATAACACAGCTTTTTTACTTGCTTTCCTTGAGGAGGGACATGGTAAACCAACATCTGCCTTGTGGGATTTTTAATACAGTATCTCCTCTTTTCCTTAATTTTACAGAAGTCTCTTTACTCCTGGTGGTATCCCACACCTACCATGCATGGAGCTGGTGCAGTGGAACAAAGAGCAGCCTTAGCAGCAGCCACACAACATGCTACCACTTCACCTGAACTAAGGAGAATTTCTGTTAAAAAGACTGACATTTTTATTGGTTTGGAAAGTACTTATTCAAAACTATTATCATTTGGATAAAATTCTAATATGCTGGCTGAGATTAATTTTATGTATTTTTAAGTAATCTGATGATTCCATACTTGGTATGCACTGAACATGTACTGTGTTTTTCTTTTCCTATGGTTCTGTTCCTCTCTGAGCTGACTTGTAACTTAAACAAACCTCTTGTATTTCACACAAGTATGCAGTAATAGAAGTATGTGGGTCAAGTAACTTTAAAATAAATGGGAAAAAAAGAAATTATTTTCATTACATGGGAGTTGGAAATAGTGGAGTCTTCAGTTGTGCTTCTTCAGTGGACAAAAAGGACAGACTGAAATCTATGCCGAAGGATATGTTAAATATTGGACTTATATCAGAGAGGATGGGAGAGAGATCACAGAGTAGCACCCATGATATTATTGCTATTCTCCAGCACAAAAACTGCAATGAAATTATTTTGTTTAATAGAACTTAGGTTAAGGCACATATTTTAAACTAGATCATTACATCCTCCAACAAACTGCACCTGAACTTGAGAAAGCATCATAATGACTCCAAGACTGACAAGATCATTCTACTAGATTTTTGAATGAATTTATGCCTCAATTTCTATTTGTTTTAAGTGGCTGGATAAGCATTAGAAGTTTACTGAGCTAGCAAGACTCAGAAATACGCATGCACTTTGTTTTGTCAGACAGCAGGGCCACCCTGCCTCTGGAGTCAGTGCTTTGTGTCTCATCTGCAGGTGTTCATTCCCATTGAGCACGTTCGCTGGAGCTGGAATAATCCAGATAAAAGATTGGTCACATTCTGTGTCTGGGCAAGGAGAGGGAGTTGTGTTCCTTCAGGAGCTCCTGCTGCAGCCTCGTGCTACAGCAGTCAGAGAGATGGTGACAGGGGCAGGAGCCTGTGGGACACTGAGGCTGTGGCTCCTGTCCTGGGCAGGCTGGAGCTCCAACTGCAGAGCCAAACCATGGCTTTGCTCCACACAGCCAAAACAGATGTAACACTCTCAAGGTGTTATTTACAGACAGGACAAACATGTAGAATAAAAGGGCCTTGGGTGAACTGTAATCAACTTTTTTTCACTGCTTGCACTGGCATTATAACAAAATTGCCAGGTTTACAGATAAATTTTCCTTTGTAGAGAAGCCTGGAAAATTCTGTTAGCAGAAGGGTGACCTCCCTTAGAGTTTATGAGATTGAAAAACCTTACATAAACTATACTTCACTCCACAATAGCTCATTATATTTCCATTTTATTTAATTTAAAGCAGTGTGGTTTATAATCAATGAAGTTCCTTCGCTGAAGAGGAGATTTTAGCTTCAGAACAAATACACAGCATTTTTTCATTTCCTTAATCTTGTGCTGTAGGTGGTCAGTTCCAACTGCTGCATTTGGCACTGGAAATTTGTCTAGTTTAAAGCCAAGTAAAACAGGCAGAGAATAGCTAAATTGAAAAATTGAATTTAATATGTTAAGTATTATGCTGCAGTTTACATAATATCAGTATTCCCTAGAGTTATATATTATTGTTGTAATGTTCTTTGACAGAGATTGCTGTGAACCAGAAGTGATTACAGGGCAGGTAGAAACATTAGGTTTGCTCTTGGGGAAAAAAGATATTGAAACATGGTATAAAATTAATGTGGCTGAGGAAGATGCTACTCCAGAGTGATGCAGAGACAGAGGCTCCACATAGTTGGGCAGAATTGTGGCTGGTGGGGCCATAACTCACAATTTGAGGCAATAATGTGAAGGTTACAGGAGGCTCCCTGCTCTTTCCTTACTATTGACACAGACAACTCCTTAATGTCCTTTGCAGAAGAAAGAGAGAAGTATTTAGATAAGGGCCATCATTTCTAATGTTATCTCTTCTCAGGAATTTGAGAATGTAGTGACAGAGCTGCATTCAGTAGTGGTCGAGTCCAACACACATCTCAGGGGTGACGTAGTTGTTTTGTCCAACACACAGGGGCATGGGACAGGGGTGATGTCCCAGACAAGGAGCAGTGCAGGCAGGCACAGCAGCACAACACAGCTGCTCCCATGCACAAGATCCCTCTGGGAAAGGCTCCATGCCCTTTCCCTGCAGTACTGCACTGCTGCTCTCCAGGGCCTGGACATTTGTCAGTTTAGGGCTGGCTGGCAGCCCGAGGAGCTGCTTGCACTTAGTGAGTTCTGCAGAACATTGCACAGTGTGTCCTGTGCTGGGAGAGCTGCAGAGTGGCTGTGGTAGAACAAACCCTGGGACACCTTTCCATGCCTTGGGGTGGCTGGGCCCTTGCGTGGAGAAACCCACACTGATGAACTGACCCCAAAATAACCATGCTGCTTCCAGGAGCTGAGAACCCAGCCTGTGCCTTCCACCTTTTTGATCTCTCTTTAACTGTCATAGTCAGCAGACTTTTTGTGGACAAGCTGTTTGGTTTGTGTACTCTAGCAGGTGAGCTCTCAGTGACCAACTCTCATCAAAAAATGTGAATTTTGAAACTGTTTTTTTGGTGCTACTTTGTTGCTTAGCAGTGAGTCTATATCTAAAGCAATAGCATCCATGTAGGGAAACCCTTTTTTCAAGAAACAGCTCAGAACTGTCCCAACTCACTGCAAAGGTCACAGCCTTGAGGGAATTTTCTCCCCTTGAGCCTAGGCAACAATAAGCCTAACATGGGTTTAATGGGGAAATGGAAAGTTGACCCTGGCCCCATTTTTAAGGAGAGCTTTGTGTGGTTCACTCCTGGAGTCTGGATGTCTGCCTTACAGATCAGTCACAAACTGTTTAGAAAGTTCATAAACTGGAAGAAAGCACAAGATGAATGAAAATAAGCAAATTTATCCAAATTTATTATGACTAACAAGTGTTACTTTTAACTCCAAATTTATGCCACCAGAACTGTAGCATAATATTCTATATTTATGTTATCTACTTGTCAAGTATTAATTTCCTTTCAAACCAAGAACTCAAACTGAGTCCACTTTGAGTTCAGAGACAAGTTCAGGAAGCACTTGGACAATTCTCCCAGGCACATGAGAACTCTTGGGGTGTCCTGCACAAGGCCAGGAGTTGGTCTTGGTGATACTGATAAGTCCCTTCCAACTCATCATGTCCTGAGATTCCAGAAAAAATTCTCATCCTGAGAATTCAATGAGAGGAAAAAAACTGGGCCTAAGTTTGCTATTTCTCCAGAACCATTAAAATGTTAAATGCTATAAAGCTTTTATATTTTTGACATCTAAGCAGAATAAGTAGATGAGCAAATAATTTTTTCAGTTAGCTTAGAAAAATGCTTGTCTTTTTAATATCTGAAAATGACAGCTTTGCAGTTCTATTCTCATTTTATCCATCATTTCTAATTGCAGAGTAGAGTGCCTTCTCAACTGCCTGTAACTTCTGTGGCCATTTATTCCACTGCAAAAAGGGTAGAAAAGACACTACTCAATGCTGTTTAATCCTTAAACTGCCTATATTGAATTTTTGCCTTTTGAAAACTGGTATATATTTTACTCTGTGACTGCTATATTTTCTAATGGATATAGTTACAGTGAAGAGGAAAATTATGCTGCTAATTAAGAATAAAAAAATGTAAAAATTCATCATGATTTGTTGTTCAGTACTCCCCATGCTAAACAAATAGTGTTGTCCACATTCAGTCAAATTCTAACAAGAAGCCTGCATTGGAGTCTGTGAAAATGATAAACCTCAAGAGCAACTTATATCTCCAGAAATCAGAAGACTCTTGAAATAGAAGCACCAGCCAGTACATGCAGAGCAGTATTTATCTGGGCACTCTCCCCTGCCCAGAATCAAATTACTTTGGAATTAAAGTTTGAAAAATGATAAGTTGAAATATTTAGGGAAAAAAATCACTACGGTACAGGTCAATGAAAGAAATAATGAAAACACAGAAAGACATTCAGAATATTTTTACTGCACCAAATTCACATTAGCTGATTGGCCATATATAAATATTTATGACAGAAATTGTGTGGATATGTAATGCAGGGGTGGAGCTGGAGGGAAAGAGATGATCAGATTTATGTGTGTGACAGGACAGGCTTGTTCCTGCTGTTCTGGCTCTGTGTGCGCCTTTCCAAAAGGGGAAACCCTCTTATTGATGGCAGGAATTGAATGTAGCAAGACCTATCCTGGCCCACCCAGGATTTCATTTCCTGCTGAGCTGAACAGGCTGGGGCAGGGTTTGGAAGGGTTATCACAGACGGGGCATTAACTTCTGAGTTTCTCACCACGACAGGTCATGGAGAACCTGGAACAAGAGAAGCAGCAGGCAAGAGGAAGTTGATATACTCCAGCTCATAAATTCAGTACATTTGTGTACCAAAGTGGGCATGGAAGAAGTTATAAAATGCTATTTCATTAAAATTAATAAAGCTATTGAAATTATAAATATAATTATAAATATCATTATTAATAATTAATGAATACATTTATTCCCTTTCGCAGTCACATTTCTAGTGCTCTTACAGTAAATTAATTCTCCACCTTTTGTGGGTTTGATCACAAAGAACACGGATTATTTGGAATGACTGTTCCTATTGTCAGGGCTGACCATATAAATTTGAAATTGCTCAACCATTATGTTATCAAAAATTGATTGATGTCATTCCTTGTTTCATTTTACATGAGTCAAATCAGGATTTTCTGGATCAGATTTAGGTGTATTTTCTTACTTCTGTTTCTTGAAAATTGAGCTCATATTGAGCTCACCATCAACCAAAACTCCCACATTCGCTTCCTCAGGGCTGCATTCCAGCCTCTTGTCCCCCAGTCCATAAGTACATCCAGGATTACACCATCCCAGGTGCAGAATCCAGCAGAATTGTTCTCAGTAGAATTTGCTTTCCATAGAAATAAGCAAAGAGTTATTATATCAAATATTTATCTTCATTATTTTACACTGAACAAATTACAGTGAAAACATCTTCCCAAGCTGTGGGATAAGAGAGAATGAAACTTACTGTGAAAATTTTGTATCATAGCTGCCTGCAAGCTGAGCATACCTGTTAGCTGCTGCTTCCAGACATTTGTTGATGAACTGGTGTTGTCTCATTGTTATCCTGACATTTGTAATTCCTTTTTTTCCGGGATAAACCACATCTTCCTTTGTTCAGCTTTTCTAAAAGAATATATAAAGCAAAGATATTTTTCTAAGTTAGTCAATGGATATGCTATGATAATGTGTTTAAAATTCACTGTAAGTCATTTTGTTGATGTCAGTATTATAAGATACTCTATAAGTTAAATTGTATTGTATTGTAAATCTGTCCAGTAGATCAATACATATTATGAAGTACCAAACTAATTTATTGCACCTTCTCTTTAAATGAAAACCTAAGTGGTCTGAGACTGGATTATTTATTTGAAATAATT
The DNA here is from genome assembly GCA_013399915.1 of Illadopsis cleaveri. Lineage (NCBI taxonomy): Eukaryota > Metazoa > Chordata > Aves > Passeriformes > Timaliidae > Illadopsis > Illadopsis cleaveri. The sequence goes on from VXBB01016564.1 coordinate 1,765,836, forward strand.
TTTAAAGGGAGAACTTCTTTTTTAGATGAAATTAAAAAAAAAAAAAGTAATNCAAGAGAAGGAGCAGGCAAGAGGAAGTTGATATACTCCAGCTCATAAATTCAGTACATTTGTGTACCAAAGTGGGCATGGAAGTTANAGATAAGACTGAGCTATCTGAAAGATTACCAATAATTTACTCTTTCTCTAACCATGTCAGATGATGATTTTATAGCAGGAGAAGTATGTGAGGGAAGAAGGGAGATTGATACTGTGGCACTTTGTACAGATACTCTGTGTGTCAGGTGCCAGATCTTCCCGTGTGTGTGTGCTGGGACACTGCTGATAGCCCAGGGCAGGAGCTGAAGCCATCGTGGAAGGAGTGGATCATGCCCTGTTTTGTCCCAGCCAGGATCTTTGTGCATTTCCACACCTGCTCATCAAGCCTGAAATGCACTGAGGGTTAACTCACCTCCCTGCCCAGCCCTGCTCTCACAGCCGTGTCTGTAAGATGCTCCAATTGATTGTTCAGCTGCTTAAGAAAGGCATTAATTCAACATTTGGTTAATTAACCAAGTAGTATGGACATGCATTACTTCCCTTTATACCTTCTTTATACCTTTCTTAGACAAAGAAACTTTAAACACTTTGTACCAAAATTTGATGTCCTATTAACTTCAAGGTGGGGAGTGGGGTGTCTTCTGGTGGAATGCATGTGAACACTTTTTGCTAGTAAAATGTAGAATGCATTTGTCAGGTCAGTTCAGGCATGCTGACAATTCCACAGTCAAATAGCTGCCTGCAATCTTTTAACTACCACAGGTACAGCCTCCTGTGCTGTTAGCACAGTCACCTTGATTTACCAGACAGAATATTTATAAGCATTTGAACTATAGTCACTGTATTAGACCAAAAGCTGCTGCTAGATTGGATCTCAGATTGGCATGCTATTGCTACAGCTTGCTGAAATGAAAAAATTATGTTTGGGAGCTCTCTTTTTAAACAGCTCAGTTTTCAGACCTCTCAGATTTGGTGCTAGCCCCAGAAGTAATTTAAAATTACCTAAATCATTTGCAATTTCACTCTGTTTTGGCAGCACTGTGATAAACGTTAGGATTCTTGCTAAGTCATAGGATACAATGTTTATTCTGAGATGTCTTGCACTTTCCATTTCAGAAAATCAGATCATTGTTTGCTGGCATTTGAACTGAACATGGAGTACTAATTTACACAAGGAAAGTCCTGAATTTGGTTATTAAATGAGAGGACACCTGGATGGTTCTTACTTATATATACACATATTCAAAGCAAACTTCATTTTAAAAAAAATCACATTTAATCTTTTTTCCTGGAGTTGCAAGTAGATGGGAAAATGGTTATTCTTCACAGTCCTTTGTTAAGTGTGCAAGCAAGAGCAAATTAATTGTGAAAAGTATTTAGGTTCCTGTATCCTGGTCTTTCAGCTTATTTTTATTTCCATGGTTATGAGCTAGGAATTATCTTTTCCTGTTCCTTCTCTTACACATCCATGTTGTTTCTCCAGGCTGTGCTTAATTTGTTACTTTTATGCTGAAACATCTATGCTCACATCTGTCATACTCTGTCATCTCCCTTCTTTCACTGCTGCAAGATCTCCATTTCTGGTTTCCCTAAATTTCAAAGTCCTCTATCAAAATAATTTAATTAAACCTGTATTTAAAATATGTCCCTCAGCAATTTTGGCTTGCTCAGCTTCACCACTCTGAACCATACCCCTGTTTTATCAAACCAGGTTCAGGCTTCAACCTTTATCTTAAGACATCTTAATTCTTTCTTTCTGCAATATGTCTGTTTCAGAGTCCCAGACTGAGATTTATTAAAAGTGCTTGGGCATTTTTAGATGAAAGAATGCATCTGAGTGAATATTCACAAACAGCAGTTGCCTAATTCCCCCTGGGAGCCACAGCCATTCATTCTCCTTGTCAGGAGGAGCCAGCCCAGCCTTGCAGGCTCCTTCCACACCCTCATCCTGGGTTCTCTTTTCCTCCTGGCAGGACCCAACTTCCTTCCCCTCTGTCCTAAACAAAATTCAGTGCCATCCAGTCTGTGGGGAAGTTTGCAGCAATTTGGAACACTGCTCCACCAAACAGTCTCTTCCATTGCAAACACAATATTTTTTAAGTTTTTCCAATTAACCATAGCACTACTGAGGAGGTGTAAATGATGAGCAGGTTATAAACCCAGAGAAACTGCTACAGCCTGATAATGGCAATTCCAACAAGGACCTAGGGCTAAGTGGGAGAGCCTCTTATTTTTATGTGCTTTTCTTTGAAAATCATTTTGTGTCAATCTGAAGTGAAAGTGTGCCAAAACTTTTGGCAAAAATGGGACTTGGGCCTAATCTTCATGTTTGGCTCAAGAAATTCAGGTTTTCCATCTTTTACTCTCATCTTTCAGGATGCCTATTCTAGAGTTTAGAAATAATCCTGTGAAACCTTATCAAAGTTAATATTGTTGCCAGTTTTGGCACAACTTCAGTTGGAGCAGAGAATGTTTCATTGAAAAAATTCTGACTAGTTCCCTAAATGTCATTACATTCATTAAGTACATATGTAACAGTAGCTGAATTAGGTATCTGTTTGCATACATCAAGTCATCTGAAATATTACACCATCTGAAATATTATGTCTTCTGAAATATTATGAAGTCAAGTAGAGCTTAAAGTGTTGATTGAGTAACAGTGTAATAAATTTCACTAACCATTGGTCTTTAACTTGACGGTCATTATAACACATCTGTGAAAAAAAACCTAATTGAAATCAGGAAATGGTCAGAATTCAAATGACAAACATTAGCAAACAAAACAAAAGAAAGCATTTTAATTAACTCAGAATAATGAATTAGTGTGACTGGCCAATGAAATTGCTCTTCAAGTTCTAACACACTTTTTTATTTGAACCCGTAACAGGATTATTTATCAAATGAATTAATTTTCTGTTCATAGAAACATCAACTTTTAAGCAACACATGAAGACCTAAAATTAGTTTAATAGCTTTAAGGGTTTAGGTCACCATCATCCTGTAATCAAGATCAGTTTCAATTAATGTAATTACACTATATTTGTGGTAAAAATATATATAACCTTTTTGAGGTTTTTGTATTTATCTGATTTTTCTGCTAACTCATGTAAAAGTAGTCAAGTCTTCTCAGTCTTTGTCTGGCCATGTGAAGAAATAATGGGTATTTTCCAGAGAGTTGCCAAAATAAAGTATATTCATTCAAAATGTGACTAAAATGGCTTATCTGCAGTAAATTCTAATGCATTTAACAATGCATTAGAATCTCTTGTTCAGCTTGGCCTGCCCGTGGTACCANTCATTTAAACTAGTTCACTGCAAAATTTAGTTTAGATTTAGTTAATCTGTTTCTTGCTTCTTACATGAAGGAGATTCTGATCTCAAAAAGATTCAGATTGGGAACATTCCATTTTGTTTCTCCCAGAAAGGACCTCAGGATGAGTCAGATATACATATGTGAAAGCAGCCAGTACAGGGGGTTCAAGGAAATGGGACATTTTCTTCCTTCTCAACCATCCTGGGCCCAGAGCCAGTGACCCAGGACCATATGCAGAGGATTTGTGAGTATCTCCTGGAATGGAGACTCCACAGCCTCTGTGGGAAGCCTGTGCCCTTGCTCACACTCATGGTTAAAAAGAGGTTTTAGCTGGAGCCTCCTGTGTTTTAGTTTTTGTCCATTGCCTCCCCCCACCCCTGGACATCATCTTCAGATAGCTGTAAAAGATTCCCCCAACCCTTTTCTCCTCCAGACCAAAGAGTCCCAGTTCTGTCAGCATTTCCTCATACAGAGCTGCTCCTGTCCTGTCATCATCTTTGTGGTTCCTCATTAAAACCTCTCCAGTATCCACATCCCTCTTGTTCTGGGGAGTTCAGTTCTGGACATACATGGTCTGGTATGGTGTGGTGTTGAGTAGAGGGGGTGGATCACCTCCCTCATTCCACTGGCAACATTCTTAATGCAGCCCCAGAGACGTCAGCATTCCTTACTGCAAGGTCAGGTTTCTGTCTCCTGGCCCACCAGGACCTCTGGGGCCTTTTCTGCAAAGCTGCTTTCCAACCAGGGGGCCTCCATCACATCTTGGTGCTCGGGAATGCTCCTTCCCAGGTGCAGAATTTGGCACTCCAGGAGGTTCCAGAGATGAGCCCATTTCTTCTCTGTGGTGTCTGTGGATGGCAGCTTGGCCTGCCCGTGGTACCAGCTGTGCCGCCCTGTTTCATGCCCTCAGCACAATCCTGGATCACTTTGTATTTCTCCTTTTGTAGAAATTTAAACACTTATGCTACTTTTAGAACTTTTTCAAACCATAACCTAAAGCTTGAGGTCTGAAGCACAGTTTAGAAAATCACTTTAGGCTATGGAAACTTCTATTTGATACACCAGTAAATGAAAGATATAAAAGAGGCGTTGAAGAACCTGCACTTGTCATAATTTTCACCACTACACGTATGCCTTTATAAATATTGAAAAAATCAAGTCACTTTTATGTCACTCAGCTACCTAACTATGAGCACTCAACAGTTTCAGCTTGGATAGTTATCCAAAATAGATTAATTACCCTCTTGGTTATGCAAAAGAGGCTCAGGTTATACAAAATAGGTACAAAGGTCTCAGAAAAACATTTTCTTTATTAAGCATTAGGATTTTGTACTTCAGTTCTGGGTCAGGAGAGAAAAAAAAGTAAATTAAACACTTTAAAATAAATGTGAATGATTTGTTTGACAACACAAAATTTCTGTTTGGGTTTCAGTTTTGGTGAAACGCTGGACTGACTAATTTTCATTGCATAGGCATACACACACTATATACATAAACACACCAAACCTCAGGTGTGCACACAATGTGTCTGCCAGCATTGAGATCTTAACAGACCTGCCAAGTCTTAAGCAATTTGCATAAAACCTGAGGAACCTTGCATGACTTTCCCTTGCTCCTAATGCCTTCAACTCACACTGCTGGGAAGACACAGCCTTTCTCCTGCTCTAAGACCATGCTGGGCACAGCTCCTCACATCAGCTATGGAGAGCTGGTTCTGTCACCTACTGAGCTCTGGTGGCACTGGGAATCTCATGTGCTGGGTTAAAAGGGGCAAAGAGATAGAGATCTCTGTCACTGACACCACAGCTCCCGTCCCTGAGGTGCTACACCCACAGCCCACAAGAACTCTGCAGAATCAAGCTCCATAGAGAGGTAATGATTAGCTAGAAAAATTGAAAAAACTTTCTGAACTATATTGTAAAGTGTAACATAACCCTCTGTCCCTCCATCAGTCTAACTTAACCATGTGCCATTTCAATTCAAATCTGACTGGAACTAGAGCTCACATTATTTTGCAGAACAGTCTGTGGGTGATGTAAACAGTGTCACGATTAACACAGAGAAAAGACCAACCAAAGTCTTCAGAAACCTGGCATAAATAAAAGAGAATGTTTGCCCTTTTGGCAATTGCTGGTATGGTTTTCATTCCAACAGCTTCTTTATATATGAGGAATATGCCATTCTGTGTTAGATGATGAGCAGTCAAGCGGGTCTGTTGTGGAATCCTTAATACCACAACAGGATTGTTGTGGAATCCTTAGTATCAGTGGAATCCTTAATATCAGTGGAACTCCAGTAAGTGCAGGGCTTGGCTCATTCCAGATTTAGGTCTTTGCTTTGGCTCTGTCAGAGTGTAAAGTGTAGCTAAAAAAGAATGATAAGTGTTACTTTCTCTTTTCCATTCATTTTGCATAAGCTTAAGAGAATCTAAGTGAATCAGATCCTTTGTGCAGTGTATGACTTACATGATGTCCAGGAAAGATATTTTCATGTAGAACTTAGGTCAGATAAAAACTTCGTAATGCAATTCCTGTTGACATGTGGTAGAATTGCAGTTGCCAAGCTGAAAAAACATAATTTTATGATTTCTACATTGTCGCTGTACTGCAAGAGGTTTATCTATCAGTGAAAGTGCAGATACATGTGAGTATATAATAAACTGAAAATAAGCTACCTACCCCACCATTTCCAAAAGAACTAATCAAGTAGTACAAGGAAAATAAATGTAAATAAAATATTGATTAAGAACTAAAAGGATTCTAATTATATTACATCCAGAAATAATTTAATTTAACATGAACAGACAACTGGGAGCAGATACTTTTCCTTAGCATTTTTTAAATTGCTAATTAAAATTTCCAGGAGGATATTCAAGTTTAGTGCCTGGATTTAAAAAATAAATATTGTTTACTTCATTTCATTATGAATTTACCAAGGTTTGCATAGTGCCAGAATGTAATATTGCATGTACATTCTTTTAAAAATAATCAGATAACATGGATGCTGTACATAATACACTGTTGGCATAAAGTAGTTTTTAATTAAGAAAATTTGAATATTGGAATGTGATTCGGTTACATCTATTACATGTTCTCATATAGATTTAAATCTACATTGTTTATGGAATTGTTGGGAGATAACTGGTGTTTTGGTAGGATAAAAGCTCTTATAGTGAAAGAGCACCCTTTGTGTGCCCATTCCCACTGAGTGGCAACTTTACTATTTACTGCAAGAGAGATGTTCTTTATTCTCTGCCATAAAGACTTGATCCAAAGCTCAGGGAAGTAAGTGAGAATTTCTCATCTCTCTATAATTTTGTATAGAGTTTGACTTTCAGTGTTGTTTCCTACTTTACACCACATTTTTTATTAGACTTTTAATTACTTACATACACTGCCAAATGGAATGGGACTGCAATAATATAGATGCACAATATTTCAAAGATTTCTCTGAAAAAAGTTAACTGCTAGAAATTCTTCTTTATACTGTTGAATTAAACTTCTTTCACCCTCTGTGGATGCAGAGGGGAAGAAAACTGTCAAATTGAAGCAGAAAGGATGCTATTGAGCTTCCTGTCCAAACCCTCAAGAGAAAATAGAAGAATAAACCTCCAGTGACATCTCCAAACACCACATTTAAGAGCAGTAGCAGGGTGTTCTCTTTATGCTAAAGCTGGGGAGAGGAAAAGATGCAGAACTGCCCTGAAAACAAATCTGTGGCACAGGGGACCCTTGGCCAGTGCTCCCACTGGCTGTTGAGATCAGGCAGTCACAGAGCCCCCGGCACACCATTTATAGGTATTTTGAAACTGTTTCCATAACAATTGCACAATCCACGTGTATGCTGCAAGGGTCAGTTTCCTTGTGCGGTCCCTGTAAATTCTGAAGGAGTTTCAAGTAACTTTTCAAACAACCTGACAAGTAGATTTGGGTGTAACTTCAAATAGGAAATCCAGAAAAATAGACAGAATTCCTGTCAGAGCCCCCAGTAACTTGCAGCACAGTTTTGTGTATTGTTAGATACAAAGCAAAGCAACGCTGAGTCCTGCAGTCTGTGGAAAGCTTTGGTCTGGGCTCACTTCCCTCGACATCAAACAGACATCTGAGGTAAGCAGACTTCACAACAGGGCTGCTTTTGCAGCCCATACAACCCTCCACACACAGTATCTCTGAGAGAGCAAGCCTTGGAAACAAAACTCCTTGCTCTGTGTGGGCACCAAGGATTCAGATCTGCTGGGTCAGGATCTGAAGGTCCTCTCCTCAGCTGCCCTTTCTACACCTTAATGCTTCCCTCACACTTTGAAGTGGATGTGCTGCACATTCTCTGTGTACAAACAGAAAGCTCTCTCAGGATGAAAGGCAAGAGGAAAGTGAAGATGGAAATGGTAATACTGGGACAAACAAGGGAATAAGAGGAGATGCAGTCATATTCCCCATTAATCTTTCCAGCTGGTCACACCTCCCTGAGAAAGGCATGTCTGTGCATTTGCACAAATGCAGAGTGTCCAAGGGCTGTGGAGCAGGCAGAGCTCACTGGCTGTGGGTGTGTACCCAGGGCACAGGAGGCTGTCACACCAGCAAAGGAGAAAGACTTTGGAGCATGAAGTGTAGGCTGAAGGGAGTGTTTGAACTGCTCTGTGTCCCCTGATGTATGGAGAGGCAGAGCTGACATTTACAAATGCAAGTTACATATCTGCTGTTTTCATTTCCTGACCCTGGTAAAGCCATCCTTTCCCCACCCAACACAGAGGAAGAAGACACAGGACACTGACAGGTAACTGCACTGGCCTTTCTTTGGTGGGGCTCAGTTAGCCTACTCCATTAGCCTTTGCCTGCCTCCTCCATCCAAGCTTTAAATACGTAAAACCAGGATTCACAATAATATAGAAGATATTTCTCATGCTTCATTATGTGGAGTTTCATTAAGAAAAAATTTACTCCTGCAAGTCATATCCATTAATGCAAAATGAATATTGCTGTAAACTGATCTTAGCCTAATTCAGTATCTTGCTTTCAATTACAAACAAAGCCAGTTGGGCACTTAAATCATTCCTTTGATCTGAACAACAGTGGTATGGTTTCCACTCTAACATTACAAGTTACTTGGCCATTTACAACTTTTTCACCCCAAATATTTCATTTTCTCCACTATAAGAACAGGAAAATTATGCTCTATCAGATGTTGTGAGGATGAATAAATCTGAAATGTGAGATGTTTGGATCCTACAGTTAACCAGGCTGCATGAGTAGGTCAGACAGATGGTGACTGCCATAAATGAAGACTGCAGTACATGAAGGAGTGCTCAGCAGTAAAGAATAAAATGCCATTCTCTTCTTGCCCTTTGAACCTGATCAACTACAGCATGAAGAACATTCAGAGGAGCTTGAAACATATACTCCTTACTCAAAAAAAAGAACTTCAAATATGACTGTCATACCCCTAGGGACAACCTACAGCTAATACAGTCACACAGTTAAATTTTTATCTGTCTGAATAGAAAATAAAAGTGATCTAAAGATTGGTCTATTTTACTCTAAAGCAAGTGTGTTCGGGATCAAAAATGTGCCTCCAAGGGATAACAAAATAAACCTTCCACAGTTTTATCAGTCAGAGTGCAAAGTTCATGGAACATAATTTATAAAAATATCCCAATGTGTTTATCAGTCTATTCCATTTGTTTTGCGATTTTGAATAAAGCTCATTTCTTAGTTCTTTAGTTCTTGATTCTGTACCTCCATTAAGAGAGGATGATGAATATGTATGTTTGCAATTTCCTTTGAAACCTGCACAGAAAGCAGGAGTGAACCCTAAATCCAGATAAAGCACTGCAAAGACTCAGTGGCTGACAAGTATGTCTTGCCTGAATGTGCCCAGTTGCTTGCACATGTGTCTACTCATTCCTGTGCTTGACAAGGAATCACATTAACAGCACAGAGACAACAGCCCTTAAACTGTGACCCAGATGTGGGCTTTCCATAGAGACATTTAATTACAAGAGATGCTTTTTAAGGTGAAGAGAGGATGGCTGCTAAAAGAAAAAAGAGGAAAAATTATGTGGACAACATCAGTGGGGGAATATATATTCTATATTTCCTGACATTTGTCACAAGGTTTCAGTTCTTTACTGTGAGTTGGATGAATTCCACAAAGAAAGTTGGCTGAATCCTACAGGACAGACCTTTTAGTTAAAACCATGTCCCTCCATCATATCTGCTGTTTGGTTGCTTTATCTCTAAAAGTAGCTCAGTGACAGATCTAGTTTTGTAAAAGTGACAAAAGCGAATCAGACTCATGAGGGGAAGCACAGACAGTCAGGTGAGGGTTTTATCCAAACCTCCCCTTTTTCTGTGCAACATGTACTTTATGTTTCCTCTTTCTCAGCTCAGCCATACTGCTGAGGTGGCTTGAGCAGAGGAAGAGACATTGCTCTCCAGCAGCCACCTAGACACAAGCTACTCCACTTTTATCCCCAATTCAGAGCCAAGGAGGCAAGATGTATCCAGCCTTCAAATTCTTTTAACTGGGACTGGGAGAAGTACAGTTGCTAAGTGTGTGCCCAGAAATATTAGGAGCAGGTGTTAACCAATCCTTTGCAGCAAGTCTTGAGAAAACTCTCGTTTCCTGCTGCATGGGTGTAAGCTGATAGGTTGGCACCCACAAGCAAGGCATTTGCACCCTGTTACACTGAACAGAGGATGCCCCTCAGAGCAAAGAACCATGCAGGAATATAAATCTGTATATTCATTCATTAATTATGTCACCTAGTGAGTGAGCTGACTAGAGTAAATATAGAGAAAATATTAATCACACTTTCCCTACTAGCACGAGGTAATGCTTCATTTTTTTCATGTAGCCCTTCAGAGTGAGAGGTGGGAGGAGAGGACTTTATGGTGTCATGGGATTGTCTGCAAGCTGGAATGATACTGGGTTGAGGGAGTGGTTGTGGGATAGTCACTGGGAACTTGTGATGGTAAATATTTAGCCTAGCGCACTCCTGCAGCATCTGCAAAATCCTGAGGATGGGATCTGTGTGGAGATGACCTTGAATTCAACTAAAATTACATTGGTTGGAAGAGATGCAGTGAGATGGGCAGGGAGGATACACATGTCACCAGGCCCTCTTGCCTGAGGCAATAATTGCTGAGGGCTTTGGGGACCAGAAAGATGCTGAAGATGCTGGGCTGAAGAGCACAATGGATTCAAGGGTGATACCAGGGTGTGGTAACAAACGAAAGTACCAGGGCACAGTACTGGTCTGGATGGTGCTGGGACAATACTGGGGAGAGGAGTGGAGAAGAAAGGCAGGCAGTTCCTGGGGAGATGAGACAGCAAGCATATGAAACCTGGTGTGGCTGCTGATGTTTTCTCTCTCACAGCACAGCAGTCATGATGAAATGATCTCTGGGTCAGATAAAATGGGTGAAAGGAGCACAGCCCCTGCACTCCTGCTGACGCTGTCATAGGGCAGACAGGAGGAAGACTGGACCAACCCTGATGCTCCTTCCAAGTAAAGAAGGTTCCAAATTCAGGATGGAATGTGAATGACCAGTCTGCAGCCACAATTTAGCTGAAATAGGCTTTCACATTTACTTTAGTGTCCCAGTAGTCCCCGGGACTAACGTGCCCTGTGAAGCACATAGCCTAAGGTGTTTGTCCTCCAGTGCCTTGGGAGTGTGATTAATATTTACTAACAGGTCTTGGCAGGTCTTCATAGGTTAGTAGGTGGATTAGTAGGTTATTTTATAGATTAGTAGGTAGACATTACTTATTAGTAGATAATTATGCTGGTTAATAATAATGCATAATTATGGTTACTTATTGAAAACCAGACTAATATTTTCTAATTGCTTAATGCAACTGAAACTATGTTAGGTTTATTTCTTAAGATGATGGCAAACTCCAGTACTTGGAGTACAAAAAAAAAATGCTCATGCATGAGCAGGTTATCAGAACAATATTTGAAAAAATATACAGAGCCTACTCTCAGAAAGGTTATGGATCATGGAAAACTAGAGTTTATTCAGACACTATTTCTGAATCCAAAACCCACTGACACTCTGTGAATAAATTATTCATAAATTGTCCACCTGGTCCTGGCAGGATGGATTTGGTCATAGCTTTGCCATTACAGCTGTTTGTGCTTTCCCTTCTGCTGGTGGGTTTCAGCTGGCATTATGGCATGTTCTGAGATTTTCATTTTCGTGCAGCAACTTGAGGTCTGATTTGCACCGAGGGAGTTAGAGGGGTGTGGGGCAGAGAGATTTATCAAGCAAGAATTCTACTTGGGTGAACAGAGTCAGACTCGTCTGTCAGTGCCCTTCTGCTCTGCACAACTGTGCTGCACTCCTGCAGCAACTACAAACCCTTCCAAATGTTTCTGTAGTTATTTATGTCTCTTGTATCTTCCTCAAGCTGGAAGATTCATAGCTAAACAGAAAAACTCCTTGTATGTGAGCTAAAGAGGGTGAAATGTGATCTTCAAATGTATGAAGGCCTACCTAGATCCTTTATTGCTGTCTTTCTTCTTTATGACATCTAAAAGAATGTCCTTCCTTCATTTTTCTTCAATTTTTTGGGCTTTTGACTGGACTGTTTACCACCTTACAATGTGTACAGTGGTTGTTACATTTTGTCATATAAATTTTCTCTATGCTCTTATCACTGTATTCTATACTCAACAATTGTCAGCAAAATCAGTGAGATAAGAAGAAACTGATTTGAAAAAAAACAAGTAAGAGAGATACAGTATTTATAAAATAAGGGAGTATATCAGGTAGATCTAATAATTAAAAAACTTGCATAAGAATCACTTTGTGAATATTCACACTCTCTTGAATGAGGGTCATTGAAGTGATTTCAGTTGTCACACTTCACATGAGAGCATTACAATGAAACTGAATTCCCCACTTATGCCTGAATTATGAAACAATAGAATTATATTCTATGAGGATTATTTGCATGCAGCATCTGTGTTACTAAAATTCTTATTTGCCAAGAGCTTTTAATGTTTTCTAATTAATCTTTGTCTTCTGTGTTTGTAAGAGTTGTTACAATCCAAGCCATTCAAATCACTTTGCAAAGCTTGAGACCAGTGAGGAACATCAAATTAATTTCATCTTTTATTCTTGCTCCTATTGCATTACTATGATATCATAATCTAATGAGCAGCCCTCCCAATATGAGCCTTGTTCTTTATCCACAACAATGAAAGATTAACTCTAATGTGACCTTATGTAAATTATATTTAGGGTATTAATAGCCCTGCTGCTCTTATTACATAAAACATTTTCAATGTTAAACTCTGAAACTCAGGCTACAGAAGAAAAGTAAACCAAATGCCTGGATAACAATTGGGTTCAAATTTCAAGTTTTCAAGTTTTTGGAAGACCACAGAACATCTTTCAGGGATTTCAGATGGTTCACTATGCAGTTTCAGAGTCCCAGCAGAGGACAGTGGTAGAGACTAACTGATGTTTGTATGTGCCGCCAATTGAATAGATGAGGTACAGAGAAATAATTATTTTTTTTACTCTTAAAATCACAATAATTGTCCAATGATTTTTGTTTTCTTTGTGTTATACCAAAACAAATCTGAGGAAGGCCATACACATAATTAATATCTTCTACAACACATTAATGGTTAATATTTTTAATTCATTGTGATCAGGTAATCTCCCCAATTTCTGTGTCTTCTTGTTGTGGAACATCTCTTTGCTAAAAAAAAAGTATCTTGGCACAAAGAAGACCAAGCTGGGTGATTTGCTTGGAGGAACAGACTAACCTTAAAAGTGAGTGTTAATTGCTGAAATGAAGGTTATAAGAAGCCTTTTAGAATATTTCAGAAGTGCCTCCTATCTGAATAATTAATGCAAAAAGTCAGCTTGTTGGAAAAAATATATCTAACTTGCATCTCTGACATAAAACCACACAAAAAAGACAAATTAAAATATCCAAAATATCATCATAACTTAGTGTAATCTGCAGAAACAGGGACGTTATGTGGTCTTGTGGGGCCTTGACTGCAGTATAATTGAAATCTGATTACTCTGAAAGAGGACATTGCAGCCTATTTGATAGTATTAATTAAATGAAAACCTCTGGTGTAAAGAGGAAATTTTGAGTTCTTTCAACACATCTGAGAAGCTCAATAATCACCACTTCAACACATTCTGGAGAGTTTAATTGTGCTGGTGGGGCACAGATACACTTTTGATATATTTCTCTCTTCAGAGGGCTCAGACATTGACTCTGAAGTCCAGACTAGCCTGCACACAGATCCAGAGTTTGTGACTTGTCCATCCTGTCTAGAATATACAAACACAGAGCTCAGAAATCAAGCCCTCAGTGCTGGCTCCTATGGAGCTTGTGGGGACTTTGTGGGAACAAATAGAGTATATAATATTTCTTAATATATAAGTTGCAATTATGAATATTTTCAACACTCATGACAAAAAAAAGAGGCCCATTAATTGGATATGATTAAAAAAGAAAACCCCAAACAGCCTAAATGCTTGACTTGGATGGAAGCTCCAATACACAAAGAGTGACTATGCCTCACTTCAGCAATGCAGCCATGCAAAAGACATCTGTGGTAGTAGTTAACAGAAAATATTGATACATTGATCATGGCACAATGACCTGGGGAATGGAAAGGTTATTAGCCAGACTGACCTGAAAGGAGATAAATGGATAAGCCTGCCTTGATACTTCAGCTTGGGATAGGAGAGTTCTTAGAGAGGAGTTTCCAATTACACCCACTTCCTGTTCTGTGTCAAAGTGGATTCCTTCCAGATTAAACCAGGATGGTCAGGAATGCACCAGTGCACTCCAGTTACTAACAGGTACTCAGTGCACAGGCCCAGCCTACAATCACACCAAGTCCAACATAAATGTGGGGCTGAGTCTTCAGCACATTATCACCAGCACAGCCCCAGCAAGGAAAGGCTTTTGAAGCTGTTAGAGCCTGGTGGAGTTTGCTGGTAGCCCTAAAATATTCCCACTGGTTTGGAACCAAGAGTGCTGGGCTCAGGCCTCTCTCTGAATTTTATATTGAATGGTCACCACTTCCACTCCCACTTACAAAATGCCAAACATACACTTGGCTTTCAAAGGCTAAAGGATGGGAAGTCAGACCAGAAAAGAAATTACCTAATTGACTTATTTAAGTGAGCTGGAACTGACACCCAATGGGGACTAAACATTCTAACCAGGTTTATGACTGTGGGCAGGACTCTTTTGTTGGGTGTTTTTTTGGGTCTCATCTTTTAGAGTAGCAAGTTTCCAGATCTTTTTCCATAGTCAGCTGATTTTTCCATTACTTTGTTGTTCTGATTTTACAATTGAGCTTTGCAACTACTTTCAATCAATCAGATTAATTAGAAAAATTAATGAACCTGAATTGTAATAACATTTAACCAAGCCCTGTGAGTACAGTGCTCCTCGATCCTAAATGACTGTCTCATGCAAAGATCCCAGTCCATTGAATATCACTTTATTATCAACTATAGACAGTAGAAGTTTGTTAGCTTTTCTAATCAAGCACACCAAGCACATATCAAAATCTCTTTTTAATGAACAAAACAAAAGAGTCTCTTGACTGGAGTCAGTCTGTAACTATCACACAGACTGAAGCATTAAACTTCAAAATATAGAGATGAGTGCAATTTAAATGTTCCATGCTATCACACAAGAGACACCCAATTACTGTCTCTTTCAAAATGTTCGATTAATGTCTATTCCAGTTTTAGAAATATTGGGGGACACGATTCATAGACATTTGAATTCAAAATAGAATATGTGGCATACACAGTGTAGTTGAAATCCTTATATGCACAGGAATATTTACAGATGTGGGGAGCAAGAAAATGGAATCGTCTCTCTGGCAGATGAACTGCACCTGGATGAGAAAAAAACATCTGCAGTCCTGTAGATTTTTGGTACATATAAACGCCTTTAGAATAACCGTTTGATTAAAATCTTTTGAAGTCTATCTGGGATAGTTAGAAGCATTGTTACATTATTTACGGATCAAGGGAAAGAATTCAGTGCGGGCATGACCAAATCCCAGGGCAGAGCTGCTCCTGGGCTCAGATTCCTGCACTCCTGGGCAATAGCTTCATTTGAAGGCCACAGTTTCCATAACAATGGCACTTGGAGAAGCCTAATTTACACATTGCCACTGTGACACACTGTGTTATTCCTCGGAACACCAGGGTGCATTGCTCATGTCACATTACATTTGTGACACAATTAAAGTCACTGGCTGAGTCTGACACAGTTTTATATGATTGTCACACAGTAGATTGTGTACTAAATGATCTAAAAAGGGTTAAGAAAAGAAAATAGTCCCAAAGCTGGCCTGGGCCTGGGAGTGAAAGAGGTGTTAAAGGTTAACTTCCTAAGTGTGATATGTACATGTATATTGTCTATATATCAACATACTTAAAAAAACCTAAAACATGTCTGAGCATAAGCCTTGTTGCAAAAAGGGTTGTTAAGTCTTCCCCATTGGCCTGTTGTACCCTCACAATGAACTTTCCTTGGAGACCCTTAAGAACACAAATTAACAAACAGCCAAGTGTAATCTGGCAGAATAAAGAAAGTGAATTACCATGTTAGACACAACTGACAATCCCATGCCTACTGTTCATGGCATTTGAAGGCATATTGCCCACACCATGATATTTTCACAGAGTCAAATTTAAAACCTCTACTGTACTGTAGTGTGTTTTAGAGGAAAGCTCCCTAGGCAGTTCACACTCCCCAAGGAATGAATCAGAAAATCTCTGCAGAAGCACATTCTAAACAGTGATTACCCAGGGAAGCAAAGGTCCATATTTTAGGCACTTTCATTATATGCCTCAAAAACCTGGTATGGACATCACTGTCACCAGAAAATGATCTACTAAGAAAAGCTCTTCTCATTTAGAATGATTTTTTGTCACCTTCTGAGGTGCAAAAATATTTTACCAAACATTAATGTAAAATTCTCTGAGCCAGTATTATGCCAAGTTCAAATACAATAAGTATTTTAGGAATAGAACCTAATTAACAATTACTAATACCTAATTAATTATTATGACAGTGGCAAGGATAGCTTTGATCCAGCCAGAGAGCTGAACAGTTCCTTTGACAAAACCCAGAGACCATCATAGTGCTTTATGGAACATGTGATTTAGATGGAGAAGTTGTTATCTGGCATAAAACAAACTTCTGAAATTTAATCCTTGCTCAGCTGAAACTGTTCAGAATTTGACATTGATGTCAGCACAATAGAAATTTTACTTCTAATGGATATATGACAAATTAATCTCTTTTTCCTTTGTGTACAAAATAAACTAAAGCAGAGATTTTTGCCAGTTTTTACTTTACAGATATATTTCATACCATTTCTATCATATTGTAGTTAACTGAAAAAATATGCACATTTTCATAGGTGACAAACTAAAAAGGACACAAGTCACTGAGATTTTTTTTGGTATTATTAGGACTACTTAAAATATTTTTGTTGCTGCTTCTGTAATACAGAGATTCATACATGAAGATATTATGCTACTGCTTGGTCTTAGAATAAATAGTACCAATAGTTAATTTTTGATAGTGAGAAAGTCAAATTTAGAATGTTGGCTGATGAAAACGCTTAATTGATAATGAGTAATTGATCCCTTTGGACCCCAACACAAAACATTTCATTTATGCATCTCAAATTATTGAAGAATAAAATTATTCAAGGTAAATATAATCAAAGATTTTTTGATAGAAAGTTGAGGATTTGAACAGAAGTTTCATGATACTGATGCTGAACCAAACTTGAAATTGTTAGTTTCCTTTTCTGTATGAAAACTGCATTTTATAGCCATTTATTCCTGCTGAAATAGACACCACTGTGTGTTTTGTGAGAATTTACTTTTCATATATTTTATGGTATTGGTATTGCTAGGACTGATCAGAAAGAGATCCATCCTAGAAGTTTAATTTATAAAGTTGCTTGAAATAGGAGCAGTGATTTGTGTATATCCACATATTTCTTGTGCTCTGTGTACCTTGAAACTGTCCCAGGCACAGCCCTGGCTGCTGGCAAAGGTTACCTTTGGTTCCCCTTCCTGGGAGTCCAGCCTGGCCATCCCTGAGGTCCTGCTAAGCCAGGCCATGCACACAGCTCAGTCTCACACAGATGGGCCAGTTGGAAGCAATAAATCTCTACTTGGGGAAAAAACTATTGGAAGGAATTCAAATATTGGAGGCAATAGATCTTCTTGCACTCAAGCTGTACTTGAGCTAATAACTATGGACAGAGCTTAGTAGGTTGGAGAGGGTGGTTGGAGAAAGGCAATCTGCCTCAGGAAAAAATATGAGTGAGTGAAGCATGGATGCAAGAGTGTGTGAGAGCCTCTGCCTTACATTCCCCAGCCCTGCCTGCTGCAGATGACACTGCACAAAACCACCTGCATCTGCACACTTGAGATTCAGCCACTAAAATCAGTGCTGGAATTTAACTCCACAGGGAAATCACGGGTGGTGCAGGAATCTCATGAGAATTACTGAGTTGGGTGAAGTTTAGCAACTGCAGCCAGTTTTACAGTGCTTCCATTTTTAGATACAGTAATCCCAAACCATAAAACTCAAGTTGTATAACAGAGATTAGGCAATATGGAAAATAAGGTAAGTACTCAGCTCACATCTTGTCAAATTGCAGTTGTTGGAGGTAGCAGGTTGTAGGATCAGCTATTTGGCCTCTCCCTTTTTTTAAAGTAGCAAAATATGCTGTCACATTAGAAATGATGAATCAGCTGATTATAACTGATCAAATAGTAAGCAAAATTAATCATTTTTTTTATTGAAACAGTGTGCTTCCAACACAGGCCTTTGTTTTTAAAAGGAACTGAATCAATGTTATTCTTTTGAATGACTTTCAAAGAGCAAATGCTATTCTTTTTGGAATGAATAAATACATTTTGTTTGCAGGACCAGAATGAAATATCTCATTCCTAGGATGTAATAGAGCTTGTGCAGGGAGAGACTTTTAACAACTTGAGTTATTTTAATATGTATGCAAATCCCTAAATCCACTGTGCTTTCTAGCCTTATAAAAGGAGATAGACTTTACAGATATTTCAACCAATTAGTGCAGATACAGGTCAAATATGTGAACCTGCAAGACAGATGTAGGAAAAGTCAGGATTACATCTACTGTAAGGCTTATCCAAGTTAATGGCTTTGTCAGAGGGAGAGCGAGTTGAAGACTGGGTTAGACACAAAACAGATCAACTCTATTAATCTAATTTAAAGGTTTTCAGAGGAAACAGAGGGACACTGATGGATTTGTTAGTAGGATACCAAATCTAAATCCCTTCCAATCCATCCCTGTTATCTTAGCCTCAGTCTTTAAAAATTATTCAGCTGGCTTTGGGTAAGTTTGATCATTTTGTCTTATCTTCAAAATATCTATATTTTTACAAAATTCCTAAAGTCTGCTTCCATAAATAGACAAACTGATGATGTTCCCTACAGGGAATATTCACTGATCTATTGTCAAAAGGTCTTTTTTTAAATGAAACTATATAAACTGGCATTTCTCCAGGAGCTGAGAATTCATAGGCTTGATAAGGAAAGGAGACAAAACTTTGCAAAGCTGTGTAGCGTGAAAAAGGAAAGTGTTTTCCCTCCTGTTATTCCTCAAAGTTACCTTATACAAGTATTTTAGTATCCTCACCTCCTAACTAGGGATAAGGGCAGAACAGATAGATTCTAGAAGTGAGATCCTTGGTTGCTGCTTGGGTTTACTGAAGGGTGAAGTGCTGCTACTGCTGCAATGGTTGGTTCCTTTCCAAATGTGTGTTTTTATGTAGAGGCAGTGAAGGCAATCAGCCTGTGTTCCTTGCAGCTTTCAGTGGTGATTTACTGGGGTTTCCTTCAGGGTAATCTGTTATTTTCTGTGCTTGTTTCAGGGACCCATAGGTGACTATTTTCAGGCCACTCTAAATAAAGCATCCAGCCTCCCTCTGATGAAGACTGAAGCAAAGATGTGTGTGAGAATTCAAACAAGACAGAGCAGGAGGCTGGGAGTTCCTACCTGGTGTTTAGGCTCAGAAGCCCAAAGCCAAAAATGGCTGTGCTCTGCCCCTGCCAGACCAAAGTGGGTATTTAGTGGGTATTTAGTGGGTGTTTAGGTCTGCCCTGAAACGCCCTCTCCAGCCAAGCCATTTAAGGCCTGGAGGTAGCTGGGTTTAACTTTGGCCAGCTTGTTCACATATTAAGGTCTCATTAAACTGTAAATTATATAAGCAATGTTTCCTGGTTCCCTGTTTTAAGGAATAGTTTTCTAAGCAAAATTAATACCTCCATTTGCAAGGGATGAGGTCAACTGATACGGTACAAAAGACTGTGCTTTCGAGAGCACTTTAGTTCCATTAAGTGAGATACAGTAATAGACTGGGAAAAGCTTATGAATGATTTTCCAGTTGCATTCCCCTCACTGTCACATTTTCTCTGCCAAACCTGTGATTCTCAGAAGAGGTCTTTACTGACAAGAATCAAGTCCCACTGCAAATGACAACTGCATTTTCTCGATTTCATTAGTGTCTCCAGCCAGCCAGCAAAACTGGCCACTTTGTAGTTTGTCATAGTCTTGGAAACTAATTTAATACTGCCCTGTGAAATGACCCCTTACTAGAATGAACTGTATAACTGGCATGGCACGTGGATTTTCCATCCCAGATATGGCAGAGATCATATAATCAGAGAGGAAATAGTGAGAGTAATGTCATGTCAGTCATGGAGGAGGTTATTTTTACTCAGCCAAAAATGCATTGTGTCTCCGATAGAGAGGAACATTTTCTCTCTCCTTGTAACATAAAAGAGTCATTGGTTTAAAAAGAAATCAATTACACACACCCACCGTTCATCAGCTGTCACCTCATCACAGGGTGAAAATTAGTTTTAGCAGTTCACTCAAACTGGGTGGAGGGCAGGCTGCAAGGATTTGGAAAAGCCAGGGAAAGTAAAACAGATAAAGGCATTAAAAGGCAATATATAGGGCCACAATCTCACTTCAGCTCGAGAAAAGTGATGCTGTTTGAGGGAAGCATGTGTGCAGGGGTTGTAAAAGGCAAAGTGGGACAGGAAACAGATGCTTGGTTCATCCCTACATTTCCAGAGAAATCCTGAAGCCAGCTTGAAAGTTTTTAAAAATTCATTTTATTTTCCTGAGTACAGTGTTGAAATGCAACATTCATCTAAAATGCTATACAATTATATCACTGATAGAAGAAGATAGCAGGGGGATTTACCTGGAATTCCGCAGACTGAAAAAAAAATAATTAGGCAGTAGCATGAATATTTAAAAAACTCTATAAGATTTGACATGTATGTGAAAATGAGGGAGGTTTAGGTTTGTTAAAGATCGATTATTTGAATGTCTCATGATACTGACAGTGTCATCAATAACATATATATTATCAATATTATTATATAAAATAATATAAAGTATAATATTATTTAACTTTTTGGACAANATATAAAGTATAATATTATTTAACTTTTTGGACATGTTTTCAATAGAATCCTGAAAACCTATGAATCATGCTTGTCCTGCTTTCTGTCTTTTTAATTTATTGTTATGGGGGCAGAGAGGAAATATTCCATGCTTATTACCTATTTTCCTGGTGGAAAGGAAAAGCCTCATGTCAGAGTCACTGCGCTGTGCACAACAGGTGACTATATCTAAAGTCCTGTAATATTGTTCTGTATTGTTCCCAAACAAATCCTAGACTAAAATCCTAGACTTTCCAGATGCTGTGGAATCACTGTGGGTTTGTACTCTGTCAAGGACAACTGATAAGTTATTCCAGTCAAAGGGAGAACTGCTGAACTTCTCCAGCCACCGCTATTTCCTGGGTCCTCCAGCTGGTGTTACCTTGTTGTAAAGACATGTATTTTGTTAAATAAGCGTTTCACACAGGATGTGCTGCACTTTCCAAAAGGTCGAAGTGGTGAAGACACAGTAAAATGCCAGCCATCATTTCTTTGAAAGCTTTGCTGATACACACGTGTGTGTGAGGGTACATTTACCACCGAAGGAGAGAAAGACGGTGAGTGGAATCAAACCTCAAAATGTTCAAAATGTTAAGAAGCAGACATGTAAACCTGCCCTAATGATATAATTTGTACTAGAAAAGAGAACGAGGTACGTAATAATAATAATTTCCTCTCCACTTGAAAAATGAGAAGATCTTAATGACGGTGAAATAAATGCTAACTGATGAGGCCAAGATTGTAAGTATTTTGACAGATTACTAATAGAAACTTAAAACCACTTTAGAATGTTTACCATTAACATAGATGGCAGCAAGGCAATAATAGGAACTACTTAGCAATTCTCTCCTATANGAATTCCGCAGACTGAAAAAAAAAAATAATTAGGCAGTAGCATGAATATTTAAAAAACTCTATAAGATTTGACATGTATGTGAAAATGAGGGAGGTTTAGGTTTGTTAAAGATCGATTATTTGAATGTCTCATGATACTGACAGTGTCATCAATAACATATATATTATCAATATTATTATATAAAATAATNTTCCTGGGTCCTCCAGCTGGTGTTACCTTGTTGTAAAGACATGTATTTTGTTAAATAAGCGTTTCACACAGGATGTGCTGCACTTTCCAAAAGGTCGAAGTGGTGAAGACACAGTAAAATGCCAGCCATCATTTCTTTGAAAGCTTTGCTGATACACACGTGTGTGTGAGGGTACATTTACCACCGAAGGAGAGAAAGACGGTGAGTGGAATCAAACCTCAAAATGTTCAAAATGCTAAGAAGCAGACATGTAAACCTGCCCTAATGATATAATTTGTACTAGAAAAGAGAACGAGGTACGTAATAATAATAATTTCCTCTCCACTTGAAAAATGAGAAGATCTTAATGACGGTGAAATAAATGCTAACTGATGAGGCCAAGATTGTAAGTATTTTGACAGATTACTAATAGAAACTTAAAACCACTTTAGAATGTTTACCATTAACATAGATGGCAGCAAGGCAATAATAGGAACTACTTAGCAATTCTCTCCTATAAACATGTAAAGGAGTATTGATCACTGTCCAGGTATTATCTGTGATTTTGCATTAGCTTGTCTGATACAATGTTTCATTACAGCAAATTTCAACCCCAGGGCACTGTGGTATTGGGAGCTACTGATACTTAACAGGGGAAGGGAGGGGGAAAAAGGAAAGCACAATACATTTTCTGTGAGCTTTGGGAAGCAGAAAATTCTGACTCTAGATTAGAGAGCAAAAATATAATTGCAGTTGAAAAAAAAAAAAAGCCCTGAAGTTGTTCGACAAATTCTGTTCTATTCAAATACAGTCACAAGGCTGATAGCATTCAATGAAGTTTGATTCTCACTGAAAGCCAGTAAACCCACACTTCTAAATCACCCAAGTGCTTTTGAATGCCTCCACTCCTGTGATTCCTGATTTCTCACTGATCTGCCTGAGGCTTCACAAGAACAACTTTAACTTTTTGAGCAGAGGGCGAGTCAGGCCTCCCTTTGAGGGGAGGTGAACTCCTTTTAGATGAGATTAGAGTGCTTTGCTGGCAGGATCTGGAGAAGTGAGGGATCCCACCCACACCCTCTCTTTGTTTTGTGCTGCTGTATCTGCCCCCAGGGGCAGAGTCGGGGAGCAGCCGCCGAGGGAATCAGCAACAAGTCCTGGCACAAACAGAACTGGCATTTCAGGCTCTTTTGTGCTGCTTACCGCACTCGCTTGGAATTTGGTAAAGCAGAGACTTTTACTGACCCAAGGAGATAATGGAAACGATTCACACTCACAGTAAGCAGGAATCCAAACTGTGTGACACCTGTCAACTGAGTAAAAATTACCTTCATGATTCAACAAAAAGGAAGGACTTCTGTGTAGGAATAAAGGAGACTGTTGGACACAACCCTTGAGACTAAGGAGACTGTTGGACCCAACCCTTGAGACCATCTAAGAAGTGCTAGAAATATCTACCTGATGAATTTCTGGAGAGAGCTTCTTTACCACTGAAATTAGGTCTCTCTTGCACTTCTAACTAGAAGCAGATGCTGGGGAAGACAACACAGGGAAGGCATAAAGAGAGCAGGAGTGAGACTTTCCAAAGGTTCATAAAGGTTGAGATCATTTATATAAAGAAACATTTTTTGACACACCCATGAAGTGCTCAAAAGGTCTGTATTTGACCAGGTCTGATCATCTCTGCTGTTACAACGAAAGAGCTGAGATGATGCAGAACACGCACACCAGTGATTTATGTGAGCAAGAGGATCATTGAAAGCAAGACATTTAGGGGTTATTTTCTTTTGTTTTGCTAAAATCTCAAATGGGCTCAGTAAAATACTTCATTTTATGGGTACATATCACAGATGCTTCATATGCCTATAGATTAAAGAGAATCTTACTAACAATATGGGGAAATGGGCATTTTCTTCTTTTTGCTATTTTTCCAAGGAAATATCAACTCAGACATTGATTAAGGCCTAGACATCCTTACCTCCTTCCTGGGAAAGCCCCTTCTGACACTGGTAGTCTCAAGACTCAAACATTATTATGTGTGCTGTGCTTTAAAAAACTTCTTAAAACCAAGTACACATATTTGAGCCTTTAAAAAAAGGTTATTCTGAAAGTATAAATATAATAATGATTCCTAGACTACACTAATTTTTTTCATGGCATTTGCTATACCTTGTGCAGTTTAGTTAACCTTTCCTTTATTCAGAGAAAAGCTTTTGTTTGGACTTAGCGTCATTTAACTAGCCTTTACTAATAATTCTGTATTACAAACCTTTTCTCTTTTCTTTTAATCCACAGAGAATGCAAAAGTAAATGTTATCAGAGTCAGAATACGTGGTGAGTAGTCTATGAGACTACAAAGCCCAGGAAATATGCAGTTTACTCCTTCCACACCCTTTCTTCCTTTAACTCTGGGTTGGGGAGCAGAATTTTATGCCTTTCCTAATCCTCACTAATTCTGCTGAGGACTGAATCTTCTTATGGACACCCAGTGAGGCAGAGTGGTGTTCACTCTTCAGCTGCTCTTTGCTCATTAAGGCCACTGGCAACTTGGTAGAAATCTTTTTCTCTTTTCTTTTCTTTTCTTTTCTTTTCTTTTCTTTTCTTTTCTTTTCTTTTTTTCTTTTCTTTTCTTTTCTTTTATTATCAAATCAGTTTTGGCAAGAATAAGGCTGTGGTGTGCACCAGATATTTCTGTGACATCTTGATCACAACCTCCTTTCACCATCAGGTGTCCTTCAAGGCTGCACAGAATCTTGGCAGTGTTCTGGAACTGTGAGGAGTTTCCCTGTAAGGCAGAACTAATGCTTTGAGTTCTTCATCACATTTAGGAAAATTTAGGGGGAAAGTGAGTACATCAGCTTTTGTTACCACACTTTTGCATGAGCTGGCACTCAAATAGGAATTTACTGTAACTTCAGAGCGTGGTGATCTGAGTTCTTTAATCAGTGCTCAGATACAGAGAAAAAAAACAACTCTGGAAGAGAAGAAATATACATTCCAAGTCTTCATTATAAATATTGAACAAATATGGAAAACGATAAGTAATTTATTTAAGAGGTGAAAAGAACATGTTTTTCTCACACAACAGCCTTAAAATTGTGAAAAGAATGGCACTTGTGGCCTTGAATTCACATTCTTGGCTTCTCACAGCAGAGAGTAGATGATTACTGGAGTTTGGAATACAGTCAGACTTACCAAGGGTGGAAACTAGGTCAGAAGTGTCATAATTCAGAGGTCTGGATTCAGCTGTGTAATTGCTGCCAGACTTGATCCTCATGTTCCAGACAGCCTTTCCCCACTGTGGTGCAGCTGAGGGGATGCAGTCTCTCATCTTCACTGCCCCAGCTGCCCTGTGCATTACCTGTGCTCAGCAGAACTGGGGCTGGACCAAGCTGGGATTAGAGCACTCCATTTTAGGAAGTGAGGCTTCTCTCTCTTGCCTACACTCTGCTGTCACCTGGAGCTCAGGAACATCTGCTTATCTTCTCAAGGCCTGACTCAGCAGGCCTAGCGTGTCTTAATCCACTGAAATTCTGAATGCAGGAAGCACAGAAGTCAGCAGAGTTTCATTCTAAAATGCTAACTGAGGAATTACAAGTACACTTCTATGGCATAACCAGCCAGCAAAGTGGTGGATATGTATATGAACCTCTTGCAGGCCTCCCAGACCTTAATCCAGGCTTTGCATTGCTCAAGAGTGTCCTAACCTGTAGTTTAGGGCCAGCTCAGGGATCTAAGGAACTGTGGGCTACCTTTTGGTAGCAGAAAGGGTGTCTGTTTCTGTTAAACTTGAATAACAATCTCTGCAAGGACCAGACTCTATAGTCTTTCCATGGAGATGGAATTCAGACTGTGATAACATCTAGCCTTTACCTCACCTGACTAACCTGTGAACATCATGGGCACAGGTTTATCCTGAGTGACCTGACTGATGGGGCACAGTTTGTGGTACTGTAACTATACCCCTGGCAAGGCCTGAGTTGTATCTCTGCAATGTTTTGATGCACCTGTTGAGGCTGACACAGGCTGCTGCACTGGCTCTAATTAGCTTCAATGAGCAGCTAATTTGATGATAATTATCAAAGCATTGTCTTCTCAGCTCTAAGAGCAGGACACACTCATGGCTTCCACGTGAACTTCCAGATCTGATCATCCCCTAACTACCTGGGGGCCTCACTTTAACAGTGTACCAGGAAATGAAATATAGTTGTTAATAGTGCATAAATGGCATATCCAGCTCTTTAGAAATGCTCAGGTCTGTCTTCAGGAGAGTCCATACAATTGTTTTTCCATAGTTGTAACCTCTATTCCCTGTGAGTGCCTCAAGGTGAAGGTGTCATTTAAATTTTACTGGGAATATGCCTTTATCCCTGAGGCCAAATGTGTCTGCCAAATTCTGTGGGTGCAGAACTAGAATTGAAAACCAAACCCCAACAAGATGATTCTCAGATCCCAAACAATTTGCAGAGCCACAGATTTGATACAGTCCCAAGTTACTCACAGGTCTCATGGGTGACCCTGCTGCGAGCCAGAGATTGGTGGAGATTTCCTGAGAGGTCTTTTCCCACCTGAATTACTCTTGTGAGTCTAAATAGGTTTGCCATGGGATCCATGAGAAATGGTAAATATTTACTTGTCAGAAACAGTTTCAGATTTGCCTTTCAGAGTAAAGTTGCACTTCAAAGAGGTGCTGTCACCTCCTTAAGTATAATTTCCCTGTGTCAGCAGATCATTGGGCTACTGAAATAATCATCTTCTACTTTCAATGACATTCTAATCTGGTCAGTGCTCTTCTCTGGAACACAACTTGGACACATACTGAAAGAGAAACAAAATATGGGCAAACACCATTCAGTAGTGGCAGAGAAGAACAATACACTGAGCCTCCCAATCCTTCCCCCTCCTTCTCCAGAGCACTGTTAAAAGATCAAGACATAGAACCACTACAAAATAAACACTACAGATTTTGCAGTAGGTGGGACCATCTGGACCCAGATAATGTCACCCTAAACAATCTGCCACCCAGTTGCAACTGGGGAGGAGATAGAAGTGTTTGGTGACTCAGAGCTGAAAGGCTGAGATGACAATGTGGCTTGACTCCCTGATCCCAGTACAGAAGATAATTTTTATTTATTATCTTATTATTCCAGATGATGCCAGCGGAGATGGCCAAGAACCTTCCCCTCTGCTCACATTGTCTGAATTGTGCCATGTACTGAAAAATGCCAGCTGAACTAATAGTTGTGTGCTGGATTTCTCTGCCAGATGTCTGCAGACCAAGCAGACCACTGTCCAGCTGTTTGCTTGGCTTTCATGTAGAGCACTGCAGTGATCAGCACACAGTGTTCTGTGCCTCTTGATTTGTTCTAGAGGCAGGACATGGACAGACCTGCTTGTGGCCTGTCAAAATCCCTCTCTGCTCCTGGCAGAACTAAACACATAAACAACTCAAGTCTGAGTTGTAAATGTACAGTGAAGCAAAGCAAAAACAGTCCTCAGCACCCAATCATGATACAGTCCCATACAGATGACAGTATCTTTTGATTTTCCATTCTTAAAATACTCTTTTAAAAGTGCTGCAGTCAGAAGGGC
Source organism: Illadopsis cleaveri (assembly GCA_013399915.1). Taxonomy (NCBI): domain Eukaryota; kingdom Metazoa; phylum Chordata; class Aves; order Passeriformes; family Timaliidae; genus Illadopsis; species Illadopsis cleaveri. The sequence continues at coordinate 1,793,337 of VXBB01016564.1, forward strand.
TTCTTTGAAGGGCAGATAAAGTCACTGTTGAAACATTTAAGCAGGAAGCCATAGGAGTATGACCAGCAGCAAGGCTTGCTCACACCCTGGAGTTTTAAGAGCAATTTTGAAAATGTTCTGAGCAACATTAGGAAATAACACTTAACTTTCTGTGCAAGAATTGTCTTGTTGGTGTCATTAAGTTTTACCACACATAAATTATTACCAATTAGGGACTAAAGCTGCCTCAAACCCCCCAGAATCCTGACTGACTAGTGGGAAGGCGGGCAATTCATTTGCAGCAACAATAGAAATACTGCAGGATTTATGTGGTACCTTGCTGCACTAGTCTTTCAATCGTGTGATTCATAGTCAGAATTAGAAATCATTACAGAAAACAGAAAGACAGAGAACAATGCCAGATATTCATCTGCTGTCAACTGATGTCAATGCACTGTACTTCCTGCTATGAGGTAGTGCTGCTGAAGATAGGAATGTTTGCAGCAGACCCACAAAATCAGTGTACTGTGTGAACCTGGACTGTTTCAGGTTGCAGGTCATTTGTTTGTCAGATTCTGTGTGGGTGTTTTTGGGCACAAATTAGAGATTCCAAGGCTTACTGTATAAAGTATTCTGAATGGAATGGGGAAGCATGAATGCCTGTGCAAGATCTTCCTGGCTGCTGCTTGGATTATACTGCTTTGATAAAAATTACTTAGGCCATAATGGGGAAAGCAATTCCAAAAGTATTATAATAAAAAGATAGTGCTTTTACCCTGAGAGGAATTGTGATATTAGGTGAAGACAGGAGGTAAACACAGCAGGTGTCAAATCTATTGCAAACAAAAAAGATAAAACAGTAAATGAAAGAATTGAAATAAGCGCCTCATTACATTCAGATTGCAAGGATGAAAATTTCCTTTTCTCATACAGTCTCAAGAAAAAGTCCAGTTTAATAATATTCCCAGCTAATCACAAAAGCACATTTCACTGCTTCTACCTTCTCCTTTTACTTTTTCCAGCCTAATGGTTGTTGAAAATGTACACAATTACCTCCTTGGTTACCTCCTCTAAGACACTGGATCCAGTCAGTAAGCTTTGACTGCATTCAGGGTTAGAAAGTTACAGATGCCTCTGTGCCTTGGTTGCTTCACTCCATTTGTGTGCTGGCACACAGAGGGTGCAAATAAGAAAAAGCCAAGTGATACTTTGACATAAAACAGAGACCTGTGTCCATGACCTACCTCCTCTGTACTGCCCACTTCCTCTTTGCATTCAGGGATCTATATTCCCCTGGATTCTTATTTTAAGATGATAAATATATAATTGGGCAAGCTTCTGTTTTGACTGCAACTTGTTATTTCTACAGTACAATTATAAACTCATTATTATTTTTATTTTAATGATATGCTAATTTATTTTTAACAAATAAAAGGTAAGGAGGAAAATACTCTTTCATCTTAGACTAGTTACAACTTGCACTATGTATCCCTGCAAGGATGTTCCCTCTGTTTCATTGCACATACCACAGGCACTAGAGGATGCACTGAACTATTTTCAGTTCTCCAGTTGTCACTGGGAAAGAAACAATCTCCAGGTTCCTCTGGCTGGTGCACTAATTCCAGGGTTACAGAACCATACTGGAGATCTTTTCCCTTGTCTTTTTTCCCTGAGAATGCTGATGGCTTCAGAAGGAGGAGGAGACACAGACTGTTCAAGATCCTGCAGCAATTCAGTGGGAGTGGTGTCTAGGGAAACGGGAGAACAGGTTTGTGTCCTTATCTGCAATCAAAGGGATAGAATATTGTACACCTACATCATAAATTGGTTATCAGGTTAGGACAGGGGCTGTAATTCCTGCGTCTTCTTGCAGTGTTATCTTTTTTATGAAGTTCCAAAGGGGGCAGTCTGTAATCAAGACTGCTCAGGGTTTAATGGCTGTATGTTTGAGCCCGGGGCAAAAATATATGTTGTTTTTTACATATATCTCTATAAGTATAAAATTTCAGTTTTCCTGGTGGGATCTTTTGTAAGAATCTGTCTCAGGCAGCAGAGCATCAACTGGACAGACTTAGGCCTGAACGTTTCAAGAACTCTTAGGTGCTTAAGTTATCTTGAAGGATCTATGTTTTAAGAAAAGCTCATTATTACTTTATTTGATTCTTTAAGCACCTAAGTATGTTAGGAAAATATTTTTGTGCTGGATTTAGTCCAAACTTATGAATGATGCAGAGCACCATCTTAGCCAAAACACTGCCTAAATTTGTCTTTTTTGCTAAAATGAGGCCACCTAGAAGATTAAAAGCTTTCTTCTTTTTTTCTGCCTTAAAAAACATAATTACACCCTAATTTAAAACTCTAATTGAGTGCATTTGTATTGGTGAGATGTTCTTTTTCCCTTTAGGGACAATATTCCTATTAGTCACACAAGCTGTCTAATCATTTCATGGTCTGTCCATTTTCCCACCCTACACCTCCATTATAAATGAGAAAATTAAAGCATCTTCTTTTTTTTTTTTTTTTAAGGGTATCTCAATTATATCCCCATAAATTCAGCAACTGAACATTTCAGTTGAAATAGTAAGCCACATCTTTAGCCAGTGTAAGTTATCATTACTCTGCTGATTTCACTGAACAAAAGATAACTTGCATCACCTGAGACTATGACCCATGAAGACAAACTCACTGAGAAAGTCTAAAAGTAAATTGTTTTTTCGAGCTCAAGAATTTGTGTCCTGGATATAAATGCACACCAGCTGCACTATTATCTTGAATTTATTAATGTTACAATTTTTTTTTTTTTACATTAAACAATTGATGAAGTTGCACAAAATAACACGACACAAAATACTATGAAAACTCCTTTCTGATCAAGAAAAGCATAATTTTTCTTTAACTAGTAAGTCATAAAGGCATTACCTTTCCTTTGGTTGTGTAAGTGATGCTATTTGAACTTTGATTTTGCAATCAGATCAAGGTGAACACTTGATAGTCATTCTTTGCCCATAAGCCCATCTTTGTTATCTTTTAGCTTAGATTCATAGATCTGCCATTTAACCAACTGGTGATAGTGAGATTCTATGAAAATATGTCTTTACAATCAGATCTGAGATTTCACCAAGTGCTTTGAGATGCCCATTTTCATTTTGAGTCACAGGACCATTTTAATGCTGGGTTATTAGTAGACTACATTGTTTTTCTTCTGCCAAATCACCTATAATTCTGGTAAAGCTTGAGGAAAATAACTATGTGAACTTGCATCTGATTTTCTAAAGCCTAAGAATTACTTCTGCCTTCTACAGCCATTGCATAGTCGTCGTAAAATAAAAGACATTTTAGCATCTAAAAGTAGCTTTTATTATTTTCCATGCTATGCCTTCAGGCCTTAATCCATAAACATTATCTTTGTTCTAGGTTTAGAACTTTTAAGGAGAAACAAACTTAATTATATATAGTGTATACAAAATTTGGAGTTAACCACTAATCTGTGACTTGCAGTGAATTTGAATGGAAGGAATTCAAGGCTCTGAAGTGTCACATTTCTCATGCTTGTCTGTGTTAACTACAAGAGTTCTAGGACTTCTCAGTGAAAATCATCATCTGCTTAAATATAAGGCAAAGGGGTGAATCTTTAAAGTTTTGAAATCTGTGTCTTTCTTTCACAAAAATTTATCTATACATACGTCAAAGGAAAAACTACCAATGAAAGATTTATTGAAATTCATTGCTGATAAACATTCATTTCTCAGTATTTTCTGCACTGGATGAATTAAAAAAAAAGTGCTACCTTTTTGTACTTCATTGTTACTTCTATTAATCCTGCTTTCATTGGTTTTTAGGTATAGAAACAAAAGATAAACAGAAATACACTTCAGTGCAGAGGACCATATTATGTTGGTAAACATGTTCACATCTCAGGTAACATCAGACTTCTTCCTGAGTTTCCACTAGCTGAGGATCTAGTTCAGGAAACATTACTTTTCCAGTGCCAGTAATTATGATTCCTCTTTCTGCTCTGTCAGATTTGGAAAGATTTGGTTTTATCTTAAACAAACACATCTGGTGGTGAATCTGAAAAGATGGCTTATTTCAGACCCTGGACTTCCCTTCCTCAGATACAGGGACCCTGAGGATGTTTAATACAATTAAAGAAAAACTCCAATGCTGCAAGAAAGGCTCAAAATGAATATTATTTTAGAACTCTAGCCCAAGGCTGCAGTATTTAATTGAATTCATTGAATTTCAGCTAAGTAGGCAACTACCTTTCTGACCTGAGGGAAGCCTGTATATATTAATAACAGCACTATTATTAAAAAAAAGCACTAACAGAGCACTGGAGACACCACAGAAACTTTTATATCTGTAGATGCAAAAAGCCCCTCTGATCGATGTGCCTTCTGATGGGTCATTTTCAGCTCAGTCTGTGACCTCACTGACCCTCACAGTTCTGCTGCAATAAATTAATTGTCACAGTGTGTAACTGCTCTGTGCCAATCATCACCACACCCACAGTACGGGGGCTGTTTGTCATCTGACTGTGCATAATTAACAACACAAAATCCTAACCCTACATCCAGCTCTGACTGCCTGAGTTCATGAGGAATTATTTGCTTTTTAGGTATTATGATGCTGTGCTAGTGACTGTCCGGCTCCCACATTAGAAGAACTGGCTAAAGCATGTAGGATGTTTGTGGTATGCCCCATGAACAAACTTAGCAGAATGGTTAGTAATTAAAAATGTTGAAATGCCACCAATTAAATATTATTTGGGCATCCAATGGCTCCATAAAAGCCATTTAGAGGAACAGTTTAATTTTCATGTGTGAACATGCTCCTCTTGGAATTCCCTTGAAATTCATAGGAAGTACTTTTTAGATTAAGTTTGATAGAGGGTGAAATACCAGCTGAGCTTGTGTCAGAAGCAACACTGGGCAGGGAATTTATAGGGAGAAGATGGCACGTCCTAATACTACGGAATAGTGTATTTTTTTCCTGTAGTTATCCGCAGAAAATAAAGTTCAGTTAACTGCTATAACCAGAAAGAGCACAAAAAAATGAAGTCTGGGTTTCCTTTTAAATATAAATTGAAAACTTGCAGGTGCTCTCTCCCTATCAGTCCCCCTGCTCCTTTCAGACAAACTACAGTGTAAATGCGGGGCCTTGAAAAACTGCTGTAAAAAACACCCAGAAAACTCCCCACCAAAATGCTGAATTGATAGTAAAAGAAAGCAAGAAAGAATAGGGGGAAAGTAGACACTTGTCTGCTTATATCTCAAGCACATGAAACTGGCTCACTCAGTGTTGGACTCTCAGCCACACAGCAGCAACATCTGTCTCTGCAGGGTTTTTCTGAGGGCTGCAGATGAGCAAAGCTCACAGCCAAAAGTGAAAGCCTGATACCCACAGTGCAGCCATCCCAGAGAGCAGCTAAACATCAGTGGTTCTCAACTGCAGTGTTTCTACCACTGAAAATTAAAATCCTTAATAATATCTATATATGTCTTCCAGGCACATTTATTATCAAGGAAGAGATGATGCTTTGCAATATCTCCTTGGATACAACAATGAAAACTTGGCTTGGATTCCATGTGTAGGAATGTGTAAGTGAGAACAATTTGGGAACATAAAAAGCAGCTTCAAGAGGGGTTTTGATACTGCCTGTTCCTATGTTGTTCCTGTGACATTAGCAACCCTTTAAAATAGCCACAAATAGATTTTCAGGCTTGAGCTCCTGGCAAAGAGGTGGCAGTTCTGTCATTTTTTTCAGACTGAATTGGAATTCTTAAGGCAAATAAAGTTCCTGTAAGCCTGGTGATGGCAGTGGCAGAGGATGGAGGGGCACCTCTCCTCTCTGTGTCAGCTTCCACAGGCACATCACAAACCTTGTGGCACCGGGAGTGTGCTCCTCTGGCATCACCTCTCTTCCCACTTAGGCAGCTCAGATGGATTCAATGCACCTGATTAACATCTATCACTGTTATGATGGTACAGAAACACATATCCAGTTTGGCACCGGCATCCTTGCCCAGCATACAATATTTGTTAAATCCTTCAAATCTATCAAAGGACTTAAGCTTTTGATTTGCCACAGAATATAGTTAAATGTATACTGTGCATTTCTTCTGCAAAGCAGGCAATGATTTCACAGAGCATAATACAACTTCTCATTTCTTTAAAATACACAAGATTTCACAGGCTGATATCATACAACTGAGATCCTACAGGTTCATGTAGTATGTGCCCAGCTGCATTCCTGCATATGTGAAACATGGCACAGCTTTAAGTTCTGTGCTTTATAATATCAGAATATTGTAACAGTAATGAAAAATAGGAAAACTGTGGCATTGCCTTTATCATGTAGCTTCTGTGCCTAGAAATTGAACCAAAGAATAAGGGATTACTGTGTCAAGCTTGTCAAGCAGATACAAATTTCCACCCCTCAGGTGTGACATTCTGTGGAAGTCTGGCAGTGTGACTATGATGCCTTGGGAACGCTGATCTGGAACAGAGACTGACAGAGCTAGAGAATAAAGTAGATCTTTATTGGAAGGCCTTTAAGGGTACACCTTGGGCAGGACAGAGCCTAACCAGGGCTGCACCCAAGGTGGACTAAGAATGGTCACAAAAATGGCTGACCAGTCATGAGATCTTAAACTTTTATAAGTTTTGGTCCATTTGCATATTGGGATTTAATTGTCCAATTATAGCTTCAAGTTGTGAGGTCTAATCCTTCTTTTTCTCTCTTCCATCTCCCGTTGTTTGTGCTTTTGGGCCTGAAACTTGTAACAGTTGTCCTTGGTCTTCAGCAGGAAAAGGATTTGTTTTGTCTCCCTGCTCTGTGCAGAGCTGACTGACACTGAATATGAGGCTCAGAACTGCACCCCCAGGCAGCACAGAATCTGAAAAACATGAAAGCTAAAAGTTAAGGCATCAAGTATGTCTGCTCAAATCAACTGTTCTGTGAGGGCCTTCAATGGATGGGCAAAAGGAATGGCTGTGGAAAAACTGGGAAAGAGGGTGGCTTCTGCCACAATCCACTCCATACTACTTTTGTTCATCCTGCAAAGGGCAGCCACTGCTTTGAACAACATCACTTATGCAAAGTAGGACAGACACACTGTGCTCTTTTTGGTGGTTGGTTTGGTGGTGGTTGTTGTTGTTATTCTTATTATTAATGATCCAGTAAACCTTTTAGATAATTATCAGTGAGACTAACATTTAATATTTTATAGCAACAATGCCCAGTCTCTAATTTTGTTCCTTTGACTGTTTGTTCCTCATGATGTCCAGGTAAATCCTGCCGTGGCTTTCCTGTCACTCTGTTGGCCAGGGACAGGAAATGTGTGCAAACAACCCACACTGTAACACACACTGTATTTTCCAGATGGATTTGAGCCAGAATGATTCACAGCTTTGTTTAAGATGCTTTGGAGATTCAAAGCACTTTCATAAACATGCAGCAGCCATTCATCTCCTATCTAACAACAAATAAGTAAACATATAACCACAAAGGCGGGATTTGGATATCAATCCTGAAAGTCCTTGTGAAAAGTTCTTTGCCTTATTTAGCCAGTCCTCTCTGCGTGAAGTTTCTTTACAGATATTGCTTCTCTAAAAATTGAGGGCCAGCAGTTAGTCACAACTATTTACGTTTTTATTAGCTTTAGAGCTTTGCCTGATTTGTGTATATCATTCTTCCCTGCATGTGCACAGAAATATTTGTGATTCATCAGCGTAGAGCAATCTACCTCCTTAGATAATTGAAATTACTAACTCAGTGTTTCTGATTCAGTTGATATGCTATTTTTGTTTTGTTTATTGATATTTTCATACCTTTTCAAAAAAAAGACAGGCTAATAAAGTTATAATCATTTTTTGAGATAATTGGTAGCTTGTCGTGATTTTTTTCTTAATTTGTTTGCAGGAGCAATATTTCCTGTAAAGATCCAATTCAGCAGTTGTTTGATTTCTTCCCTTGATCTCAGGCTAGTCTACAATGCTGCCAAAACAGCATGACTGGGACTACTAATTCAAAATTTTCCTTTTTCAGTATCAACCCAGCCAGGCAATCTAGGTTCTGTAGAACAGCTGTACTCCTGAGCTGCTTGACACACTAATGTATTTTCATTTAGTTCATACTCATGCAAAACACTGAGCCCACATGCAATGCCACCTAGTCAAAAACTCTATGAATTTAAATAAGGCTAGGGAATAATGTTTCTGAGAAGCAGGGTTTAATAACTGTTCTTTCTATGAGCAAGTATTTTTTAAGCAAAGACACTTTCTGTTGTAAAAATACTTGTATATTTTTTAGGAACTTTGAAATAAATTCTGAAGTTTGGACTAGTTGTTAATCACTCTTCAGTTCAGAGAGATTTTGACAAAGGTGACATTGGTCAAAATTTGGTGAAAAATAACTTGCTTGATACAGCAAATCATTAATTTATCTCTTTTATCTCCTTCTTGTGATGTCAAGAAATCACAATCTTTATTTTACTTGTGTTAATGAAAATAAAAAACAGTAGTGCAAAATCATCATCAGCTTTCAAACTGTTAGTGAGAAATAACAACCTCATTGTTATCAATATTTCAAATAAAATTTTCCATTTTGTGTGTTAAAAAATAACAAAAAAACCCTACCAAGTTATAAACCCAGGTATAACAGAGCTCTTCTTAGAACGACTCCAAACAATCTTCTAATCTTCATTTATGTATCAACATCTCAGGTATAAAGCACACCATTTACTGACTTTTTTCTCCTATAAGAATAGACTTTGTTGCATTATGCTAAAGGAGTTCCATGAAAAACTACAAGAGAGTAGTACAACAACCATCAAGCATTGACAGCCCTGAGATATTTGAATACCTTTACAGATTCTCAGTATGTAATGTGAGGGTCAGAGCAGCACAGGATGGGAAAATTGCACCAAGCAGAGGAAAAGAAATTGTTTAGACATCAAACAAACATATCGGATTTATCACATCTAAATTCCCTAGTGAGAAATAAGCCAATGCCTCCTGTAAAAACCAGGGCATAAAATCGCTTTTTTGGCTTTTACTCTTGTGTTTTCCACTAAATTTTCTTTAGTCTATACAAATTAAAACACAGAATGAGAAAACTTGCATTGAAAAAACATATAAATACAAATTCCTGATTTATAAGACAAGCTCTCCTTCTTTATATATATTTTGGCCATTTTTCATAACTTTCTTGAGACCTAAACAAGTACCAGTTAAAAATAATAAAAGCAAGACTGAATATCATCTTACTAGGGTTGAATATGATAAATAAATATTATAAAATAGCTTCTTAGACAGTTATTAATATATCCTTTATATCAGAATTCTGCACATTTGTTTCTTTTCATTTGCATTTAGGAATTTGGGGGTCGATTTTTAGAGCTACCTGGATACCTAATTGGGTACATAAATCTCACTAGATTACATTGAATCCAAACACTGCACATGGTTGTCTTCTGTTTGCTGTGCTTCCTTCTAGCCTGGACAGAACTGGATGTGTTAATAGATTTCTAGTGATTGCAATTCCTATTACTAGGCAGGCTGCTTGCTGAAGAACATAAGCAACCAAAACTGAGTAGATTTCCTCATTTCATGAACATTCTGGAATCATTTTTGTTTTATGCCATATTCCACCGTGCCCTGATTCAGTGATGTCTCTATATTCCTGCAGTTTCCTCTTTTAACTCAAGCATCAGTGACAAATCTCTAAAAAAAAAAAACAAACCCAAAAAACCAAACCAAAAAAACCCTATTAAAAAAATCTATAAAAACAATTCTTCTGTGACTGCCCCTCTCTCCTTGCTCTGACAGCCTCACCAAAACCTGTTGAAATAAACACAGGCACTTCCTTTGCCATCAACTTGCTACTCAGCTGAAACCTCTGCTTCAGCTTATAACCAGGACACTGATGCAAACTGATGCAATTCTATTAATGTGCAAATTTAAACATGCTTAGAATTTATTTTCGTGACCACTGTGAGGAAGAACACTATCATGACTGAAGTCCAAGGTATGGTAATGGAAATTAGTGTGAGTGTTTTATATCTTTATAGATAACTCAAGTTAGAATTGTGTTGCTTTATAACAAACTCATTTGGAAGCATGTATGAAGGAGTGGTGTGGTTTTCTTTGGTTGTTCTTTCTGCTTTTTAGTCATATCAAGTAATCACAAGCACAAATATTACATGCCTGAGAAATTTTTAAGATACAGCTGTGTACTGATTTTACAGCAAACTCAATATTGGTATTGTTTGTCTTAGGTCTGGGTTCTACTCAAGTCGCTTTGGAACTTACAAATCAAATCCTTACCTTAATCAGATGTGAGCATGCAGTAGATTAATTCAATATTATTAACTGTGATGTTTAGAAATCAGAAATGAAACTCAAAGGTGTGAAATTGGGGTGTGAGACACAAATCATTTAAATTTATGTATATTTCTTTTAAAGAAGTGTTTCATATGCCCTGGCTGTGACTACTGAAGCCACAGGCTGTCCTAACATGACCAAAGGACTACTCCCACACAACAGAGAGCACAAATCACCCCTGCTCTACTTGCACAGGATTTAACCTTTTGTACCATAAAATAAACTCTGGAAACAGTAAAACCTCAATTCCATGACTATCTTATTTACTTACGGAAGAGTTCAAAGAGTTACTCTGTCCTTCTGAAGTTCTTGAGGTTTCAGCTGGATATTTTCTTCAAGGAGTAAGAGAAATTGTTTATGGAACAGACACATTAGTATTCTGTACAACTGTTTTTTCAAGTTCTATTTGTTTTCCTGTTGCTACTGTAGAGATATCACTCATCTACAAACTACTGTCAAAATATTTTTCTCCAGATACAGCAATGATGAGGAGAGTGAGTGGTTTGAGAAGGCAGGGGAGGGTTGCTGCGCTGCTTGGCTACATCTGCATTTGTAAACTCCTGCATACTGTGAAACTCTTCAGGCAGCTGAAGGGATCAGTGAACTGAGAGAGATCTGGGTAGGAGTAAAGCAAAAAACAAAGAGAAGGAAGAAATCACATCTAAATGGAGATGGTTTGATAGCATAATGAATGTAGCCATCTAATGGAGGTTTTATAGCAAGGGAAAAGCTGTTTGTACAAGTGAGAAGATAATTCTGACAGAAAAAAAAAATGGGGGGAAATTCTTCATGATGAAGGGCACATATCCTTTCTGGTCTTAGCTACTCTAATGGATTCTAAACCAGATATTAATCTCCTTCAGGGTCATGTGTAATTCTTGTGTCAGTGTGTGTGTACACACATATGTGTGTTTGTGCATACATACACCTCTGAAAATAAATACACTGGGTTAGAAACTTACAATTTCTTTCCTTTATTGGTTCAGGCTGGCAGATACTTAATGTTTAAAGGTCAAGCTGCTGGAAGATATAATGCTAACAACAGCAGCAGAAACTGCTGAGATAGCAGATGTTAGGAAAATATTTCTCTAAATGCTACTATTGGTTACCCTGTCTAATACACAAAAGGCTCAAGCAAATCTCAGGAAGATGAGTGTCCCAGACTGTCAGATGAAGGCAGTTGGTGTGTAGGGATGGGTGTTTGTAGCTCTCCTCTGGACAGGAGGGGACAAGGGGACACAGAGCCTGGCAGCAGAACAAAGCTCACAAGCCTGATGGGGAGGACTGATCTACCCTCATACACTTGCTCCTGGCACAACTTTTTTCCAGCATCTCATCACAGCTTTAGGATGTATTTTCTTTCCCCTAGCACAATGCCTGCTCCTGTTGGTTCACAGGAGGTGCTCTAAACCCAGCTCAGGAGTGCTTAAATTACAGAATCACAGAATGGTTTGGGTTTGAAGGGCCTTTAAAGCCCATCGAGTTCCAAACCCCTGCCAGAGGCAGGGACACCATTCATGAGCCCAGGTTGCTCAGAGCCACACCCAGCCTGGCCTTGAGCACTGCCAGGGGCAGTGGGGCACTGTGGGGCAGCCACCAGTCTCACTATGGGTCACCAAAGCTGACACATTACTGCAAGACAGTTCTCCTCCTTTAGACAATTCTTTTCTGGATATAATATTAAAAAATCACAACCAACCCTACCTGAAGGTCTATTTCTTTTGTGAGTTTTCCTGACTTTCCTGAAGATTTTTTTCTTCCCTCCTTCTTTCATAATATGACATTATTTAGTTTATTAACTTGGAAAAAAAAGTCACTGTTCAGAGCACAAGACTTATGAAAGTCTGAGGCTGAGCCTTTGTGGAACTAGCATTAAAGCCTTATTTCACAGTCATCATTCACAAAATAAATGTTTCAGAACTGTCTAGAATTGATGTAGGAATATACAAATATCCACATAAACACAAAATTATTGTTTTAATATAACTGATCAACAAAATAGTCTGGATTGCTGTAGAAATACTACATGGAAGACTAAAAATATCTCCAGGTTTTAATAATAAGAGATGTTCATCTCTATCAGATTTTGTATTTTTAAAATTATTTAGCATCTCCAGGTTTAAACTTAAGAAAATTAATGTTTTACCATTAAAAAACTGAGTTTTTCTCTTTCTTCTTCTGCACTATGACAAATATTGGTAGCACTGCACATTGTCAGCAACGGCTCTGAAACCCATGATCTTTATAATCCTCTTTCTGACCTTTAAATGAATGAAGGATTCATGATACTTCCTAGAAAATCTGGCTTAGGTATCAGATAAGTTCATAAATATTACAATGCAGTAACAGGTCAAATAGTGAATTACAGAATGAAAAGCTTTCTGAAACCATGTTAGATTTCCTGGAGTTCAGCAGAAGCTCTTCCGTTTGCAGAAGCCACTGAACTTTTCTTTTTAACTTTTTCAACTTCCTTTGCTCATTGCCCCCTTTGAAAAAAACTTTCCAGCTTTTTAAAAATACCATGAAAAAATGGTTCTATTGGAGATCTTTTAAAGTGAACATAGAAGACATCTTGAGAAAAAGAGGAAAATAATTTAGCCAGTAGTAATTTTAAATATATCTGAAGGGATCAAATAAGATACTTGGTATGAACTTGAATGATTTCAGCAAAGTTTCCTGAAACAATGAAAAAACCTGTGTTAAATGGCAATCTGGAATTTCAAACTGCAACTTCCCAAACAGCCCAAATTTTCCCAGTCCTAAAGCAGACTGGGATTTGACTCAACCTCTAAACCAGTCAGTTTTCCAAGCACTTTTTGTTCTGCTTTGGTAAGGATGGGCCTATCTAGAAAAGATCCAAAGATTTACAAGATCCAACTGGAGCTCAGGGAGTCACAGCTTTAGGATAAGGGCTCTACCAAAATTGCAGAATGCAAACAAAATGGTTTTCTTATGTTGAAATACAATCTATGATTCTGCATGCATGAATACGTATAAACAAGTCTTAAGAATGCTGCTGTTCTGGGTAACTGATTTATTTCAAGAAGAAAACAATTGCTTGTTTATAAAGAATGTTTAAATGGAAAAAAATCATTATTTAATTTACAGATGGTAGAGCAAAATTTTGTTGACTACAGGTTTTTAACTTTATGTTGTCAGTTTCTCTTGGACAGTGTAACAATTTATTTTACAGAAATCCATTTAACTGATCAGTATGTAAATCAAGAAAAACTTTTATCCTCTGAATTCTAAAAACCAAGGTGCTGCCCTATGTTTTACAGTGTTGTAAATCTGAAATAGAAAATGCTTGCTCTTTGATTGCAATTCTTTCACAGACAAAAACTGGTCTATTAAATAATGAAAGGTATTGGTACAAACAAAGTGGAAATTAATGTTTTAAAATGGTATATATTTACTGAGATGAAACAGATTTTATTTAATGTATATTAAAAATTTATTCCACAAACAAAACATGATAAGTTTGCATGTTTAATTATTGTGAAAAGCATGAATATAATCCTAAATCTGAATGCTGAAATTTGTTTTGAATTATTTACACTGTCCTTGAAACATCGGTATGCTGCCGTTCAAAGAGGAACACAAAAAATGACTGTCCTTACAAGATAATTTTACAGTTTTGCAAAAATACTGCTGAAATCAAATTAGCTATTCCCCAGTCATTTGTCATAAAAGTATTCATGCACACATTGACACACAGCCTCTACATATGCCATAAAAAATACAAATGTCACATTGCAAAGTCTGGTATAACACAAAGGGATTGCATTTTCAGTGGTACTGTGAAACAATGGGTTCAACAGGACAGGAATTAGGCAGCTCAGAAAGACCAGATGTAAGCTGCCTTTATCTGAGTAACGTTTTTATAATGTACTTTTAAAATCAGACACAACAGCCATCTCCCTCTAACTGCAGGATTTAGGAGACATCTTGTCCATAAATGCCACCACACTGCTGGAGCATGTGGTGCAAAGAGAGGAGAATTATTATTATTATTATTATTATTATTATTCAGTTTTCTCCAGCATTTGTTCCAAGCTTTGCTACATGTATATGCACAGTAGATTCTTCATTTTTTCAATCAAGTGTGTTAACAGTTGTTAATAAGTCAGTAACAAAGAGAAAGGGCAATGCTGAAGGTGTTCCCATGTGAGGGCACAGCTCTGAGCACAGGATGTGCCCAGTGACACCCTTGCCAGTATCACAGAACCACAGAATGAACTAGATTGGAAAAGACCTTTGAGATCATCAAGTCCAACTTTGACCTAATGTGTTGGAGGTTTTCACAAACAGGACTGGACTGCTGGGAGATGTTCCACGAGCTTTATTGCAGCATCAGTCTCACTTGTCTACAGGGTGAGACAATTGAAAGATGGCCACAGCTCATGTCTTGCCAGCAGCAGCCAAAGATCTCTTTGTTACAGGGTATTTTAAAGGTTTTCCAGCCAATAGCATATTGCTAAAGCTTACAGACAATTGTTCTGGCCAGTCATTAAAAGCACACGTACACCTGCTTCAAACAATGCTTGCTTGTATGCTTTCTATTAACAATACACAATACTCCTTTATTAAGCTTAAAACCTTCTACTATCTTGCTAAGCATAATTTTCTGCAGTCTTGAGGTCTATCTTAGCCAGACCTAAATCTCAAACTACTGTTTCATGTCCTTGCTTGCAGTATCATTATATCTTCTCTACCTTCAAGCTGAAGCTGCCTCTAAGTTCTCCGCTCCGTCTGTTTCTGAGGCCTTGTTTCACAGCTGCTGAAAGTCTTCTTACCTTCTTAGCCTAACATCTCCTCATCAGCTAAACCATGGCACTGAGTGCCACGTCAATCTTTTATTAAACACGTGCAGGGCAGTGAGTAAGGACTTGCTGTGCAGCCACAGGGCCAGTGTGTGTCTGGGCAGCCACTCCAGCCGGGTCCGTGGCCTGATTTCCCAAGCAGAACTGCTGGGAAGCTGCAGTTCCACGTCCTTGGCAGCCTGCTTTGGTTCATGGCCTCCTGTGGATGCTGAATGCGAGAAATNTTCTCCAGCATTTGTTCCAAGCTTTGCTACATGTATATGCACAGTAGATTCTTCATTTTTTCAATCAAGTGTGTTAACAGTTGTTAATAAGTCAGTAACAAAGAGAAAGGGCAATGCTGAAGGTGTTCCCATATGGGTGCACAGCTCTGAGCACAGGATGTGCCCAGTGACACCCTTGCCAGTATCACAGAACCACAGAATGAACTAGATTGGAAAAGACCTTTGAGATCATCAAGTCCAACTTTGACCTAATGTGTTGGAGGTTTTCACAAACAGGACTGGACTGCTGGGAGATNAGTTTGTCTCCTTGTTGTTTACTGCAAGAAATGATTGAGGGATGTTGTTCCTAACTGCCCAATGATGGTGATGTGGTGGTTTGCTGTCCAATGAAACTCTCTCAGAACTGTCTATAAAAGAGGATTTCAAAGAGTAAAGATCGCTCTCACTTGCTAACAAGCTGGAGAGTCTTGTGTCATTTCTACTGCCATTCCTAATTAGGGTGACAGCCACCCCCTCAGAGTGGTGGGAACCAGGATTGCTCCCCAGCTGCAGCTCAGGGCTCTGCAGAGCCTGTGCTGGGGCAGTGTTCTCTGGCCCTCCAGGGCGGGCTCAGCTGGGTGACACATCACTTCAGCTCTGCTTTTGGGCTCTAAGTGCAGGTACAGCCTGCAGCCCTCTGGCTTCCAGCAGCAAACCCCCAGTCTGCAAGCACCCCTGAGTAATTTCCCAGTCAGGAGGAAGCTGCAGGGTCATGGATCAAAGTGCTTTGCTCTTTGGTAGCTTTTCCTCAGGAGCTCAGACTCCTCAGAGATAAGGCAGGAAACACCAGCAATGCCAGGCATGGGGATTACAAACAGCAATGCCAGGAGCTCTGTGCAGCCCCTGGCACTTCACCACGCTGGAAAATCCTTGCTAAGGGTATGAAATGAGCCAGTAAAAGCAAGGAAACTTAATTCTGCCTTCCTGCACAGACAGTGTTAAATATTCTTGGACTTTCTAAGCACCTTCTTAATCAATTCACACGATAGACTCAATATTCAACAGATAATAAGAACACTAATTTATTCTTCCCCCTCGTCCTCACTATTCTGATATTTCAGTTATAAGAGAAATCCACTACAGGTCATCTTCTGGTTTTCTTGCATCAATCTTTAGTGTTGTAAAATCTACTGAATGGTGTAATAAAGCACATATCTCTATAACTGTAAGCATCAGAGCATGACATTACATGCATTTTAAGTGGAATATGTTCTCTGACAAGCAAATAAAGATTGTGTTCACTTTTCACTACCCACTAAAATGTTGTTTAAGTGTTTCCTATTAAAAATAAAATAGTTTTTAACGAAAGGATATTGTCAATTATTGATAAGGTCTATGGAAGAGCTCCTTGGACAGTGTAAATATGACAATTGACACAGTTTAGGAGTCTCTTTGAAGCATTCAGATTATTAATTGGATAATAAAACAACACATAATTACATAATATGTAATTATTAATAATGCTTCCCTCCACCTCCTTTTTTTTTTCCACTTCTAGAAGAAATCCTGAGAGGGTAAATTCTTTAGAGAAGTAAGCAAGGCACTGAACACTGTCAAGTAATATCTTGGAAATGTCTGGATTTGCTCTTCTACACAGTCCCCCACTAACTGCCCTGAGAGGAATATACATCCTTCCTAATGTGAATAACTTTAATCTACAAATAAGAATGTGAGTGGCTACTGTCAGAAAGTGACTTTTGTTTCTCTCTCCAGATTATGTCTCCTTCCCATTTCTTACAAGAGGGGGAAACAGAAAACAGAGAACTCCAAAAATAAAAATTGGTGTAGTTTTCCACAAATTCTTACCTGCTTTTTTTCCAGTGTCACTTTTTATTTACTATTTTACCATTTTATGCAATTCCTACCTTGTGAAGAGATTCCTGGCCCAGGTAATTATTGAAATACCAAAATGTGATTAGTTGGAGCTGAGAACCCCATGCTCTCCAACATTAAGTGATTTTGAGTTCAAAGACTTTCTATTGGCAAGACTCACAGGGAGTAAACTGCAAGTACATTCACAATGCTTTGGCATACATTGATTTTACTTGCAAATATTTTCTGCTGTGTAGCCTTTAACACCTTTCAAGTCTGATTCAAATCTTACTGAAGTTAATGGGAATTTCTGCACCAATATCATGCTTTCCATTCAGCCATTCACAGAGCTCACTAATTTACTGCATCTGACCCTAAGGTTTTTAATATTCCTACTCCTCTCCTTTTCAAGAGCAAATACAAATTGGAGAAAATCATGTTTTAAACCTGTAATTAAGATGTCCACTTAAGTTTCATATCCTTTTTTTATACAGTGGTCTCCATTTAAGAGCATTTGACAGTATTTACAAATGTAAATTTAAGAAACGCATTCTTTTCTCATTCTTTAAATTTAATTCCTGCTGAATCCATGGAGGCCAATTAAGAGAAAGCATCATTTTAATTCTTCTTTAGTAGAATTGATTCAAAAGTGAAGACTATATTTAGTGGACTAGATTTAGGATGTTTTGTGTTATTGCAAATTTATGAACTTAAGCAGAGATGCATTGATTTAAACCAGTTAAGGCGTCTCTCAGTCTTGCCATTGACTTCCACATGTCTGTCAATAAAAAAAGGAAAGAATGGCATTCCAAAATATGGGCCAGCCTCAGACTTTTTAACTTATCAGAGGCTTATTCTGATCACTCATCCAGAATATCTTCTAATCTTTACCAAATGGAAGGATAAAGATAGAGTAGTGCCAATACTCCTTAGGATTCACCTCTAAAAATGGCAATTTGCAAATGTAATTACAGCCTTCTGAAGCATGCTTGGAACTGGAAGTTGAAGACTCCTTCTGCCTTCAAGCATTTTGCTCACTCACACACAGCTAGTAAGAATCTCACTCTCAGCACTTCTCTCATTCATGTTCATATTCTTTCATTAAATTACAAAAGGTCTTACTTTTCAATTTTCATACATACATTCTAAATTCAGAAATTGCTAAGCCTAATAAACAGCAATGGAAATGGAATTTTGGTTCCCTGAGGGTTAACATTTATGGTAACATTTTTCATAAAGTGAAATTAAAATGGGTAAAATCAACTGCTTAGGGAATGATCATGCCTTTTGAACAAATATAAAGGAAGTAGATTTATCTTCTAATGAGAAAAATCAGTGTGGTTCACTTTTTTCAATCAAGAATGTGAGAATAGAACCTGGGCTTGTGCTGACACTGAGACAACTGAGGCTAAGAGCAACTAAAAAGTGAAATCAGAAAAGCTAGATATAAAGGAATAATACGATTAATTTAGATGTGCAACTCAGACAACTAAGAAAGAAGAATGATGTATGAAATGAAATTAAGCAGCCTATAGACTGGGATCAAAAGACCCACCAGATAAGTGCTCCCCTGAAAGGCCAAAAATGCAGAGTTGCAGCATGGAGCTGATGGATGAAGGCTTGCAATGGAGTGGCAAGTGCAAGGTGAAGGAAAGTGAAAAGGAGATGGAACTCAGATGGAACTCAGAAAGTTGAGTACAGTAAAAGAAAGAGATAAAGAGATAAAGATCAAAGAAAGGGACAAGGAAGAAGCCTATCTTGGGAGACCAGGATCAAAGAACAAGGCATTAAAAGGATGACATTAAAAGGAAATGGATTAGCCACAACTCACCTGGAAAATTTAGTGACATCTAGATGTACAGATGTTTTAAGAGGAAATGACAATACATTTATCTGAGTAACTTCCATAGTAATATGAAAATATGGGGAAGAGGAGTAGACTGAGGAAAGTCAGTGAATTAAAGACACTTCAGATGGATTGTGTAAGTGGGAAATTTAATTTAAGGACTGAAAAAATTAAACTTTAAAAAAAATGGCTAAACTCTAGTAATAAAATATATAGTGTTGAAAAATACTAAAGGAATATGAGTTTATTACATAGAGAATGTGTCTGTAAAACATGAAGGAATGAAAACCAGGAAGGATGCAGAAAAAATTATATGGTACAAAAATATGTACAGACTAACACCTCTATGAAACTTGTACAAATCTGAAAGCAACAATAATTATATTTGGGTCTATAATCATTTTTGGACTGCTAGAGGAGAAAAAAAAAAAAAAAAGAAAATAAACTCCTGCAGGAATGGGATACACAGGAAACAAAGTTCCTATCTCATCCAGAGTTCATTTTTCGTTAATACTGTGGTAAGCACATTCACCAAGATCCCCTAACTTTACTCATTCTTCACACTTCTACAGCTTCAGGAACAGATTAAAAGCAAAGAAAAAAAGGAAAAGGATTTAAAAACCTGAAAAGTTCACATCTAACATGCTTATATCATTCAGTGATTTCCCCAGTGGCCTTTAAGTTCACTCTGGGTGGCATATTTTAAGTTTAGGGCAAGTCTTCTGCTGGAGGTCACGGCTTTAATTTCATATTGTGGCTCAACTCGATGTTCAGTTTGGCTGCTTTGCTGTGTAATCTTCTGCTAAGAGCACTGTATGTTGTTAGTGTTAAAAAATATGTTGCTCATAGATATATAAGGCATAAAATTCCTCTATAAATGTCTCTTTTGCTAGAGGTGTTGAAAATGCAGGCCAGTTTGTCAAAAACACAGCTGCTTTCCTTGGGGTTTCAGAATGCTCATAACAAATAGACTTTTTTATGAATTTGTGAGAACACCCTGAGGAAAACAGCTGCATTATTATAGAACCCATGAAATCTCAGACGAGTCTGAACTATTGTATTTTAAAGCACTGCTACTTAAAAGCCTTTTTAGTTTCAAGTAATAACATTATTTTATTTGACTTCTAGAAAGATATTTTAAGGAATACATGATGGTGATTCTTTCTAGTTGACTGGAACAAAACTGTAAGACCTCAACTGTTTGAATGGAGACAAAGCATTGAGCTACACACAAAAAATAGCAGAGATTTGTGCTTCTAGAGAATATTTTCTGGCAGGCTGGACAAGGAATGAACCAATTCAAGAGAGCCTACAGACAGGTAGCATCACCTCTTAACTATTGCACTAATTTCTATCTACACAACCAAGCCTATGAGATCCAAGGATCACTCCATAGCTGAAGTTCTCTGTGAGGAAAACTTACTTCTGTTTCCCCTGCATAATACTATCTCAAATAACTGGGGAAATCAGCACATTCATTCACAGGGCAACAGAAGTGAGATCTGGGACATTTACCCCTCAGTTGTGCTTTGCTTTTATGTGATGGAACTACCCTCAGAGATTTTATCAACTGAAGGATTTTTAGGATGGTTTATTTTTTGGACAAGGCCTTTGTACAGACACATTCTCTTAGGCAGCTGAATTTAACCAGAGTTTTATCAAGCAGACAATAACTATTTTGTTTTAATTATTTCTTTCCACGCCTCATTTAGTTAAAGATTTATTTCCTTATGAGGTGAACACTATCAAGTTGTAAAAACAGAGGAAACAGCACTACACAGGAAAATAGAACTACCTAGGAGAAGGGTGAAAGAAGACTCTCCCAACCCTGCTTGTGCCCTGGAAGTGATAATCCAGTGGCTTGGTGTCAGATTGTGCAGGAAACAGTGAGCTGAGATGACAGTATAACTTTACTTTGGAGTGTCAAATAATTCTCTGTGTCTGTGGAGCGTCTCTTGAGCATCATGATCAAGTACTCAGGAATGCAGACAACTTTGAGCAGTTATGAGTTAAAGAACAGATTTTTTTTAACTTAATTCAACCCAATCTTTTTCTGTCCTTGGTAAGAAAGATCGTCGAGAAAATTTAATTTCTAACAGTAATGAAATGCACCATTATTGCTGCCTATGTCACTCTTCTGCAGGCAGACTACAAACCTCAGTCAAGATCCCTGATCTTTGGCACAAAAACACATTCAGAAATGAAGTATTTTATTAGTGTTAATGAATTGAAGTGCAGAGAGGTGAGATGATTTGAAGTGCCATAGTGGCTTGCCTGCACAGAGAACAGCAGCCAATAACCTGGGGAAAACATTGCTCTGAGAGCTTTAACTTAAGAATGAACTTTCACTCTTGCAATAGATGCTGCTAAATTTCCAATTCGTGCATCTTTAAGGGTTTCATATCCACGAAATTATTCTGGTCTGACATTCCAAGATTCCCTGGACATTGTTTAGATCCCTGGCTGTATCATTCTCTGACTTTCTTACAGACCCTCACTTTTTAAACCCCTCCATTTATGACTAAAATCCAAATGGAAGATATTTGTGCACCAGCAAGCATTCAAACTTGTATGTCTGCAATAAATCCATAACTGCACAGCACTGAGAGCCATGTCATAAATCCTCAGTGCTTTAATATCTTCCCACTCTGGTAAGGACGTGGAATTCAGCTTTAAGTCCTTGCAACAAGTTATACTTTATCTTATTTTAATACCCTTTTGTGTCTGAGTAATTTGTGTGGAACTGCCTATTTCTTTAAATCCCAACAACTGCATGCATAACAACACTGCAAATTTTCACTACACTGAGAAACCCTGTGTGTTTTGCAAATAAATAATTAGATTTCATTTATTGATAGGATATGTACTGAAGGCAGAATTTAAAACTGAAGACAGATATTAAAAAACATGCAAACAAATCTAAGTGTAGCCATTTTGCAAAGCATATTTGTAGAGAAGCTGTGCATTGATAGCCCTGTATCCACATGTGCTGATCTGCTACCAGGCTTTTCAGAATGGAAATATCATTTTTTTTTAGGCACAGTTTAACTGTGTCATTTCAACATCTTTAATTTTTTTCCTCTTCACTTTACTGAGTTGGATCTTAATGCTTCAATTGCATGATATTATATTTTTTTTTCACTTTTATAAATCTGGTAGAAATTTATATTTTAATTCTCTTAATATTTTTGTTTTATTCAGTATCTGCTCTTTCTGAAGTCCATATTCCAACCAGTAATCTGTATTTTATTTATTTGTATTATTGTATTGTATTATATTGTATTATATTATTATATTGTATATATTATTATATTGTATTATATTGTATTGTATTGTATTATATTATATTTATTTGTATTATTGTATTGTATTATTTGTATTTATTTGTATCATTATATTGTTTATGCATTGTATTTTTATTGGTCACTGATAGTGTAACAACTGGCACACAATTTGGTTTTGTACAAATCATAAAACTGTCAGTTAGGTCACCTACCGGGTAATTGGAATTTCTAGTTTTGTGGAAATTTGCCTGTTAGACACAAATTTTATATGTATGTAAGAAACGCCATAAACATAACATTAAAGATGTAAAATTAAACATTTACCTTAATGTCTCAATATACATACACGGTGTATATTTACCTACAGTCTGTAACAAGAAGTTTCCTGCTTCCACTACAGGTACTTCTATGGGGATTTCATAATGCAAAACTTTACATGCTTACCTAGAGTCTTGCAATAAAAACTGTACTGATTCTTGGGTGTATTCCAAGAGACCAATAAGAATATTGATTATTAGGCTGGAATAAGGCACAGGCACAAGGCTGGAATTTGAGGCACTCAGGAAGAACCTTTGGAGTTTTCCAGTGGGGGATCAAAGCACTCCATGGCAAACTGGCCCGGGCAGTTTGCCCACTGTAAATGTGGCCTGTGTGCCTGCTTTCCATCAAAAATGCTAATTCATTCACCACATTCCAGTAGAAAATTTGCCCTTTGACCTTACTGTATGTAGGAATCAAATGGGAGGATTTGGTAGATGCTGTATTGCTGAGTCTGTGCAGTTTCACCATAGCATTGAATATCCTGTTTTTGGTTTTTGGGCGTTTTTTTGGGTGGGGAGGGGGATGGCAGTGTTCTTAGATTCTGTCCATACACCTCATTCAGACAAATACTGGGGCTGGTAAACTTGGTGTAGCAATTGAAAAGAGGTTATTAGAAAAAATGAACATGAGGGCAAGAGAAACTTTTTTTTTTCCCACCAGATTTCATGCCAGCTTTAGTCTTATAATTTCCCTCCAAAAAGTACTCCTGAGACAAAAAAACCTCATGATTAATATTATTGTAAATTTATGGTTATACAGAGCTTCTTTGCCTCCATGACATGTCCAATCAAAACCTAAACAACGCTTTAGAGAACTTCACAAATCATTAATAATTTTTTTTTTTCTCAGTTATCATTCAAATAGCCAAAAGGTTTCAAAATAAAAAGTTAATTAATATGAATGAGGCCTACACTGCTGCTGTGAGAACAGAAGTAGCATAAACCTATAAAACAAGTGTGCTCACAGCTCTCAGTGCCATTGTACCACTCTGCATAACTCAGCTGCAGACAAAACAGCAGTGTAGAATTAATTCTCACTGTGAAGTCTGGAACTCAGGGCACATTTAATTCATGGTGAAGTTAGAGGACTGGTTGTAGCTTCAGTGGGATTCCCAGACACCTGTAACTGATTTAAGGGCACAGGTCCCTTTGGCTTTCAAATGCAAGTCATGCTCTAAGTCACCCAGACGTTTTTGTACTGACCTTCAATCACACTTAGATCAAGCATAAAAAAATGATGAAAAGCATAAAAAAACCTGTACCCAACAAAACTGCACAAGTAACTGAAACCAGCTGGAACCTTCCATCCACTCTTCTGTTTAGTTGCAGGATCTCATTTCCACCTGCAAACATGAAGAGTAAATTGACAGACCTGCAGGCTGAGGGTTGCTGACATACACAAGAGCCAGTTCCTGGGAAAGCACTGGCTTCCAGGAGATCCCAAACTCCCTAAAAACTCTTGGTTCTGGATCTGGAATGGGATGAGAAAACAGACCTTGTGGATATCTTAAGCTTAGATTACATAAACTCTACATTTTTGAACTACATTTATTCATTATGAATATAATATCATCCTCTCTTCAGTCTACAGGTACTTTTAAAAATATGACAACAATTCAACAGTAAACCAAAAGCATACAAAATTTATGGAAACTGCTTTCAGGGCAGAAAGAAATATATCTGTCAAAAAAAAAGTATTATCATTTAAAAATAATTATTAAAACTAACAATAAAATATTATTTAATAAGAACTTGGTACCAGCCCAGTTTCAGTAAGCCGCTAGTTTAAAATATTTTGGGAAGGAAATGAAAAAGAAAGGAAAAAAAGTAATGATTGAAAAAAATCCTTCTTGAATTTTTTTATGTGAAAAGTATATGTAGGGCTCAGGATGAATTTGCATTCAAAGTGTTTAAGATGTATGATAAAATAGTTTTAAAAATAACATAGAAATAGAAAAGCCAACTAAAACTTCATTCCTCAGAAAAAGAGCTGGTTTCTTCAACCTATTTTCATTCACCTGCCTGACTGTTGCTCACAAAAATATCAGGAATCTTTCCCCAAATTTAAAAAAAGGCAGGAAGAATCTCTGACAGTTAATGCCTCCCAATATGTCTCAGTGGGTAAAAAGATGGGACAATATTTTCCACTCTTGGTTCATGTAGGTCTGTAAGCCCATTTTTGAATGAAAAGCCGAAAATTTCCTGAAATAAAGTTGGCAAAATTTAATCTTCATTAAAAAAGTTTGACTAATGGTAGTGAAACCAGGAATTGACAGCAAATTATCTCAACCCAAGAAGCCCTACCAGCTCAGTCCATGCAGTGGACTTCTTCTATCCTTTATAGCCCTTCACTAACTTTTCTCTAGGAAGACATTACTGCATTTAAATTTTCTGTTTATTGTTTTCATCTTGGTCAGTATTGGTGTAAGGATCCAGTAGTTTGCAGACATTGTGAGGGGTGTGACATAGTTTAGTTCTATGGAAACACATAAATGAAAATAAATCCTTAAAAAGCTACTTCATCGGAACATTAAAAAATAAATTTATATAAAAATAATAATTTCCTTTTTATTTTTTAATACATCATTACCTTTTCATTATAAACAAAGCTTCTGTGGCAGCAGAGCCAGAGGGAACCTGCCATTGCTCTGCACCAAAGGTGTAACCTCATCTTTTGGAGAAAACTCTTTAAGATGGATGCTGCAAAGAAACCTCAAGGCCACCAACCAAGCAAATGAGAATTTGGCAAGTATCAAATCATCATGTGCTTTATAAAAGGCTTGGACAAAGTGATTAACTAATCAGTAAATTACAGTTTCAATGATCAGTTCAAGAGAGAAAAGGAAACATCAGGAATTCTTAAAAAGAGTGAGACGATGAATGGTATAGAAGCCCGAATTTCAAATGTTTCAGATTTAATATCTGAAGAATGAGAGCTCCAAAGAAAGCACACTGTGTTTCCAGAGGTCTCTGTTAAGATAGGAGGGGAAGCCTGCCACTCCCCAAAAACATATTTCATTGTAATTCCTTTCAGTCTGTCATAATTATGTGACAGATGTAAGGCAAGTTCAGGGTCAGTGATCAGAAACACTCATGAGTTATGGTCCCTCTTGTGCCCTTGCTGCCCTTAATTTAACATGGCCTCACAGTCACATTCCCCAAACACTTAACTTTTAACCATCCACCTCAAAAGACAGAGCAATTAGTGATTAAAAAAAGAAAAGAAGAAGAGAGAATAGATATTCCAGAAACATCTGGAGGCTTCTACTCAAGAAGATTTGCAGACATTGGGATGACTCAAATGAAAAAGAAGGAAAAAAATATGGCTTTGATTTGTATGAAAATAAACTTTTTAACAAAACCAATCTATTATTTAGGCAAAGTCTTTCATATCAATGAATCATAACACAATGTTTAAAAAGTTTTACATTTGAAAATAATTTATGACTTTGATACATATTTTCAGTAAATTGTGAAAAAATTGGTGAATAAAGTCATATGTAATAAAAGAAAAAAACTCAGTTAGTTCATTACATATCATTCTCTGCATATGCAGATTGTCTTTTACACTGCAATACACTTGTCTAAATTAAATTTAGAATTTAGGACTTCCATTCCTTTTCGGGGAGGAAATATTATTCTATACTTTTCATTCCACAGATAAGTTTTGTGATTTCTTTTTATAGCATATTTTTCATTTCCCATTAGTAGTTTCCATCAGGCTTTCTTCTCACGTGTTACTCTTATTTCCCCCATCATGATTCTTTCTCTGAGTTCCTTCCAAATTTTTATTATCTTCTTGGCAGAAATGTGTCACAGTGGTGTGAATCAGCCCAGGTGTGGTGGCACTGAAACAAAACTCTGTGGTGCTGTCTCACGTTATTGTTGGTGCTGTCTCATGTTATTGTTGGTGCTGACAATGAATTATTCCTGGGAAATTCACTGAGCATCTGCAACTTCCAGCTCCATTCGAAATGTCACTGTTGACAGGACAGTGACCAGCAAGATTATGGTATCACATGTTTCAGCATTGCCTGGGTGTGCATTTCCAACAACTCCGTCAAGTGGTGTTAATTAATATTAAAAAGAAATGCTAAACAATTCTAAACAAATTCTTTTCTGGACAATAAATACTCATATAAATATGTTCTGATAAGATTCCCCTGAGTATATGCACAGTGCAAAATTTTCCACAATTTAGCCTCAACTCTTTGTTCATAGAGAAACTGTTGTTTGTATTGCTATGGAAATTCAGAAAGAAAGGCTTAAATTACTTCTTTTTTTTTTTCTTTTTATTTGGGTCAACAATCATTTAGAAAGAAAGAAATTCTAAAGGCATTGTTTCTACCTTCTTTCTCTCCTGGTTTAATCCTAATAGGTTTTTCAACTAACAAATACCTGGACTGGACAAGAGTAAACCAATTTCATTTAGAACCTTCATTTTCAACTGCTTCAAGTAACTGAATTTTCCAACAATTTTTTTTATCTAAATAATTGGAATTTTCTCTACATTTTGTTCATATAAAGCTTGGCTCTAGAGATGTTGGAAAAAATACAGGCACCTTTTATATTTGTGTATGCTGAATCTCAATAACAATTTTTTCAGACCACGAGAAATGTAGGGTTTTATTGCAGCCGTCTTTTGGGGTTGCAAATTGTTAACATCTGCCTTTTAGTATCATTTTTTACAATAGTCTGCTCTCTCGATATCCTGTTAATGACTGTAATTTTCTAGTCAGCTGCTATCTGTCAAGGTAGTTTAAAGGTCACTTTTTGCTATGTGTTAGAGAGCCTCGTGTAGAAAGTGGGCCTGGGTTCTTTACAGCAAGCAGAGCTTATGCTGGGATTTGCTTTGTGTCTGAAACTGGGAACTCAGCAGCCCCAGGTCACACTGTTCTTTCAGTCTCTCTCTTCTCTGTTGCTTAATCTTTGGTCATACCCTTTTCTGTATGTATTTTTTCTAGTGGCAGTTTGCTGCCTCCTTCGTTAGCCTTGATGTATTGATAAGACATTCCTTACCCATCTCTGACTGGCAGCATTGTGTTACACCAGAGAGAGACATTTCCCACCCACCTCCCCCTGCACAAGCTTGTTTTCTGGAGGTTTTATATCCATTACAAATGTCATTGGACACATGCAATCTTTTCAGTGGTGTTTGCCAATGTTATGCCATAAAGTAAATAATGGGTTTGTGTATTTCTAGCTTTTTTATATATCTTGAATTCAACTTTTCAGTGATTACTAAAAGAATGATTGCACATTTGCCTTGGCAAAAGCATTGCCCCACCCCAGATATTTGCTAGTATGTCTCAAACTGAAAGAGTGCATTTCCTCCATGGCTAAAATGATACAAAGATAATGAGAACACATTTGAACATGTGGAGTGCAAAGGCTGCCTTACGTCAGGGGTCTGATTCACATTTGAGGCATACTTCACTGAAGGAAGGAATCAAGATGCTATCATCCTGTCTTTTGGAAGCTGAAAACATTTAATTGAATCATAGAAGAGCTGAGGATGGAAGGGACCTCTGAAGGTCATCTGACTCAAACCCCAGCTCAAGCAAGGTCACCAAGACCAGGTTCCTCAGCACCTTGTCTCCTTGGGTTTAGAGCATCTCTCCAAGGATATGAACTCCATAATCTCTCAAGTGCTCAATCTCCTTTCCAGTAAAAAAGTAGGTCATATGTTTAAAACAAATTTCCTCTATTTCATGGTTGTCTAGAGAGTCACAACCATTTGGAGCCATGCAATAATGTAATCAGAAGTAATTAATAAACTAGATTACAAAATACAGAAACTTAGAGCTGAAAGAACTCTATTCAGCACAATTCAGTTCCTTAAGCCTTATCAGGAGGGAGCTAATCCAGGTGTCCTTGGTCCTCAATGAATAGAATTCACCTGATCCCTTTGTGCAGGAACTAAGCTGTGAGAAGATTGAATCCTACAAATGAAGGACATGATAAATAAGTGAAGGCAGTGTTGAGTTTTGTTTCTTAAAAAAAAAACCCCAACAACTTTAAATCTACACCACACTTCTAAAACTCTGAGTATGTAGTTGAAAGATGAAAAATCAATTGCCTTAACCTCTCTACAACAAGCTCAATAGGTATATCTTCAGCTGCAGGGCTGACACAGCAGGTAGAATCCCATACACTGAAAGGAAAAGGAAATAGAGAGAAGCCTTGATCATATTCACAGTCTCATTGGGAATTCTCAGAAAATTAGATTGAAATTGGAACTGGTCCAAAAGAAGGTGGTGTTGGAACCATCATACTACTTTTTGGTTAAAATCCTTAAATTGGGACTGTATCTCTGCTATCAAGAAGACAGGAGAAAAGATTTAATCCAAGCCCCTTGAATTTTATTCAATACTTTGGGACTTCCATGTTTAAAAACTATTTCAGAGAGTTTCTATAGAGGTGGACATAGAAATATGTCACAACTCATAAAAGGAAAGATATATTTGCTATACAAACCCCTCTGTTAGAATGAAAGTTGTTTGCACAGGCAATTTCTAAGGGAAAATCAGTCATTGTAGAAGACAATCATGATAATCTAAGACAAATTATCACCAGAAAGCAGAATCACCCCAGAAGTGTGCTTCTGTGGGCTCACATCTTTCTGGAAGCTGATTCCCACTGACTAAAGCTTTCAGCATAACCCACACAGCAGCAGTATGCAGAATTCTTTTTCCAGCAGTTACTGGAAGTGATGAACAATAATACATTTTGCATATTGAAACTAATATATGCAGGAGTTGGTGCTCTGGGACTAAAATGAATTGCATAAAATCGCTCATTTGTTAGCAGAATGCCATTAATGCCTGACCTCCTTAATCCATATTCAGGAACTTACAGATCAGAAAGGTCATCTCTAACCCACCACCTATTCACATGTATATTCTACATCCCCCTTACAAATGGGGTTATTGTCTTCAAATTACAGAAAACCAACAACAATGACATCATTAATTCCGTGAATACACTGTCTTGAGAATGATACAAGTTTTTGCATAATAATAAACATTTGAATATTCCTTGCAATAGCAGCTACAGCCTGCAAAGCCCACTCAGTGGAAAGCAGTACACTGAGTTTTGTATCACAGAGTGCTCCCAGTAAAAATACCAGCTTTCAAAGGCAGCTTTTTACTAGAGATTTAGGGGAAGAGACACCCATTAAAGCATATCATTTGGATGTGCAATGTGAACCAGCTCTTAGTAAAACTGATCTTTTGGTTTTAATGTAGCCTTCAGTTTAGGGAGTCATAGAATTTCAAGAATAGCAAACAGACATATCCTGAAGTTCACTATATTACTTGATACAACTGATTATTTTACAGGTAAACTAAAACAAGTTGCAAAAATGAGGAAATAAAAAGAGAGATTTAATTTATTTCATTAAGTGTTCTATATCAGTGCTCTAAATTAAAATTTTTCTCAGTAGCCAAAGGAAAAGCTGCACAATATTAACAAATTTGATAAAATCTGAACAGCTCTAATAGATAACTGCAAGTAAAAAAATGATGGTATCTTTTAAACAATCATAGTGCACATGCAGATTAAAAGCAGATGTTTATGAGTGAAACAACCCTTCATAAGAAGTAGCTATTAGGTTACCAAATAAAATTGAATTTACCATGGCTGTAAACTTGGCAGAAGGGGTTTTTTTAGCATAGAAATAGGCTGTTATTTATTGATATTTAGCCTGAGAATGATAGACACTTTGTAAAGCATTAGCCCAAATTCTATAGTCTATGTACTAGAACAGTGACTAATGAAACAAATACAGTTCAGGCTGGAGGGAATATTTCAGACCTAAAAAATGTATTACACAATTGAAAGAAAAAGTGGCCTTCAGCCTCTAGAATTTTGTCAGATGAAATGGCCTCGTGAATGAATCTTCTGAGTGCCAGCCTTTCTCACAATGGTATTTGTCATAAGATGTATCAGTGATGCCAGTTTGGTTTTTGCCTTTTTTTCATTTTAGATGTTCTCTGTATTCTTCACACATCTATTTGTAGTTCTGTAGCCTATTGTATTAGTGGCTATTTTTCCCAGTAGGCAAAAAATAAAACAAATTCCAGAGCTCCAAGCCCCAGGGAGTACAAGGCCACTATAATATCTTGGTTCTTCCTGGGAACCATGGCTGAGAACAGCTCTTGGAGATAAATCCTCATAGACAAAGTACAGCTGGTGCCAAGGGGGGACTCCAGAGAAGGGGCTTGACCAGGAGGGAATTCCATCACCACCTGTCCTCCTAATTGATGCTTTTTGTCAATTATGCTCATTTGCTAAATGTATAAGACTGTAGTCACCCTGTGTGGGTGGGCTTTTGTGGACATCTTTCCATAACTGCCCTTGACAGCTTTGAATAAAGATCCATTTTTATATTGCCTCCTCACTAAAATTATCTCGAGTCTCATTTCCAAGATGGGAAAAAGGCAATAAGAGAAACTGGGATACATGGATACATAGGTTGGTGGACAGGGTTTGCTCTCCAAATAATGAATTTAAGCTTTAACTTTTGTGCTATTATTTTGTCCTGTGAATTCAATGATTCTGTATCAAAAGTGACTTATTAAACATAGAGGAAAAGAAGAACAGATTTAAACCCAAATCTGAGAATGGAATCTCTTCATTATCACAAGTTCAGTGTAGCATGGCTGGTTAGTATCTGTAATAAGATAATATGTTAAAGAGCACTCTATAAATATAGAATTCCTTTCATTCTGCCATCAAGTACTTTGATAACATTCAGCACCTTCTATAGTGGCATCCAGCTACATACATAGTACTGTGCTGGTGAAGAATTATATTAATCATCATTTCCAGATATAACTCTACTTATCTGTGCCTTCAAAATAATTGTTATATTACACAAATATATTATGAGAGATGTACTTATCCTGGACCAGACCTTTTGGTTGATAACTAATAAGTAAGTACAAGATGAAAAACCAGTCCCCATTTGACTTTTGCATCAAAGACAACACTAAGTGTGTTCTAGAATTGTTCCTTCCCAATCCCTTCTTCCAGTATTTATGCCAAGGTGTCTTCCAATAGAGGAAGATTTCTGTGGAAAGATTTTTCTTTTCCTGTTGGGGTCTACTATCTTTCTTCACTAGACTTTCTAATGCTTTGCAATATAAGGAAAATAAATTGATTTCCTCTTTTACAACTAGAAAAGAAACTCAAACTATGAACAAAAGTTGGCCAACACCACCTAAAGAATTTCTCAAAGACAGGGGAAAGGTATTTGCTACAGCTGTAGGGTATTTATAGTGTTAAACTAGTATAACATGAGATTACGGAATGTGAGGACAATTTCAATAAGCTACAACCAGATATATAAATAAAATAACATAGGCAAATATTTAAAAGTATTATGGACATGATAAAAGGAGGTGGGGAGAAAGGGCATAAATGAAAGATGTTTGTAAGAATCTGAGCATCTCCAGGAGACTGCAAGTGTTCCGTCCCTGCCCTTTTGCCTGCATTCAGAAACAGCCAGCACCAGGCACAGTCTGTCCCTGCAAAAGATTTCCCTCTCAGTTTAGAAGGAGAATAACAATCTGTGGTGTCATAATATGTTTGGCAGAGTCCCATTGTTCCAGGCTCTGCTACTTCCTACAAGAGAAATGAAGCAAGTGCAAAGGAGCATGACTATATTTTGCAGTGCTAAACAAATGATTCAGACATCAAATCACTGTCAAATGCTTCTACTTTTTTTTTCCAGTTCTCTGAGAAGTCCTACACAGCCTTCAAAACCCAGGAGATTTTCAAAAATACCAAACTCCAAATTTTATTTTAAAATTTACTTCACTCCTTGATATTTTATAAAGAAAATCAAGATTAATTAAAGGTATGCATTGGTTTTCTTCACTGCAAACACAGTGTTAAGGAATGATTATCAGCATTTATTGGAAAACAAAGACTTTGTCTAAAAAGTTTGGTGCATCAAAAGGAATTTAATGGAAACAGACAGCCTTGCATAAATCCTATTGCAAGTTTGCGATTACTTATTTAAATTTTTTTGAAATATTAAACAAACATTTGATCAAACTGTGTTAACTGCAATTTTTTTTCTGAATGTTCAGATAACCAGCACTGCCCAGCCCATTGGAGAAGAGCAGTAAACAAGAAAACAGGATTCCTGGTTTCTACTACAATATCTATCACTCAGGCAGGTAATCACAGTTCCCTGCACTTGTGCTGTACATTATTTATGTTGCTGATTTAAACTGAGATCATCTGGACAAGAGCTGCCTTCCATCAGATGTGTCTGTGGTATACAGCAAAACAAGGTAACAGGGTGAGCAGGTAGGACACCTTCTGATCTATATAAACTTTCAATGAAAAAGTGATAACATAAACAGAGAAAAATGCCTCCAAACTGCTCATTTACCTAAGAACAATGTGCAAATAAAGATAAAACTTAATTTCTTACAATTTAACTACAGAAATATGCATATAACACAACAGTTTCAGCGTTTAAAGTGTACTCCAAGCATGAAATTCATGGAGAGAAGTAAAATATCCAGTCTTACAGCTGACTGAGTTACTTGCTGTAATTACTTCTTTTTAGAACAATTTTTCTTCCATACATTTTCATTTCATGACTATATCACTATATAGTTTAATATTTTCCAGTGAAAAATGTATTCAGCTATTTCACTCATTACCCAATCAATTTTTGAATAAATTATTCATGAAGAAAATTAGTATCTTTGACCTTTGGAAGACGGAAGACACATAATGACCCCAAATAATTAGGAACTACAATTAGGAATAGAGCTGAAATAGGAAAGAGTATGGCTGTACTCCATAGGCAATAAACTATTTAGAGAAAAAAGTTTACATTTGATTTCCTTTCTGCCACAAGCCAATTCAATATTTACAGGACAGTAATATTTCACTCTTTGGTGACAATTTTTAATTTCAGTGCACCTTTAATCCAGAAAAACAAATCAATAATCAGCTATAATTTTTTACTTTATCAGTCAAAGTTCAAACAAATAGCTCTATTTCCCTTCTAGACTTAATTCCCAAAAGAAATGGGACTAAGGTGAAGAAGGGCAGAGTGCTGAATGTCAAACAGATATTTGTACTTGAAAGCTTTGTACACATTTCTCTTTTCTCATTATTTATATGTCTACCTCTGAAAGAGAGAGGATGCTAAAAAGGTGATTTCTCCAATTCAACAGTAATCATGTGGCAAATTTTACAGAATGCATATAATGGAGGAGGTAATGGGCTCTCTCAGAGATCACCTCTAAGAGTCACATTTACCAAAGAAAAACCCAAGTTGCTGGTTCCTTCTCCCTTTTGCCAGCTGCCCCAAAAGGGAAATGCACTCAGCTACTTCTGCAAAGCTTTCTGAAACATTACAACATTAAAATAATCAACCCCTCATGGCTTGTGGGGCTGGATAGCAAATAGAAGTGTGTCAGTCCAAAGGTGCTGAAACATGAAGGCCGGTGAAAGTTTCCTGAAGGAAATGTCATCAGCATTAGAAGTTAAATTATGGGCTCCTTTTCTTGAAGTGTAGACACTCACTTGAAGTGTTGACAGTCTCAATTCACTGACACGTTTTAACTTGGTTTTGGGTATCAAAGTTCTTGACTGAAAGGCAGGAGAGCATCTGCCTTGAATGCCAGGTCATTATCGTACTTGAGCTGAGATACTTGCTGCTGGTTGTTGTACCTCCTGACTAGATTTTGCTGCTTCCTGCTTAAAGTTTAAACTGCACCTATCTAAGGTAAAACCAGGAACAAAAAGATATGGACACTCTTTTATTCAGAGATTCTAAGGCATTTCTGACTGCTGTGTCTATGAAAAGGTTTGCCTCATAAAAAAGTAAAAAGAACTGAATTCAACCATGAAGTAATTAAAAAAAAAGGAACAATGAAATTCATTTAGGTCAGAACTTTCAGGTGTGGTTTTTTTTGTTGCTGCAATGTATTGGAAGATAGAAAGATGACCTCAAAGCCCACAGTTGGGTTTCAGAGGGTCAGGAGCTATTCTGGCCCTCATTTGGACTAATTCTGCTAAAGCTCCATTGAGGGACTAAAATGACAACAACCAAGATGCTAGGTTCCAGTTCTGCCAGGGCCTTAAATTTCCAGTGTCATTTTGGGCACTTTTAAAAAAATTACTCCAGCCTCCAACTGCTATTCTTTAAAACAGAGAAAATTCATGGTCAGCTCAAGGTATGGAACGTTGTTTACTTCACTAAGGACTCCCTGCTCCGAGAGTAGAAAACAAAATCTATTGTTAAAGTTAAGGCAAGCTCCATCACCAAGATCAGCCAACAGCAGAAATGCTGGTAGATCACGTTGTCAATAGGATAAGAAGCCCCTTTTGGAGAATCAGAATTTGATGAACAAACTCATACCAGTACCACAGAGACCAACACTTTTCTGCTTCTACTGTGTAAACTGGGAGAGGTGTTAGTGGGATTGCTTGAGGATGGGGCTGAATCAGGAAATTAGACTGGGAGATAGCTGAGTAAGCAACCCTGTTTTGTAGTGAATTATATGAGATACCAGATTAACACAGGAGTTTTGTGCTGTTCTTAAGACAACCAGGAATCCTGTGTTTATGTCATCACTCTGCTGACACCAATGACTCTCAGTGTGTAAGGAGCCTGCAGGAGACGGAGGAAACTGCCAAGAGTAGAATAACAAGGGGAAAAGAGAAATATTAAAAACAAGTGGCTGGTGGGGTTATGGTGATATTCAGAAGCACTAAGAAAAGCAGATAACAATTACTTTGTCAGGAGAGCTAACCAACTGCAAAACGTCCTTCTTTGCTCAAAGACTGCCCCATGGCCAGCCAGATTCCAAAAAGCTTTTTGCTACAAGTCTGCAGCATTTCCAAATGAATCAATAGATTATGGGACTCCATTGGACTAGATTATTTGTCTGCTGTAATGAGCATGCTTGATTTTCATGGCCTGCCATTCCAGAGGCCAACTCAAAGATATGATATTAACATATGCAGCATCCAAGGAAATAGAAGAATGCAAATAAATCAATTCTACATGCTTAAGCCCATCTTCCTTTCATGCGTGCCTGGTGGTGGAAAATGGTGGTTTTTTTCCACCCTGCCTTAGCATTCTGAGGCATGAAAACAAAGAGATTTTGTTGCAGTAATGAAGCACAGGGAAAAGAGAGCTTGTTATAAACTGCTTACAGTTTAGATTGAAGGGCAGGTTTTCATTAGCTTTGTTACATTGAGCGTCATCTTTAGACTGGAGGAATTACCAGAAAAAACTTCATAAGAGAAGGTGGATCCAATGTACAATTCATGAAAGTAAAAAGCCAAGATCTAATGATAAAAAAAAACAAACAAACAAACAAAAATTCTCCCCTGAGACAAATCTCAAGTTACACCAATAACAAATGTTAAACTGCTCTGTTAAGACACTCAGCAAGGAAGTCAATGTCTTATTTGAGTAATAAAGAATTTCTTTTGGTTGTTTCTTGCTGCAGTTAATTATTCGGTATTTTTTTTCTCCTAAATGTCAGGCACATCCATCTATTTTTCCATCCACAATTACTCAAGCATTAGGAGCAGGGATACAAGTTACACAAAGGTGTCACACAAGTGACTCTGTGGTTTTTTCAGTGCATACAGCTAAACTTGGCCTTAGTGAAACCTCATGTATTTANTCTGTGGTTTTTTCAGTCAGAAGTACAGTGCATACAGCTAAACTTGTCCTTAGTGAAACCTCATGTATTTACTTGCTTCCACAGAGAAAACTAAACAAACTGTTACAGATTTTATTCCTTTCCTCGTGAAATGACCAAACAAAAGATCTTTATTTTAAATACTTGGAAGAAAATTTCAAAAAATTTGCTTACTCAGAAGTACTAGAGAATTTCCTAAAGGACAAAGTGTTCATAAAAGGAGAAGCAGTTTTCTATAAAATAGATTAAAGGCTGTAATGATGGTATCATTAATTCTCTTACAATTCAATCTCATCTTTATAGAAAGCACCGACCCTCTCCACTCTATTATGTTTTAGGACCTGATTTATGAAATAACCCCAGGATGTTAATGATGCCACAGGTAACAGTTGTAATATTTCAGGTGGTTTACAGCATTGCTCTAACGATGGAGTACATTTAGTTTGAACTCCATTGCACTTTATTGTGCAATGCTTGCTTTGGGGACCACTGAGAATACATACATGGCTTCAGTTACAATACTTCACAAATCCCTTTCCCCCAAAATTTATCCTCCTGTTCTGCTCTCCAATGGTTGCCCTGTAGTCTTCTCTCAGCCTCCTTTCTACACACACCTTTGTCTTGCTGAATATCTGGACAGAGTCCATATGTGCATACATCAGATGACTCTCTCTAGATTCTTTACCATATCTCCTGAATTTTTCTCCTTTTTAATGATCCTCCACAGCTTCTTTTCAAGTCTGGTCCCATGTGTGCAGATTTTCTACTCCACATAAACAAATTTCCTAATAGCATTTTACCCTGACTCATCTTGAAAAGCTCTAATCTTAAAGTATAGTTAAGTTCAGAACAGCTAAAGGGATGCTCCTGATCCTGTCTTGTGCTTAAATACCCTTAGCATGACCTAAATATCCCTTCCCACAGTCTTCCCATCTCCCTCTCATAGAATCAAAGAACAAGTGGTTTGTTCACTGAAGGGGCCGTTGAACAAAATGACTCCATTTGCTCAGTACATGCATGTAGCTGAAGGGCCTCTATGCTGGACAATTCACTTTGATTAGGCTGCAGCCTGAACCCTTCAGAACAGAAGTTTAAAAGCTAAGATGTGCAGTCATTAAAAAGTCACACAATCTTAAAACATGATAAGAATTTTTTTCTTCCTTTTTTTTTTTTTAAAGTATACTTGTCAAAACTATTTTTTCTACTTCTGCTTCAAGACCTCTTCCAACTATATATATTCTTGTGTGATATAAATACCCAGACAGGTAACGATATTCAAAAATGAACTTTTTTTACAGGATGAACATGAGTAACACCAATATCTTTCAAAACAATACCTTTTGCCTGGTGTGTGAAGAACTTTATATGACTTAATTAAGCCTCAATCAGTCCCAAAGTTTTGAGAAACAGCATCATATTCATGATTTTTAGTTTAGATCACCTAAAGTGAATTTAGTGAAAGAAAGGACCTCGATCCTGAATTTCTCGAGTGTGATTTGGGTACTCAATCTCCAGCACAGAGGAATTTCCATCAGCTTTTGTACCCACTGAGGACTAAGTAAGACAGAAGAGCATCCACTGCAAAGTGCAGTTATGCATTTTTTTATTCCTATCAGTTTCCACTTGATTAACACCACACTGCTTGTAAAGCAAGAATTTGAACTAGTGTTGGGAAGGATTATCAGTAAGAGATTAAGATTCTGTTTCTCGCTAATATTAAAATTTTCATCAAAGTCTTTTCAGAAGACATTCTAAAATAGTCAGTGCAAATGATCACACACATGGTTGCCCCATTTTCTTTGAAAAAAACTGAGAGAAAAAGTGTTACCTATTCTTCTACTACAAGTTTGCATGACACAATCACTGTACTGATTGCCACAGACATCCTGTTTCTTCCTACTGCTGAAGAATCAAGTTTTCAAAGGTGGCTGGAAGAATTTAACCCCAATAGATCTTGCCATCAAACTTTTTCATGGTTTGTTATTTCTGCTGTGTTTGACACTGTGAAAGCAGAGGTCAAGGCCCTATTAAGACAGGTTATCAAAAGCTGAAAGAAAGTGAATTCATACCACCTTCACCATTATATGCAGTGGCTGAACTCACCTCTCACTGCTTATTGTTTAAGACAAACTTTCACCCAACAGGACAAAAAAATAAGAAATTTTACTGCATTCTTTATTTCCTCTGATGGAAAAGAGAGTCATGCCCTCTATTTACAGTGTCATAAATCTCCTATCCATTACATAAACCTCATATCCATTTTGCAAAACATAGACCCTAACATTCAGGCCAGGATTTATCATATTGGGCAAAACTACTCATAGCCATGACAAACATACCTGAAAAACAGACTCAGTGTCCACCTGCATCTTAAAAAGAAAAGGTTAAAGGCTGGAATCTCTTCATCAATGTGTCTAGGCCTGCAAAACTTGTCATTGGGTGTGACAGTGGGACACAGCTGCATACAAGGTTTTTGCTTCTCTTCATTATAATAAATATTCTATTAACCAGCCATAGGACTGTCTACTGCTCCCTATCCACAGTACAGCACTGACACCTGCACCAAACAAGGCAGATTATTGGGGCCTTCTCCTTTCTTAAGCAAAATAAAGGCCAGGAAGAGGCAGAGAACAGGCAGACCAAGAGACCTCAGCAAACAGGCAGGCTGAGGATCAGCTGCTGGGCCAGTTTTAGGGCAGAAGAGGAACATCCATCCTTACAAGGATAAAGGGCAGAGTGAGAAATTGTAATGAAGGGAATAACTCATATATAATCAGATCTTTGGAACCTCCACAACCACCTTCAGGCATGGAAAATATACAAAGNCCATAAGGATCTAAAGTATTGTAACAACTTGATGCCATTTCATTTGAGAAAAAGGGCATTGAAAGAGCCTGACTGATCAAGATGTGCATCTGTGAAAGGTTTACCATATACAAAATAATATCCTGACAGTGGCAGTATTGGCAGATAGTACTAACAAATTAGTGCTTAACATGTTGATTTATTAGATATTACTTATAGCTCTCAATGTTTTTCAAGCATGAAAGATTTGAAAAGACTCTGGACAACAAAACCTCCATCATTTTATAGAGATATTATGATTTTATTATTATGTCAATACAAGTTATCGTGTCTCTCATTTTCATACACTACTTCATATTTTCCTCTTATTTTTGCTGCTGACATTGATTATTTTAATTTATTTTCACAGCCAGATCACTAGGAAGAGCAAGAGTATTATTTGTTCTTTATTACGGTACAGAGATAAAGAGATCTGAACCTATCCCCTTTGCCAATCACTAAGTCAGGAAAATAGATATTTCACCTGATGCACTGATTATAGCCTGGGTTTAATAAACCAGCAAGAAATGTAATGACCTTTCACTGCAGGAGAAACCATCAAGGTCTTAAGTCTCCAGCAAACCTTTTATAAACAGTAATGCTCATTTCAGATAACTCAAAAGGCAATGCAGAGAATAATCCTTAATAGATTGAGTAAATGGAAGCATATAAATCATGCTGTGTATATTTTAATTTCTAAATAATTACTTAAGGCAATTTACATAAGAATTTGGGGTATCTCAATTCTTTACTGCAATTCAAAACAAATTGCCATAACATTACAGGTATTGCTATTTTAAAACCAACATTTCATATTGAATTGAGGCAATCATCCCCAACCTGACTAAAGATTCTTCAGTGCTCTACTAACCCCCACCAACTGAGATGCTCCAGTTTGGCACGGACCATTGCTGTTCCATCATTCTGATGCATTTCACCACTCACCGAGTAAACAATTTGACATCCAGTCAGCAGTTCCACTGAGAGAGACTTGCTCATGTTTCTGACCACACCACCACTTTAGGAATGGCTACTCCCATTCTTAAACTGAAAGAACTCCCTAAATGATCTGCTGAACTGAGCCCTACAGAAGCAAAATCACCTACGCCATGCCCTTGATCTCATGGGCCACATTTTCTTCCCCTTACATCAGCCTTTCCCCAATGTATTTGCAGAGTCTCTTTGAGTCATAATGATGTAAATCTCAAAAAAGTTGTGAAAGCTCAAAGATATCTAGAACAGAATTTTAAGAATATTTTCCTCTTCCACAGGAATAATACCCTCCCTACCAACAGCAATTCCGAATCCCAGTTCTTGAAACAAGAGAATGTTTTCAATTTCTCTGATAGCAAAAGAAGAGAATGCTGACTAAACCTATTATCTTCTCTGTGTGCTTATTTTCACTTTGATGTACAATAAATAAAAAATGAACTGACAATACTAAAATGTGAAGACACCATATCATTGTCACTGTGTTCTTACAAATCTGATCCATTCATGCTGTTTAAGCTGCTGAAACCTTTGAAGTTAGAAAATGCTGCCATGAACTTCTAGCACTGGTAATTAAGACATAGTGTGGCAAATCAAAGGAGACGTGCTACCTTGCATCTACAGTTCCTTACTAAAAAAATGCAAGCTGAGAGTCACGATAATAAATCAATTGGTTCTGCTTTTCAGTAGGAAAAGACCTGTAACTTGTTATATTATAACTCAATCCCATCTTGTATCCAAGATCAATTCCTCTTTCTCTTCATGCTTTATGATCATTGAATTTCTTTTTCTTAAGGCTAATTTTTCTTACAGCAAGCGAAGGAAATACTGCAAGGTTTGAGGAGAAAAAGAAAAAAGAAAAAGAGAAAAGTCTCTCATCATTTGTCTTCTCAGTGGGGAGAACAGGAACATTTCCTTTCCCCTCTACTACCACATTTTTCTCCTTCAAGCTGTTGTTGTTTTCCCATAAATTTCAGCAGGTTGAGCTTCTGAGGCTGTGCTAAGATTTGGGCTGGGGAAACATAGCTTATAAAGGTTTATTAGCACAACTGAGTTAAGCAATGTGTGTGAGTGTGAGGGTGCCTTGTGTTCTGGGTAGCAGACTCCTTTCACATTTCATAGTGTATTAAAAACACAAACTATGAAATATTTCAATAAAAATAAATCAATATGTGCTCCAGCTGGAAATCTCACTGCCATATTAATTTGCTTACTGCATAAACCAAATTCCTACATACAACATATGGAATTGTCTGAGTTTAAGTCATGAGTTTCACTGAAATATTTAATTTTTCCTACCTCTATTCTATTTTATTGTTCAGTTTTTCTTAAAAGGGGGTAGCAGGATAAGGACTTATTAAAAATACAGATATGCCTAAAGGGCACGGAGCAGTTTGTTTGATTCTGTCATTCTGTTTGAACTGTCATTCATTCACCAAGTCCTGTGATTTTATGAGTCAGAGATTAAAACCTATAGATAGAAAAAATAAAACATTTTCATTTTATTCTTCCACAGTAATGCCATCAACTAAGATTATGTTTGTGAGATACATTTGAATTCAGTTAGGCTAATAAGATCCAAAAAACCCTAAGAGTTTGAAGACCATATTTTTCTCCAATACTCCTTGAAAAAGGAATTTAGATTGATTTCAACACCTTGAAAATTTTAGGGTTTTTTAAGAGAAAAATCTTTCTAACACAAAGCATTATTAGGGTTAATTTGCATTGAAATGAAAACTTTGGTGAGTTCCCTTGCTTTCTAATTTTCAGCCATGGTGGAACCAATCCTAAAATCACCACGACATAAAACCAGGCCATGTTTGAGTGAATTGCTCCAGCCACCAGCCTTATTCACTCATTACTTGGGAACAACTGAGAGGTGGCTGCTCTTGATACTCATTTTTAAGGCTCTCTAAAAAGAAATTCCATTTTCCCGATTTTCGTAAATAGTTTTGGTGCAAGCCTTATGTTTACAAAAAATTCAAACTGTTGAAAACAGATGTCCCTTTTTTTTCAGGTAACCTATTTCCCTCCCACTTCTGGAAAAGTATTTTTCTTTGTTTTCAAAGATATTGCTACAAAATACACATCTAAACAGCATCGTTGTAACATGTCACAGATAATAAAGCCTCATCATAGTGAAACTGTATTCAGCACAGTAAGGAAAAAATCCTTAGAGAAATGATTCACTAAGAGGAAGCCCAGTGAAAGCCATATAGGTGTCTGGAAGATAATATTCAGTCATAGCATGCTTTGAGAGATGACAGCACTTGTGAATAAAAAAGAAATAAACAAAGGCTACAAACACAAGGAAAAAGAAGAAAGAACAAGTCAGATTTAAATACATTTTAAAAATCCCCTAAACCAGATAAGTGTTCTCACTGAAATATCTTTAACATACTATATAGAAAAAAATATCTAATTCTTTACAGAAAGATTTTCTGTGATCCCAAATGAAAAAGTGGAAAAAACCCAAAAGCACTCCAAACCAAACAAAGTTGAGCTGTTTAATTACTACCATCAATTCATCTCAGGACTTGTAGATAAAAATCCATTCAGAAATTGCACAAAAGGGCTTGCAGAAATGTGTGTTTATGCTTCCTTCCTCTCTGGTTGTGAGTAGAGTTATGTACACACTGAGGCACTTGCAAAATCAGATTCTAAAATTAGAAACCTTCACTGCACCAAACTGGATTCCTGTACTGTGCCTGGTCAGCTCTTACCCTCCTGAGCAGCCACCATTTCACCTTTCACATGCCATGGGGCTTATTTTTTACTTAAAGAGATTCTAAAATGAAAAAGAAAGAGAAAAGGGCATGCTCAAGATTTTCTGAACCCCTGAAGGGTTTATCTCTTCTTTTCCCTATTAACAAACAAGGAAATTGATGGATGTGGATATTAACAAATACCCACATTTTTCCACAGAACTTACCAAGATACTCTCAAAATCACAAGTTGGGATGTGCATCTCTTTCAAGTAAGTGACAAGACAGACATGAAATCTGACAACACTCTTTTGTCTCCCCCAAAATATCCACAGGTATTCCCTGCCCCAGTGATTCACAATCATTGGTATCTGTGCAAATCCAGGAGAGCCAGAGCCACAGGAAGTCCCTAAGTTCCATCCAGGAGTTCAACACTGCTAAGCTCTATTAACATCACATTTTACATTTTCTAAAACACCACTGGCTTTGTGGAGACAGGCTTTGTCTAAACTCAGAAGGATGGTTATATATTAAAGAATTAGGCTCAAGTGTGCTGGGCTACTTCCCTAAAAAATTTTAAATAAGACTTGCTTCCTAAATCCAGAGCCTAATCAGAAGCATGATGTAGGAGGAAATCCTGCTTAACAAAACCCAACAAACAGAACAGCTTTTTTTAAAATCTTTTCCTGCATTGGATATGGATATAACAACATTCAGGATGTACAAACAGTAACAAGATCTTTTAAATGGCTTCCTAGAGACTCAAGAGAAACCAGAG
The DNA here is from genome assembly GCA_013399915.1 of Illadopsis cleaveri. NCBI lineage: Eukaryota > Metazoa > Chordata > Aves > Passeriformes > Timaliidae > Illadopsis > Illadopsis cleaveri. The sequence goes on from VXBB01016564.1 coordinate 1,837,058, forward strand.
AAATGAAGGTAAGGCAGGTAAAACTAGAAAAGAGGTTAGTAACAGTGAGGATTTTTTCTAGTCTGAGGAGATAGGAGAGAAACAGAGGGAAAAGTAATAAAATAATCTGGGGAAATTAGGAAGAGGTTTCTTTGTAATGCCAAATGAAAGAGATTGGGATTTTTTATTATTATTATTTTTATTTTAGAAAAGGAGCTTGTTTGTAAGATGAGGCTGTGAAGGTCTCATAGTTCTAGCAATTAGTGTTCTGCTAATTAAATTGCTACATCAAAGAGATAGACATGGTAGGGTAGCAGGATTAAAAGACATCTATAGCAGTAGGCTCTTTTTAAGAGGTTGTCAATCTTGGAGCATCTATTGATTAAATGCTGCAAACACCCCTGGTAAATACTTCTCTCTTCTTCCTCTCAGTGGCACAAAGGCAGCAAGAGAAGCTCATGTCTGAAAAAAATATAAATGGTTTGGTAAGAATCTAATATTGTAAGCTTGCATTACGGTACTGAGTATTCTCTTGTAAATACAGGCTCTGATTTTCCAAGTCCTCAGTTGTTACCAGCTTGAATGAGCTCCAAAATCCACTTTTTTCCCTTATTAAGGACTAGTAAGTATATTAAATATAAAGAACAAGGTTTTTGCAACTACAGTGACATTTTCTTAATTTCAGAGATTGAGCATTGATATATGATGCTATATAGTTACTTTTATGGGCTCTGATACTTCTAGAATCGACTGCAAATTTATTATTTGCATCTCATTTCCATACGATACAACAAAAATTTCGGAGTGGGAAATTCAGACAAGAAAAGGAATAGAAAAGGGGAGAAGCAAAGGGAGAGAGAGAAGGGAGGTGAAAATAAACAGGAGGGAAAGAGAGAGTAAGAGCATTTGAGAGGAAAAAGCAAGTGTGTGGCAGCACAAGCAAGAGAACATGAGTGGGGAGAGCAAAACGAAACAGAAGGGGCCAAGAGAGGTGGGGGAGAAAAAAATGAGAAAACAATTCTCTTTTTGGCACATCTTGAAATGTGGCCAAGTGAAAAAGTTGGTTAAATGGACTTAATGAAACAAGCACCTGCTTCTAATAGGTGGAGTAGGATGATTTTTGTATAGTTGATTTCTTGTGTCAGAATTGCTGGTAGGAAATTTTAATTAGGGGCAGATCAAAAGTGAGGGGTGGTGATTTCCTCCATTCTCCCTCCAAAGGATTATGTGTTTTAAATAGATTTTAATCGTTCCTAAGATAAACATGTCAGAAATGTTTAGTTCTAGAGAGGTCTCAGAGCTTCTTCATGTGGTCTGTGGCATGAGGAGCTCCACTGAGTGTGGCTGCAGCTGGATTCTACCCACGATTCAATCTCCTGTGCCAGAACTGCCATCTGATGTGCATGTCCATGTCTCAGACTTTTCAGTTACCTGTTCAGATAATTGGCTCAAAATTATCTTTGAAATTCACTTTGAAAAAATTAATTTACAACTCCATAAATTATATTTTCCCTCCTCCTCTGTTTACACAACACTGTGATTCAACCTCTTTTTGCTAAAACCTGCTTTGACACTTTCAGAAGAATACATGCCATGGCTTTGTTAAGCCTTTACCTAGGAAAAGCAGGTACTCTGACATATTTCTACCTCTGGGCAGGTAAGGGTTTAGCCCTCAGAGCAACTCTCAGGGGCTCCCATTTACATAATTAAACTAATATGCTGCAACACACTCCAACAATTCTTCTGGATCAGATACTTCACATTTATTATGGTATTTTGGTGTACTTTTAGCAGGGCAATTTAATTAGAATTATCCATGGATAGTTTAAAAACTGAATCTGCAGATCATTTATTACTGGCCTGTATTTACTGATGCAGCAACAAACCCATCTGGTTAGGGCTTATTCTTTAATTAGTTCATTTAACATTTTTGTCCAGAGTGAATCGACTACAACTTTATCCATGGCACAGGGCATAAATCAATCTCCCTCTATCCCATAACCCAGTGACTTAATGGCGAGTATCTCTCATTGAGGGCAATTTTTATATATTTCATTCATTGTGCCAGAATTGTCAGTGTGAAATTGTGACAACAGCTGGCTAAAAGTGAGGGATTATGACCTTCTCACAGTGATTACATGCTAAAAATTAATTGTGTTTCCCCCCCCCACAACACTGTGGCATTGTGATTACTCCAAGCCGGGAGCGTGGGTGGGTGTGGGCGAGACGCGTGCAAGAACAAATGGATTACAAGGCACACAAATCAATGCTTGTTATTGCTAACTCATAAAAAATGGTTGCTAGCTAACAATACTGAAAGAAAGAAAGAAAGAACAAGTTTAATTTAATTACCAGTATATCTGTTTTGTACTCTGGAGCAACTGAACTAAGATAAATTGTGAGACTAACATTCATCTGGATGTTATATTAAGATGCTGGTACAGCCATATCTTTCAAAGCCCTGAGTTTACTCCACCAATCATTTTTAACAAATAACTCAGTCCTTTTCTATGCCATAAGTAATATAGTAAATCTTGTTTCTTTTAATGTTACAGCATCTTTCTTCTTGATGCTACTTCTTTTGCCAGCATTTGCTGGAGGAAATATTGATCTCTGCTTCCTCAAAATGAGTTTTCCCTGTACCCTTTCTTATTCAGTGGACCCTACAGTTTGTATGCTTGATATTGCACATTCTCTCTCTGGGGAAAAGCATTCTGCCACTTTGCAGTTTCTTTAAGCAGAATTCTTTTCACACTTTAAATAGCATTGCGCTGTGCCAATTGTGAAAAACAAAACAAAACCAAACCAAACCCAGCCGAAGCCTGATTGGTTTATTGTATACATTTAGTTACACTCAAAACCACTAGCTGGGAGCCTGAAGGCCAAATCCAGCATTAAACCATCCCTGACTTAGTCATATCCTTTCCCAGAGCAGCATGGTAGGCTAACACAGGAGCTTCAGAGAAGCTTCACTTATTTTTGCAATGATCAAAAGCCTATGAAACATCTTAATTTGCAAACTCGCTCACAGTCACAGGCAGTAGAATTAATATGGGGAAAAAAAGAGACACTTGGGCCAACACTATATATAAGCACATTCCTAGTAAAAGTATGTAGCTACATCTCTGTACTTTTTTTGCATATATTTCTTTATTACTTTAGGCACTTCCTTCAGTAATCCTCCATCTTTGGGTTCAGATCTCTAAGAGCTATGGGTGATCTCCATCTATGATTCACAGATGGTGCAGCTCAGCAAAACTGTTCCTTCCTATGAATTGAAACTTGTCTTTCTGCTCAGTACAGGAGAAGCAAAAAAAACCTGTAAATGATACACGTGCATTTCTTCATCTGACCACTGGAAATATGACTGTGAACACTTGCTTTGGCTGAAGAGAAAGAATTTTTTTCCAGTTGCCAGATCTTATTAAACAACTGTCTTTATTTTCCAATGCTTGCATGTTTATTTTCTTTGCTCCCAGCATTGCATGAGCTGCTTTCCAATATGTGACTTAGTTTTGAAAAATGCCCAGTCAACACATTTTCCATGACATCAGTGAGAACTGCTGCTCTCTGAACTGTTCCATATTTGTTTGCTTTTCTTCAATCAAATTAATTAAACCTTTAGGTCCCCATTTTAGGAATGTTAGTAACAGGCCTATCTGTGGGATCTTTTTCCAGCAGAATGAAACAATAACAACTTTGAGAGCTCCCCTTTGAAGAGGTGTGGTCTCAGTGCCTCATCCAGCTGTATTTCCACTGGCTGTGAGCATGTCAGTCTGTCCATGCAGATCAGAGACAGATTCTTTCTTTCTAACTCCAAGAACTCTATTTTGCCTTTTTATGATAATTTAAGTTAAAACTCAATGTGGACAGAGCATTTTTATAAAAGCAATTTTATATACTTTGGGGTTTTTTTCCTACCAGGCCACTGTAGCAGGGAATTGGGAAGCTGAGTTTTTCCCATTATAAAAAAAAGAAGCCATTTTTAAAAATTGTATCTGAAAGTACACTAGAAAAAAAACCTATGAAATGTTGAAAAAAAATTGACATATTTAAGCTCACTTACAACGAATTTTATATTTGAAGAAATAGTCACTTAAATTCAAATTTTTTATCAGATCAATATCTTGACATAACGCAATACAAACAGCTTTATTAGCAAGCTCTGCAATGGCATAAAATTAGCCACAAGGTTATTTTTTCTGCTTTAAGAAAATACAGCATACTTTAAACAACTACTCCCATCACTCGAATTTCAAACTAGATTTTAAGCAAAAAATATTTCCAATTGCCACCTGGTAAACTAATACTACTCATGAGAAAATAAGACCCTGTAATGATTATATAAAGTAGCATATTTGTAGTTTATCTCATTATTTATTTTGTTGGTTATCTGCTTTTTCTTTACAATTGGTTGAATGAACACTACCAATTTGAAATATTTACATGTTTTAATGTGGAGGGGTTTTTTACTTTTCAAAAAAAAATTAAACCGCTTTAGATACTTCCCCTATACCTGCATTTAATGTCTACTTTTATAGCTCTAAAGTAATTATATTTTTATATCTAGTCATTAAATTCTGAGATTATTCCATGTTTAATCTTTGCTGGATTTTGCCAACCTGAGTAGATAAAGGCATCTACACATTCCACCGTACCTCAGTGAGTCCACTCAGGCTACATGGAAGAAATGAAAATACAAGATTCACAGCACAGATACAAGCAGTCATGTGCTCAAAGTAACATGCTCCCTGATCTGTTATTAACAAGGTGGTGTCCATCTAAAAATTCTTTTTTCCCCCCACTCT
>VXBB01016565.1:0-19171 GCA_013399915.1 Illadopsis cleaveri
AGGGTTGGAAGGGGCCTCTGGAGTTCATCCAATCCAACCCCCTGCCAAGGCAAGGTGACACAGGAACACATCCAGGTGGGTTTGGAATGTCTCCAGAGAGGGAGAATCCACAGCCTCCATGGGCTGCTGTTCCAGTGCTCTGCCACCCTCTGTGAAAAGAAGTTCTCCCTCAGATTGAGATAGAATTTGTTGTGTTTTAGTGTATGTCCATTGACCTTGTCCTGTTGCTGAGCACCCTAAAAAGAGCCTAGCACCATCCTCTTGACTCCTGTCTTGGAGATATCTGTATGGATTGATGAGATCCCCTCTCAGTCTTCTCCAGACTAACCAGGCCTGGCTCCTACAGTCTCTCCTCACAAGAAAGACCTTTCTCCCAGCTGGACTTTGAACTGTGAAGAACCCACTGAAGCCAATGTGTGTCAGCTGTCTGCTGATGACATAGAGTCACGGAATCATGGAATGGTTTGGGTTGGAAGGGACGTCAAAGACCATCCCATTCCAACCCACAGCCATGGATGGGGAACCTTCCACTAGACCAGGTTACAGGCACTGCAGATTTCCATCGTGTTCTTCCAGAAAACAAACTTAAAGAGTCTCCCCTTTACTTGAGAAACTGAGTTTTCATCAGATGATGGTGTTCAGGAGGGAAGAAGTGAACTCTTTACATTGCTTATCTGCTGTATCTCAGTGCTTATCTCCTGTAGCACTCGCAAAAAGGCTGAAAGCTGAAGCGTAGCCAGCTCAGGGCAGCAATCCCTGCACTCTGCTGCAGGGAGATCCTGGCTCCCCAGACTTCTGCACTAACAGGAACGAGCCATCTGGGAGGCAGGAGATGACTCCAAACTGTTCTGTTGGTATGGATGACTCTGCCAAGGAGGAGGTTCCTGTCACACTGGGTGCTACTATTGATGGCACTGATGCAGAGCTTGTGTGCTCCATCATGAGCACTGGAGGTGAGCTCACTCGTCTGCCTGGAGTGAGGAAGGGCCTTGCACACCCAGACTTCCTCTCTGGTTGCTCTTTTCCCTGAATGACCAAATAAGCTCATTTTTTTCCCTCTTGAAATGTTGTTTGTAAACTTTCCTCTTATCTTCTCCTGCCTTCAATTTACTAACGACCTTTCCTGCAGCCTGAATGCAGTGTTCCTGATACTGTGAGCAATGTAAACTGTCTTAAATTATACCCCTCGTCCTCCATCCATCTGAGTTTGGTTTTGCAGGGAGATCATATGTTATCCCTTCGAGTTTGCTTCCAGAATTGAAGATGGTGATAAATAGATGCTGCTGGAAGCGACAGGAGAACATGGACTGCTTTAACCAGCTCAGTATATGGAAAAGAAAGAAGGGATTTTTAATTTTTTTTCCTTCACGTATGTCTTGTATAGAGCCCTGTATCTTCTTCAACTCAGGTTTTCTAGGGTTATAGGCAAAGATGCTCCAGTCAGCTGATTTTCCTGCCTCACATCTGGAAATGCCAATTAGGGTCACTGCAATAAAGGCAGCTGCACTAATGCAAACTCTGCTATGTGTGCCTTCCTTTGCAAGCTTCCTCTGCACCTGGAATTGTTTCCCTCTCCATGAAATGACTTTTGATTGGACACCTACAGGTGTGTTGCTGTATTTTTCTTGGTAATCTCTGTCACTCCCCTAATTTTTACACGGCAGTTTAGCGGAAGGGCTGTTGAGATCCAGCTGTGTTGGCATTCATCAGTTCTGCTCTGACTTGACTGCAAACAAGACCCTGTGTTTTGTTTGCAGTCAAGATGGTGAGAAATCCTTAAAATAGAAAAGCAAATCCATGCAATGAATGATACAGATCTAATTTTTGGATTAGAGTGACAAAAATCAGGTCACTGTTTAACTGAAGGACACTTTCTGTTAATTACGGTCCCAATTTCTTCAACAATGGGAGAGTAGGCAGATCCATGTGGGCAGATCCATTTGTTGGAGCACAGCAGATTTATGTTGGAAACAAACTGTGGCATTTGCTGGTTGGGCAGAGGATACTTGGAAAGCAAGAAGAGAGTCCTCAGGCCTGTGGTTGTGGGACACCAGCTTCTCACAGGGGGTATTTGAGATGCAATACATTGACATTCTGGTGCTTGTCAGATTATGTATGTAAAAGTTATGGAATTATAGAATGGTTTGGGTTGGAAGGGACCTTAAAAATCATCTTGTTCCAACCCCCTGCCATGAGCAGGGACACCTTCCACTAGACCAGCTTGCTTCAAGCCCTGTCCAGCCTTGGACACTCCCAGGGTTGGGGCAGCCACAGCTTCTCTGGGCAGCCAGGGCCTTACCACCCTCACAGTGAAGAATTTTTCCTTCCCAATATCTAATTTAACCTGTTGTATTTAAGTTTGAAGCCATTCCTCTTTGTCCTATCACTACGTGTCCCTCTCCAGCTCTCTTTGTAGACCTCCCTTCATGTACTGAAAGGTAACAATTTAGGTCACTTTGAAGCATTTGCTTCTCCAGGCTGAACAATCCTGATTCTCTCAGCATCTCCTCATGGGAGAGGTGTTCCATCCCTCTTCATGGCCCAGTTCAGAATTATAGAATCATTTTTGGTTGCAAAAAGACCTTTAGGTTCATCAAGTCCAACCCTTAACATTGTACTGCCAAATGAAAGTGCCTGGAGAACTGCAGCATTAGTGGTTGACTCTGTTACTTTTGGTTACACCACCAAGACTGGCCTTGCTGTTGATGGGGACACCAGCCAGGATGTCACAAAAGAAATGGCTAAAACATGATCCTGAGAAGGAACATCTCCATCTGCTCTCCACTCTCCATCTGCTGAAGAGCAAGTAGAAGGTGCCTCATATTCCACAGATGTGCCTTTCACCTCCTGAACACTTCATCTGCCACTTGCTGTGTCTACTTGCCCCCTCCACCACAGAAGAAGGCATAAACCTGGTTGGTTTCCCATTTGTTTACTCAGAGATAATCCACTCATTGGGTAATTGCTGCTGGTGTTGTGCTTTGGTCTATTTCTCCACCCTGGTGTTTAATTATCTTTCTTTCCTTGCTTCATAGAATCTCAGAATATTTTGGTTTAGAAGGGACCTTAAAGACCATTTTGTTCCAACCTCTGCCATGGGCAGGGACACCTTCCACTACCCCAGGTTGCTCCAAGCCCTGTCCAACCTGGCCTTGGACACTTCCAGGGATGGGGCAGCCACAGCTTCTCTGGGAAACCTGTGCCAGCACCTCACCACCCTCACAGGGAGGAATTTCATCTTAATAACTAATCTAAACCTGGTGTCTTTCAATTTAGTTAATTTTCCCTGTGTCCTGTGTCCATGCCCTTGTGAAAAGTCCCTCTCCACCTTTCCTGCTGGCCCCTTTTAGGTACTGGGAGGGGCTCTAAGGTCTCCTGGAGCCTTCTCTTCTCCATGCTGATCAGCCCCAACTGTCTCAGCCTTCATAAGAGAAATGTTCCTACCCTTCATATTTCCATTGATTTTCAGGCTGATAGTTACGGTTTAGGATTTTTAAAATTTATTTTTCTTTTTCCTCTAATTTGTTTAAGCTGTCCAACAGCTTCAAATTACAGGAGCAGCTGAAAAGGCAGAAGAATGGGACCAGTAAAAGGGAAGTTCAGCACAGACCTCTGATGTTTCTTGTATCACTGTCATTCTTTGTGATGATCATCATCATGTTGCTGGGAAAGGCTGAAAAAGTGGCATCTGTCACTCCACAGCCATGGGGCCATTTTGTTTAAACATAGAAGAAAATTTGTGGGATTAGTGTCGGGAGGCAGTGCCATGGGAACAAGTAGTAAAGGCTTCTCTCTCAGCTCAAGATGATCTCTTTCCTGGAGGGGAATGTCAAGAAATGCATCTCCTATGACTTCTGCATCCCTTGTGACACAGCATCTCTCTTGACTTTTGGTAGCCTATTTGTGGAAGTATTCAGAGAACATATTCTCCTACATACTCTCCCATCTGTCTTTTTCCCAAACTCACTGGCCTTGGTGAATGCTTAAGAATAGAAGTGCTTTCTGCGTTATGTTGAGAAGGCAGTTAAGAATTTATTTTTTGACCTTTCTGTGTTTAGATGATAATATTTTTAGTATCTTCTATGATGGCTGCTTCTGACTTGATTTGGACTCTCTTTTCCCATTTAAATGCAGAGGAGAAAACTTGATCAGTGTCTTAATCCAGAAGATATTTTGGGTTGTTCTACCACCTGGGCCAGGCTGTGCAAGAACCGTTTTCAGGGCCCTTAATTGTTTTTTTACATCATTCATAAAACTGTTTTTTGGGAATGGATGAACTGTGCTTGTAGCATTTACCAGTTCCCAAGAATGTGCAGTTGCTTGGCTGTACAGACCCTGAATAAACATGCAAAAAAAAGGGAGCCCACAATATCATCCTACCACCAAAAAAGTGTGAAATGGGAAAGAATTGTTTCTCCATGTAAACGTTTTAATTTTTTTTTTTTTTTAATTAGCTTCCCCACCACATCAGTGGCTTTTTCTTCTGTTTGCCACTTGCCTCATCTTAAGCTTAGAGGCAGATGACTCTGGATGGTCTTTTCTTTTCTAAAGAAAAGGGATAATACAGGCGAGAACATCTCAAATGATCTTAAGATTGTGAGATATGGAAAAAAAACTTTCTATAAATTTCCATCTGTTGGGGATGTGATGTATCTCTTGAATTCAGTGTAATTAAACCCCACTCAGCTGTGTAACTTTTGACATGGATTGGCATCTGCTTCTCTGAAGGCTTAATGGTGCCTTTAATTATAAGTAGTCTAGGAATTGCCTAGAGAGCCACAGGCTTCATTTAGTTCAAGAATCTCTCTTTTGGATGGTGATCAGTAATAACGTGCTCAAAAAGAAAAAGCAAGCAGTGTCCTAATGTGCAAATGTGGTGATGAATCCTCCTCCTGGCTTTCTCCTGATGGTAAATCATTAAGCCTTGGGCATTTCATGCATTTCATATTGCAACTTATGTAGGACAATTTTGGCTGGTCTTGTTATGTGCTTCCCTGTGCCTTTGGATCCTGGAGTCCTTGGCCTCTAAAACCTGTGCTATATGTCAATTCTTAAAGAAATTCATTTATCGCTTGAGTATTTCTTGACTTTTTTTTTTTTTTTCCCTTGAGGGTGATTTCCTGTTTTTTTGGGTTTTTTTTCTAGTATGTGGCAGGAAGCTGAGGGATTCTTCTCTAAACTGTTCTATGTTGAGGCTTTTTCTGGCGTATTTGGTGCCAGTTTCCAAATCAAACTCACTCCCTCAGTGTGTCTCCCTTCTTCTCCCCAGTCTCCATGGGGCAAGAAGCATTTCAGGTCTTAATTTCTCAATATTTTCTGAACTCCTTCTCTATTAAAAAGATTAAGAATCAAATTACTCTCCACCACCAATTTTCATAGAATTCTACAGTGGTTTGAGTTGGAAGGGGCCTAAGGATCACCTATGTCCAAAGCCCCCATACCTTTCTGGTTGCTCCAAGCCCCATCCAGCCTGGCCTTGGACACTTCCGGGGATGGGACAGCCACAGCTTCTCTGGGAAACCTGTGCCAGGGCCTCACCACCCTCTGAGTGGTGAATTTTATGTTATAGTGATCTGTAATAATGATATTTTACCTTAAAATAATCTTGATATTATTCTGTCCTCTCCTATGCATCCCATTGCTCACTTGAAAGGATTAGCCTTGGGCAAAGTTTTCTTTTGAGATGCCAGTGGTGATATCCAGTTCCTTTCATTGGCCTCAGCTTCTGTTAGAAGTGTGCCTGCTACAGCACTTCCTTTCCATCTTCATTTCACATTTCTTGGGCCTGGTGAAGATAATACTAAGTCATATTGAAGTAAAATTCCTGAATAAGAGAAAAAAATCAACTTGCATGCTCAAGAGGGCAGTGAGTTGGAATTTTGGGGACCATGAGGTGTTGTGAGAGCCTGAAGGTGTCATCCCCTTTCTTTGCCCATCAGTTGGTGGCCCCCATGATCACAGAATCACAGAAATGTTTGAGTTGGAAGGGGCCTTAAAGATCATCCAGATCCAAACCTCTGCCATGAGTAGGGACGCCTCCCACCAGGCCATGTTGCTTATCCTGGTTATGTTCATTTGTGTGTCAGGCTCAGGCAGTGACAACAGGAATTCCCAAAGGACTTGAAGAAGTTCCTGGAGACCTGTGACTCCTTCCACGGTCAGTGGAGCACCTTTGGGGAGGTGCTGGCCTCTCTTCCTTGGCTGTGGAGCTGGATTCATAGACAGAGCACCTCAGTTACACACGTGAACTTGGCTTTTTCTCCCTTCCCTGTTCTCTAACGCATTCAGGGAGTTTAAATTGAATCCCTGTTAGTGTTTACCTCTTTCAGATGTGCTCACTCAGCACTCTGGGTGCTGTTCATACCCCTGCAAGCCTCTTCTTGCACATCTCAATCCTTTGAACGATCGGAAAATCTTTGACAAAGTATTTAATTAGCTGTGTTACAGCCTCGCTGCCCTGGCTTGGCAATATTTGTGATTCTGCTTGTGTTTGCTTCCTCCTTTAGTCATGACTAGAAAAAAGACAGCCATGATTCCCAGTCAAAGCTCACTGGACCTGGGATCCCTCTGAGCTCATGCATCACCCAGGGAGTGTTTCGAGCTTTCATCTCTGCTGCTCATGGTGTTTTTTTCACATTAAGAGAAACAAAGGTGAAATTTTTCTACCACTGGGAGCCCTAAAATCGAAGCAGAGGCAATAACCGCATTCAAAGTTATGACTGGGAGAAGGTTGCCATCATTTTAAATCCTGTGGATTTAATCCCTTTGCAGAAAGCATCCCCTTGGTACAACAACTCCCAGCCCAGATCCTGCCTAGAAGGTGCAACACCAACTGCTAAGGTCATCTTTCCACTTTGGGACAACCTTTGGGATGGTCACTTGAAGGATCCTCCTTGTTTCTTTGATGCCATTTACTTTGATCCAGGGGAATTTTTTTCATCCAACCTCCTGGCATCTTTGCAAGGAAGGGAGGAGGTATTGAGAGAAAATAATTTACAGGGCTTGGTGGCATGGTGCCATTTTGTTACAGTGTAATCACGCTTGAAATATTCAATAGAACATCATTCTGGAGTTAATGGGGGAGATTGTTGTTGGATTATAGCCCATGTGATTTTTCTTTCTGTGTGTGTAGAGTTTTCTTGCCGCAAATGAGATAAATAAAGGATTATATCTACATTCTTAATAGCTGGTACCAGAAGTGAAGAGCTTCCAATAAAGTTTTCTTATATTTTCTTCCTACATAAGACTGTTTTACAAGTTTATGTCCTTCTATATATTTTTTTACCCTCTTTAAATAATCTTAAAATCAGGTTAGAAATTGTTTCCCTTTGCCCAAACTCTGGGTAAAACATCCCTTCACAAAAACAGCAGAACGATGTTGCATTTTATTTGTTGTTGGAAGAAAAATAGTGAGTTTGAGTTGAACAGAAGAATGAAAGTTCCTTGAGAAGATGGGAATTGTTTTTTCTCTTTCCTTATGTTGTGGTGGTTGTTTTCAGATCTGCAGCAGTGACCTGGTGATGCTGTGCAGGTGCTGCAGCTGCTGGAGGGACAAAAGAGAGAGGGCTGTAAGAGCATCAGCAGAGTATTTCTGGGTGTCAGGAGGCTGCAGGATTTATCTTCCCATCAAAGCAGGGCTGAGAGAAATTGAGGCCCTTTAGAGAACCATTTCAGATGATTTTCAGTATCAGGCTGGAAAAATCAAAATGTCCTTCCATATAGACGAGCTAAAATAAAGGTAATTCAAGGCAGTTTGAATCTCTCTGTTTTTTTCAGAGACTTTCAGCAGGTATTGGGATCCCAGAGTGGTTTGGGTGGGAAGGGACATCCAAGACCATCCAGTTCCAACCCCCTGTCGTAGGCAGGTTCAGGACCAGGCTACTCAAAACCCTGCCCAACCTGTTCTGTTTTAAAAACTGCTGATCTTCATGGGGTTTTTTGGAGATGTGTGTACAGCACCCACTGCCCTGTTACTCTTAGATTTAGTATTGGCAGCAGTTTCTTGTTCAGTGTGTTGTACCTTGTCCTATTTTCTAGGGAAGAAAGTATTCTTGACAGTAACAAAGGACACTGGAGTAGATAAAGTGTTATTGTATGGTAATTCCTGCACTCCAAAGTTACGAGGAACCTTTGATCAGTCCTCTGCATGATTATCTTAATATCATGAAGGCTGATAATGTAAATGGAGATTTCAAGCTTGACCTGATTCATAAATAGGATAAGTTAAAATGATGAACGTGATTGAGTTATTTGCTGCAGCTGCTTCCAGGGCTGGATTGATTTGAATTTCTGCTGACAAGGCGTTGAGACCTCTGGGAAGGACATCCCTGAGTTTATTAGCAGAGTGCTGGTGAAGGAGGAGTTTTGGGGATGTGGAGGGTGGGTGGATGGTGGTGGGCTGGCTGGGCTCTGAAGCCTTGGGCTGATAGTGAAGTCTTCTGCAATAATTTGCTCTGGTTTTAGCAAAAAAAGCAATGTAATAATTTTAATTGAATGGTGTGTTCCTGGTACTGCCACTGCAGTCAGTGCATCTCAGTGATGGTTCTTGTTTTGCCTGGTACCATGGGCTCCTGATTGTTCTGGTTTGCAGTTTAAGCATTTAAACAAATTCTGACTTGTTGATCAGGGATGCTGTTTGGGTTATTTGTATGTTTTGGTAAAAGCTTGTGTTGGCAAAGATTCTCCATTCTGTATGGAGATTTTGTCTCAGGAATTGTGAAATCAGTGGGGTGCAGGGCCCAAGCTACATCTGTGCTTTGAAAATCTCTCCTGCAGCATTTCGGTTGCTTGTCTGAACATCAGACTCAAATCAGTTTTTCTTCCTCTGCCTTAAGATTTCACCTGTGTATAACTTCCATCAGGGTTTAAATTGGGTCTGAAACCTTTGACATCACAGACGTTTCTGGTTGTGAATCTGTCTGTAGGGTTTCTTGCCTCCTGGCTCTTGATGAAGGAGGAGCATCTCAGTGGTGTCACTGTTGCACTTCCCACTGAAGACTTCAGGCAAAAAATCATGGAGTTCAGCCTGGAGAAGGAAAGCTCCAGGGATACCTTAGGGTACCTTCCAGGGCCTAAAGGGGCTCCAAGAGAGCTGGAGAGGGACTTTGGACGAGGCATAGAATGACAGGGCAAGGAGGAATGGCTTCAAATTGACAGAGGGCTGGGTTAGATGGGATATTGGGAAGAAATTCTTGCCAGTGAGAATGGTGAGGCCCTGACACAGGTTTCCCAGAGAAGCTGTGGCTGCCCCATCCCTGGAAGTGTCCAAGGCCAGGTTGGATGGGGCTTGGAGCAACCTGGGACAGTGGAAAGTGTCCCTGCCCATGGCAGGGGTTAGTATGAGATGATTTTGATCCTCACCCTTCTCCATATCCTGGGTGTGGGCAGGGAGCTGGCTGTGTGCTCTACTGTGCCCTCACATCTCCAGCTGGGATGTGTTAGCTCTATAGATATTCATCCCCATCCATATATCTCATCTACCAACTCTCCTTTACTTAATCTGCAAAGNTTGGGATGTGTTTGCTCTCTAGATATTCATCCCCATCCACATATCTCTCCTTTACTTAATCTGCAAAGATTTAAGGCACTTAACGGCTGGAGGCTTTGGCAACATGAATTGAAAACCTTTTATAAATCTCAGCGTTTGGTGGTCTTCACCTCACTGTGTAAAGGTAAAAAGCAACTGCGTCTCCTCCTCCTGCTGCTTCAGGGCTCTGTCCTTGTGTTAAATCCTCCTTCTTACTGTGTTTCCTCTGTAAATCCTGCAGGTTGTAACAGTCTCCTAAATCTTACAGATTGGTGTAGGAAGTGTCTTCTGTGTTTACTTGTTTGTTAGTTTTAAGAGAGTAGCTTGTTTTTGACCAGCTTTATATAACTCTGTATATACATATATATTTTATATAATATTTAATTCTTGCACAAATCTCTCTCTCTCTCTATATATATATATTAGTTCTAAAAAGCTGGGTAAACCTCCTCAACCTGTTGTGAAGTGATGCCTTATTTTTATGCGAGTCAAGATCTAGCAGTGCACAGTAGATGACCCCACAGAGGCACTGCAATACCTGTTCCCATTTCTGCACCTCCATTTTACAGCATCCAAAATGATCTGATTGTCTTTAACTTCTTCCACATCCCAGCAAACCTGGTGTTCTTGGGAGATGTGCACTGATTTGAAAAAAAATTAGGTTTGCCTGGTGCTTTAGCTTTTCTACAGGCATCTGAATTACAGCCCCTTTTTTTTTTTTTTTTTTTGCTTTTTTTCCTCTACATTTTTCTCCAGCACTGCTGCTTTTTATGGGACTTTTAAAAAACAAAAATAGTGAATTTTTTTTCCTACTCAAAAATCAGTGTCTGATGCTGGAAAGGGCTTTTACAAATGCTGTGCAGCGCTGCTGCTGGGAACAGCCTCCCATAGCAACCTTCAGCTTGAAAGCTAAAATTGCATCACCCCATACGACAGCTTTATTATTAGATTGGCATGTGAACCCTTTGCAAGGGGTCTAGGTGGCAGCAAAAAAGTTCCCCTAGATTCTGCATTTAGGAGGTTTTTTTTAACTTATTTTAGATTTTGTGGGGGCTTTTTGTCACTTTTCGGTTTTGCTTTTGTTTATTTTTTTCTGGTTTAAATTTTCTTCTTCTCAGAATAAATGTTAGAAAAGTGAGAGACACCAGTGTAGGGAAGGTAGAAGATCTCTGCCATGGGGAATGACGCATGGTCGTGGCTGTCACCAGAGAAATTTCACAGAAAAATAGAATCAGAGAATGATTTGGGTTGGAAGGGACCTTAAAGCTCACCTCATTCCACCCCCCCTGCCATGGGCAGGGACACCTTCCACTATCCCAGATTGCTCCAAGCCCCATCCAACCTGGCCTTGGGCACTTCCAGGGATGGGGCAGCCACAGCTTCTCTGGGCAACCTGTGCCAGCACCTCACCACCCTCACAGGGAGCAATTTCTTCCCTAATATCTATTTTTCCTAATATCTATTTCGTGTTTTCTACTTCCATACATGGACTGGATGGGAGTCCTTGCTGGAAAGCTGGCAGTGGTGGATTTGTGTTCAGGTTTTTGAGATTTGTGGTTATTGCAGTGACACGTGAACCCTTCTTGTTGTTCAGCCACTTTGCAGACTCGTGTCACATCTCCGTGCTGACTTTGCTTTCTCCAGATTTGTGGTGGGATGGCTCAAAGGACCTGGAGAGCCAGGAGAAACTCCTGACAGTAGTTGGGGACCAAATCAAGATGTTCCAGATCCAGTCTGAGATAAGGCTGATGGTGGGAGGGTTTATCTCCTGAGCTTTTCATTGAGCTTGGCATCTCTGGTCTGATGGATTGGGCAGACACGTCCTCTGCACTGGAAATCCAGATTGGGTGGAGCTTGGAGCAGCCTGGTCTAGTGAAAGGTGTCCTGCCCACGACAGGAGAGTTGGAACCAGATGATCTTTAAGGTCTCTTCTCTCATAAACTGTTCTGTGTTTCTGTGATTCTCAGAAAAAAAAAAAATGCAGAATAATTGGACATGTGTGGCTCACTCTGAGCTGGAGGCTGCTGGGGCTTCTCTGGCTGCCAGGGTAAGAGCCAAAAAATTCCTTGTGCTGTTGCTGATACCAACCACTAGGATCCCCCCTGATCATATTTCACTGATGCAGGGATGGCTACAACCACACTTTTGAGCCACTGGGTCCATGGCAGGAGCAGCAAACTCTTGTTTCCTGCTTGAGCTCTGAGTTTCTCATCCCAAGCTCTTCTGGGGAGGAAGAAACCTCAGTGGAGGAGAGGGGGTGGTTTTCTGTGCTGGCTGAAAGAGAGGACATAGCCAGGCTTAGACCCTGGGAAAACTCTGGTGGTAGAAAGAAGGGATTGGGGTCCATGTGAGGAGTTGCCTCTCTTTATCTGTGATTCCTTCAAAAGCTTTTCAAGCTTTTCTAACAGGCTTCGTGAGCGTCTCCATCCTCCATTTAAATCCTATTCCTTCCCATCCCTTTGCACTTCATAGTGAAGCAAGAAGTGACTCATTACACAGCCTACGAGGAAGCCTTAATGAATAAATGCATTTAAGAGAAAGAAGAAAAGGAAAAATAAGAGTTCTGTCTGGGTCAGACTGGTGCTTTTACTGTCTTGAACTCTGAAAGAATAAGTTAGGCTGCTTCTTTTTATTTGCTTTTAATTAATTGAGTCGCTTTTGTGCTGTTGTTAAGACTAATAGGACTTTGTTGGGACTAGAGCTGTGGCTTTGTGGGTTGCTTTTTCTATTTCGGGGTTTATTTGGTCTTAATTTGCTTGAAATATCAAGAGCAAAATTCGCAGATCTCCCAAGCTCATTCTTTTTCCCTTTCCCTTCTTTCTCCTTCAAACCTTGTTGTTGGCAGCATCACATGGGGAGGGGAGCAGTGAAGTGCCCTGTGGTGCTTTCTGCTCATCTTTGGCACTAATTGGAGCACAACGGTGTCTTTTGAGGCTCCTGCGGTGTTTTGGAGGTTGGTGGGCTCCCCTTGCCTTGCAGAGGAGCTGTGCTTTCCTGCCAAGTCCCTGAAACAATTCAGTTTATTTACCTTTCTTACCTTTGCTGCTCTGATGGAAAGAACCTTGGTGACACTTTTCGCTTTTTCTCCAGCAATAAAATCAGCGCACAGACCTGCAGTTTTAAAACTAGAACTTTTGCATCCTCTTTCTTGTTTCTAAATGCTCTGTTCAGGCTGGAATCTCTGCTCAGGACTCCTGAACAGAGCAGGGCACAATGTGCATATATATTTATGTATGTCCTGCATTGCATGAATTAAAAAAATAAAAAAGATAAAAAAATTATAGAATTTATAAAATTTATGTACTGCATTAATTCAATGCATGGATTTTGGAGTACCTGGGAAGAATAGGGGCAGTTGGCTGGGGCTGGTGGTTATAACTGGGAATTGCATTTGTTTTTATTTAAAGGTGATGAAAAATGTCTCTGCCCATGGCAGAGGGGTTGGACCAAATGATCTTTAAGGTCCTTTCCAACCTAAGCCATTCTGTGACTCCATGGTTCTGTGATCCTTCATTTTGAAGATTCTCCTTGAATTCAAAAGCTCATTAGTGCTCCTCTTCTCCATGACCTCCAAGTCTGTTTCTTTTTTTTAAATTTTTTTTAAATTTTTATTGTTTAAATACAGCAAAGCAATGTTTTCAAAGGGAGGGAAGAGAGTGAGAAAGAAGTGTGGGTGCTCCTCAGAGATCGAGCCGATCCATTTTTGTCTTGTTATATATCATTTTAACTTAATGCTGTTATATTATTTCAGCTGTGCTTGGTTTTCAGATTGGGTGCAGATATGAAGTTGCTATAACAACATGATGATTCATACAATGCCAGCAACAATCTGCCCGGATTTATTTTTCTATCATGACGACTTCAGATGTTTTTGGTGGGGATTTCTGTCTATTTTCAGATAGGCCACGCCATTATCTCTCTGCAGTGGTCTGTGCTGGGTTACCTGGACTTGGGGTGGTAACACTTGAGCTGGGTTGGAAGGGACCTTAAACTTAAAGCACTTGCCAAAGGTCAGTGCTGTGGTGGAAGATTTATGGTGGGAGATGTGGGGGGATGGTCCAAGCAGCTTCAGCAGGTCAGGTGTGCAAACACAGCACCTGGCACCTTGCACCTGTGCTCAGGTCGTTTTCCATCTCACATCCTGCAGTGATGCAGCTGCCAAACTGATGATTTCTGAGAGCCTCCTCATCCTGTTGTTTAGAAAGAGAAGCAGTTAAGATGTTTTGAATTTCTCCTGGAAACGTTGTCAGTGTTTCTGTTGCCACCTAAAGGCCCTCTAGAGTCACTGGGGAGTTCGGGGTAGGTCCAAAAAATCATTAATGGAATCACAGAATGGTTTGGGTTGGAAGGGACCTTAAAGATCATCCAGTGCTACCCTCTGCCATGGGCAGAGACACCTTCCACTATCCCACTTGTCCAACTTTGCCTTGAACACTTGCAGAGATGGGGCAGCCACAGCTTCTCTGAGCAACCTGTGCTGGGGCCTCACCATCCTCATGATAGAGAATTCCTTCCTAAATCTAATCACATCTCTCTGCTATCAGCTTAAATCCATTGCCCCTTGTCCTGTCACTCCATGCCCTTGACCAAAATCTTTCTCCAGTTCTCTTGGAGCTCCTCTAGGACAGGAAGGGGCTCTGAGGTCTCCCTGGAGCCTTCTCTTCTCCGCGCTGAGCAACACCAACACCTCTCATCCTGTCTTCATAGCAGAGAGGTTCCAGAAGATTAATTCATAAGTCTGTTGGGGTTTTTTTGTTTGTTTGGTTTTTTTTTGTTTGTTTTTTTGTTTTTTTTTAAATTTTTTTTTTAATTGCAATCTGCAATAGCAGAAATGTTTTATTTAGGTCTTTTAAAAGAAATAAAAAAAGAAATAGGGGTGTTTGATTTTTCTGTGAAAGATGACAAATTATATAGAAAGATCTGCCTCCTGCCAATTTCACATTGCTTCTCCTTTGAAAGAGCAGTCGTGATGGGAAGTGCTTCAAGGTACCTCCTGACACTTTGTCAGCTTCTCACTTCTGAACCTTGAGCGATGGAAATGAATGCCTTGAGCTTCCAGAAGCCTCACACTGAGAGCTCTCACCTTTTCTCCCTCTTCCCTCTTTTCTGTCTTAATGTTGGGAGTTTCAGATAACACAAAGAGTCACAGAATCATGGAA
Organism: Illadopsis cleaveri; assembly: GCA_013399915.1. Taxonomy (NCBI): domain Eukaryota; kingdom Metazoa; phylum Chordata; class Aves; order Passeriformes; family Timaliidae; genus Illadopsis; species Illadopsis cleaveri. The sequence continues at coordinate 14,686 of VXBB01016565.1, forward strand.
TGGTTTGGGTGGAAGGGGACCTTAAAGGTCATCTTATTCTGACCCTACTGCCATGAGCGGGGACACCTTCCACTATCCCAGGTTGCTCCAAGTCCCATCCAACCTGGTCCAGAACACTTCCAGGCATGGGAAATCCACAACCTCTCTATTGCCAGGGCCTCACCATACTTATAGTAAAGAATTTCTTCTCAATATCTAATCTAAGCCTGCCTTTCTTCATTTGCTCCTTCCCTGCTTTATTCACATCTGTAAATGGAGCAATGTACCCTGGCATCTTTCTTGGAGTTTTGTTTTTTTTCCCAGTTTTAAAGTTGAGATTTTTTAAAAATTAATTGTATTTGTATTTCTTAATTTGTGTTTTACTGCTAACAAATGTAGGATTACTTGATTATTTTTTGGCATTTTTTTCCCCCATATAGACCTGTAGCAGAGCTTGATGCCTTTTGGAAAAAGGCTCTTCCTCCTTGCATAGTCCTGTGCTGATCTGAAAATCATCCAGAGATGAAAACAGGCTTTTGTCCAGCCTGCCTGTTGAGCTGGTGTCTCTTTATTTTCCCTGACAACTGGAATGCAGTTGATCCTGTAAAATGTCTGGGCTTTCTGTCCTGTCTAATTGTGTTAAACTGCATTTGCATCCTAAAGAGAGCAGCTGGGAGAGAATGTTGAAGCCTTATATGCATTTTGAAGCTCATAAATGCCATCAGTGAAGTCTGAAACATCAGATAACTGACTCTGAAGGCCTTGCTGAAATGCACTGATGCCTTTATGCCTTTGTGAGTTGTCTTTCCCTGCACAGAGTCTCCAGATCCTACACGTGTTGCTGTCAGCTGTATTAGGGATAAGGAGGAATCATAACTGTGAAAACAGCCCTGGGGGCTGTAAATATCTGCACACCATCAATGGAATTTTGCTGTTTTGCAGGGGATCATGTTCCTATGGCAAGACTTTGGTTGCAGTGCAAGAACTTCTCTTGGTTCAGACCTCTCTTCCTGTGTCAGAGGAACCATCTCTTTTCCTGGTGTTTCTGAGCAGGTGCCCTGCCAACCCCCACTCCACCTTTTCAGCAATTGGATATTTGGATATACCACAATGAAAATATAGTAAAAGTGGAGGCAATGGAAAATATATTCCAATCAATCACAACTTTTTCTGGGGTTCCAAAAGTGTTCCAATAGTTTTAAGGCACGTGAAGAAGGCGAGTCAGCATGGTGGATGAGATATGGTGGGCATTACTAAGGGTTTCACTTTTCTCCTGGGCATTGTTTTTATCCCTTGATCACACTCATCATCCTGACCTGATCCCACACAGCCTCTTCCATGCAGAAAGTTGTAGATTTCTCCTCCTGTGACCTCCTCTGCACATGGGATGAAGACTTTGATGTTTGGCTTGGTGGTTTCTTGGAGGAAACCTCTTTCTGTCCATCACAACCCTGCAATTTTAGCCTCTGGCTCTTGGTGCTGCTGCTTCTTCTCTTGTCTGTGTTTTCTTCTGGGCACGTGACAGAGCTTTGCCAGTCTGATACCCATGGCCTGGGACAAAAGTCTGAGTCTCACCCAGCTCCTTGCCTTCACATGAGCATTTCTGTGATGGGTGGAAGATGATTCTCCCTCTGAGTCATGCAATTGCTGCTTCCTTCTCTAAGAAATCTGGTAAAATCAGTAGAAGTAAGGGGAGGAAAGAAATGGAAAGTATCTCTGCATTTCAAGAGGAAAAGCAACAGTTCCCCCAGGATGGTTGTTTTGGCAGAAATTTGCATCTCAATTTCAACCCCAAAATAGCCATCAAGTGCAGGCAGCTGTGTTTGCTCTCCCAAAAGATGTCTGAGAGGGTGTTGGTTTTCTTGCTGAGGTCCTGATGGTGTGATGAGCCGTGAAGAAAATGTCAGCCCATGTATGAGGAATGGAAAAATCAGGGTTTGCAGGAAGACCTTGGAAGTGCCTTGACTTGCCATATTGGTGCCTTGCTGCTGAACAGGGTTTTACAATGATTTCAGGGCTGTGAGCGTGTCTGATCCCGTGTTCCCTCTGATGGGACTGCTCATCTGAGCTGGAGTTGCAGTGTGAGACCAGCTGTAGCTCAGGTGTCAGGGTCTTGCCCTGGTCTGGTAGTTCAGTGTTATGTTTTTGCCCCAAACCCCTCTGTTGATGTTGCATTGAGGGTGGAGATGTTTCCCCAGGTGGTTCAGATGGAGAATGAAGACCACTAAGCTGATCATGGGACTGGAGCTATGGAGACAGGCTGAGAGAGTTGGGGTTGTTCAGCCTAAAGACAAGGAGACTCCAGAGAAAGCTGAGAACCCCTTCCATTGCCTAAAGGGATTCCAAGGGAGCTGGAGAGGGAGTTTGTATAAGGGCATGGAGTGGTGTAACAAGAGGGAATGGCTTCAGATTGAAAAGAGGGAATGTTTATATTAGATATTAAGAAGAAATTCTTCCTTGTGAGGATTGGGGCACTGGAACATGTTGCCCAAAAACGCTGTGGATTTCCCATTACTGGAAATGTCCAAGGTCAGGCTGGACAGGGCTTGGAGCAACCTGGGATAGTGGAAGGTGTCCGTGCCCATGGCAGGGACTTGGAACAAGATGGTCTTTAAGGTCCCTTCCAACCCAAACCTTTCTGTGATTCTTTGATTCTCAGAAATTTTTCCTCCTTAGAGATGCCCAGTCTCATGAGGTGTCATGCCCCTGAACCTTGTGTTTGCTCCCATCTGTCCCCTGAGGTTTTTGCAGAGATTGAAACCAGTTTTCTTCTGATTTCTTTTTTTTTCACATCTCTCATGTCAGTGTGATGGCACAGCCAGAACGCTCATGAGCTCTTCAGCAATTTTTTCCTGGGAAAACCTCATGGTTGCCTTTTCCTTCTCCAAAATGTCTGGAAACCTCCATTCCTCTGGGTTCTCTCATAGCCGTTTATATTGGAGGATGATTGTCACCCCTGTGCATGGAGGAAACTGCTCTAAAAGCAGCTTTGCTGTGTCTCAGGCAGGGGCTGGTGTGCTGGAACAGTGGTGGTGGGGCTGGAACCCTCCTCTGAAGCCTGGTAGCAGCTGGAAATGCAGTTTCCCATTAGCTCCTTCAGCTGTTGGAGTCTCTGTGACACAGAGAAGTTTCTGCCTGATGGATTTCAGAGAGTGAGGCGAGGGCGGGTGTACATTTTAATTTTAGTTCTGCATGATGGAAGATGCTTGCGAGCCCATCATATTAATTTCAAAACTCTTCAGGACTGTGCTTATTTTGCTGGAATAGTGCAGTGGGTTGGCTGGGGAATAAGCAAGCAAAGCATAAATTTGGGGAACAGTAAAACCAACCACGCAGACATGAGTTAGTCTGCACAGCCTCTCAGTAACCACCTGCGTGTCTTCCTTGACCCTGTTCCTACCCCCTAGGAAAAAGGTTCTGACCCTGAAGGATCTTTGCATCCTCAGTCTTTTGGGCTTGAGTTACTGGATTGGAAGGACTGGTCCCATCTGCTCATTCATCCTCCAGGAGAGGCAGGGTAGATGTCATGCCAGCAGGAACTGTCATTAGCTATCTTCATGTCTAGTGCCTGGGCATGGCAGAGGGGAAAGCATGGAGAATTCCCAGAAAGGCAGCTGAGTAATGGAAGGTGATTGCTCCAGCTGGAGGAGAGGCATCTCCACAAAAAGGCTGCTCTTTCTCCTCTCCAGTTTCCTTGCAGCTGAGCTTTGACAGCATTAAAACTTCAGGTAGCCTCCATGTGAAAGCCTTTGCTTGCTCAAAAAAGGGGGAGCTGGTTGGAATGCAGGGGCATTCCATTTTGGGCTGCAGGAGGAATGTGGGATCAGCACAGACAGTATGTGCAGGACCATGGGTATGGGTGCAAGGTGGCTCAGCAGCAGGGAGTGAGGAAGCCTGGACTCATCTCTCCATATCAAAAGTATTGGTACAACAGAGGTGTTCACAGGAGTGTTTTTGTTGATTTGGCTTGGTACTGGCCTGGTTTCCACCCCAGAGGCTCTTTAGGTTTTTGGAATGTTGGGAACATCATGGTTGTGATGGAGTTTGGGGACATTCCTGGAGAACCCAGGAGAACCCAGCAGAGAAATTCCTCCAGTGAGCAGTTGATTGGACATTGTGCAAGTGAGATGCAATCTGTGCCTCCACCTCATGAATTGTGTTGTTGCTATTTTTATTTTTTCTTTAATAAACGTTGTGTTTGTGTGCTTGGATGACATTTCCCATTCAGAAATGGAGGAGAGGAAGGAATGTGTCACCCACACCCAAGGTGCCAGGCACATAACTCAGGAGAATTACTCATAAAGCCACAACCTCATTATCCAGCTATGAAGGATTTCTGCCGCCAATTTCCTCAGTCTGGCCACAATCCTGAAATTAATCTCACCTAAACAGTCAGGAACATTTCCTCTCTCAGTGCAGGCAGAAATCATTTTGTCCCATGGTTGAATGCTTCAAACAAAGACGAAAATAGGCAACGCCTCCCCCACCACCCCCCCAAAAAAAAAAA
>VXBB01016565.1:19204-40923 GCA_013399915.1 Illadopsis cleaveri
AAAAAAAAAAAAAGCCTAAAGTAAATAGTTAAGCTGGTGCATTTGAAGTGTTTGAAAAGGATGCTCCCATCCCAGTTCCAAGCAGATGATGGAGTGCACAGCATAGGTGGAGCAGATTGGGGAAGACTCAAAGCACCAGATGGGAAGTTGAGGTGGTTTTCCCATTGTAAACACCTCAGGAGGAGGGATAACTTCCCCTTTTGGGGAGCAGATGGGATCTGGAATTTCAGTGTCCTTGTGGACACTGGTAGGATGAGCTGAGTTTTGGATCTTCTGGAGTACCTGCTGCTGTATTTCTTTCTCCTGCTGGAGTCACCTGATTTTTGGCTACACTTAGCAATATCCTGCAGGAAACAAGGATAGTGAGCGTGTGATGGTCAAGATCCAGACCTACACACTCCTCTTACATGCTCCTCATCATACTCTTCCTATTTTTTTTCCTGGAGCAGAAAAGAGTGGCCTGTGAAGTCACAAATTCACAGCTCTCAGCCTCTGCTTTTTGGTTTTCTTTCTAAAGAAACAGAGTGAAGGAAAGGGGCTCTGGGATGTCCAGGAGAAAAAAGCATCCTTATAACCAGAGCAGTGATGGTGTAGCTCAACAAGAGGCTGGAACCGGGATGTCCTGGGCCAAACAAGGGGCCTGGCAGGCTGCACATCACCATGTCCTGCCCACTCTTCCCAAGCAGCAAGTGGCAGGACAAGAGGAAACGGTCTCAGTTTGCACCAGGAAGGTTTAGATTTGATATTAGGAAAATTTTCCTCACTGAAAGGTTTTTCATGCGTTGGAAGAGGCTACCCAGGGACATGGTTGAGTCACCATTCCTGGAGGTATTTAAAGATGTGTCAATGTGGCACTTGGGGACAAGAGGTTAGTGGTGGCCTTTGCAGTACTTAGTAGTTGGACTAATGGATCTGAAAGGTCTTTTCTAACCTAAATTACTCTGTAACTCTGGGAAGCTGAGAGCATTTCTTCTGTCAGCTGCTGGCTATGACTGGTGGCTTTAAAAAGTTTGTGCTTTCCCTTTTATCTTGCTAAAGGACATGGAAGTGCTGCTGGGCATGTCCCAAGTGTGGGACGCTGAAGGATGAGGTGGATTAGCACTCATCTGCTAATGAAGGCCGCAGCAAACAAGAAGGGGTGGAGTGGGAGGATGGAGCTGGGTTGCCCCGAGGTGATTTCCATAGGTTAAACGGGCAGGTCGTTGGGAATTACATCCTCCAGAGGTAATGACTCAATAAGATCAATGTTTACAAAACCCCTCACACAACTGGATCCAAATCTTGATTAAACCTCGAGGCTGGTTGTCCCCAGCCTGCTCAGTAACACACACTCACCTGTTGCACTGGCTTTGATGTTTCTCACTCCGAGGAACAAGAAGCTGCTGCTCCGGGAGGGGAAAATCCTCTGTCACAGTGTGTAATTGGCTTGGCGTGTTTGCACAGAGGTCACCAAGGGCTGGGATTGCTGCTCTGCTCCTCTGGGCAGATATAAATAATGGCTGCAATTTTATCTCTGAATTTTTCTCTCTGGGGAAATTGCATCCATTTATTTATTTATTTATTTATTTATCTATTTATTTATTTTTTAAACTGAACTTTCTGTATAGAGCATGCATGTACAAAGTATATGGCATCTGTATAGAAAGTATTTATTAATGCAAAAGGACTTTTAAAGTGTTCAGCCCACAGTGACCAGAGCTGAAGGCAGTGTGTGAAGGGCTTCCTCACTGGTTTTAATTGAGCAAAGCAAGCAGGCGTATTAATTAAAAGGCCTTTTGTGAGCTCTTGAGAGCTGCCTGATGCTCCTCTAATGCAGGACCTGCCCCTTGGGGTTCTACCAGTGCTTTTCCCTGGCAGCAAAATTGGCTGCTTTTGTAACCAGGAGGTGTTGTTTCTAGAATAAAAGCTAAAATTGGAAATTCTTGGAAGGTAGGAGTGTCTGTACGTGTTTGAAGGCCAGCAGGAGAAAGAAACAAGCGGCTGGTGAGAAATGCCAAGACCTTGATTCAGCAGGGTTCTCCCTGTTCTCTCAAATCTGACACACTGAAATGCTTAACTGGACTGTGGCCAGAGTGTTCCTCCCACAGCAGGTTTTGGATCTTAAAGAAGACTGGACACTTAAACAAATGATTCTCCTTTTCCATTGGAATTTTTAATTTGTAACATTGTTTTTGCAGGTGTTCTGCAAACAATTACAACCCCTTACTTTTGTACCATTAGAAGTATTAAAACCTTCTATTAAAACCTCTCTTAAAGATTTATATTAACTTTCTTTTGAAAAGGAGGTGCAGTTCCCCATGCTCAGAAGTGATGTTTTGAGGAACCAAAACAATGTTTCTGTATCTGTTCCTACAGCCCAGCTCAGAGGCTGCAGAATGTGCCTGGATATCAGAGCTCTTGGTGCTGATGGTTGCCATGTCCTTATCTTTAACCATGACAGTGAAATTGGTTTTTTTCCCAGTACTTATCAGTTGTCTTGCTTTTTCTTCCAGATTAGAAGAAAGTCTTGTGTTCCCAGAAGAGCAGGACTTGGGAAACAGCAGGTAAGAGCATCTCTTCAGGAAAGGGTCACCTGAACGTGGAGTTATGGGGCTCAGGCAGATGCAAATAAAAGTTTTCACTTGAGAAACTTTTTTTTTTCCCCATGACTTTCGTTTTATAGGAGTTTCACTCTCTTTTGAACTCGCCAAAAGGGAGAGCTGGTTTATGGGAGTTTTTGCTGGTGAGACTGGAGAGGGAGTGCTTTATCTTCACTCAATGGAATGCAACCTCATCCAAGAGCTGTCTCAGAGCTTTGGCCATGTTTTCATATTCTCCCTGTGTTCTCATTGTGCTGATCCTTTGCTGGTTCCATGTCTTTGTTCTCTAGAGCAAACCATGCAGAGGAATAAAATAAACATGGAGAATGGCAGTGCTTTGAAACTTGGGTGCTTAAGGATGCCAGGCAGAATTTGAATCATGGAATAATCTGGGTTAGAAGTAACTTTTGAAGGTCATCAAATCCAATTCCCTTTCAATGAGCAGGGACATCTCCAACTGGATCTGGTTGCTCAGAGCCCCACTCCACCTGACCTTGAATCTTTCCAGGGATGGGGCCCCTGCCACTTCTGTGGGCAACATTTGTGTCTTACCAAAATCTTGTACCTCACCTGAACCCCTACCCTCTTTCAGTTTGAAACCATTACTCTGACACTACAGGTGATGTTACTGTGCATAATTAAGGGTTTTCAATTTTGTATATGTTTTNCCTCTGTGGGCAACATTTTTGTGTCTTACCAAAATCTTTTACCTCACCTGGACCCCTACCCTCTTTCAGTTTGAANGCATCTTCCCCACTGGTCCGAAGTTCTCCCGTGCTCAGTACAAGGCCCTACTAAAGTTCCATCCCCAAATTCCCTGAAATCACTGAGAACTGTATTGTTCTGTAGGTCTTCAGGTTNCCTGACACTGCAGGCCCTACCTAAAAGTCCATCTCCAAATTCCCTGAAATCACTGAGAACTGTATTGTTCTGTAGGTCTTCAGGTTTAACTTCATGTTCCTCATCTTGGAAACTCCTGCCAGGGTGGTGAAGCCTTGTTGGTCTCCTGGGCAGTGTGAAAGGCAGGCAGGGGAGTGCTGGTCCCATCAGGGGGGATGTTCCTGTGTCCATGGAATGCTCTGTGGTCCCCTCCCAGGGAAATTGCTTTTTGCTCTAGCAGCAGATTCAGCCGTGGTGGATTCATTTGTGGCCACAGCCAAGTTCCACTGGCTTTTTCTGTCCCTCCCAGCTGGTTTACCTCCCCTTGGAGGCATAGGGAGATTTATAGGACTCCTCCTTAGTGACCCTGGAGACAGAAACTGATTCATCCCCCACAAGGCTCGTGTTTGGGGAGGGAGCAGTGCTTTGTGTAATTTTCCTGTCACCTTTGGCAGCACCAGTGCTGAATCAGTGTGATGGGTGTCTCCTTTGATACAGGTGATGTCTCCCTAAATACCAGTGCTCATTTCCCCTGGGTCTCCTTGCAGCAGTGCTGAGCAAAGAGCTTTAGTGGTGTTGGTGCTGCCCTGAATAGTCCCCCAGCACCACGTCTGGCTGGAGAGAGAGAACATAAATAGTCCTTCCACAAGGGTCTGGACTGAAAACCAGAGGATTTGGCTTTCAGTACAAGCTAGTCATGCCTTAAAACAAATTTTGCCGAGGGCGTCTTTCCTCAGCTTTATGGCTTTCTCTTCCCATCTCTTACTTTCATGTGCAGTTTCTTCTGTGTGGCAGAAAGGAGGAGGTACATGGGAATGTGGCCTCTGGGAGCAGCCTGGACCAATGGGTTAGAAAGCTGTAGTCAGCCAGGTGATGGGGCAGATTGTTTCTGCAGTGAGGGGGGAAATAACTATTGTGGCATCTCTGTGTCTGTGACCAGCCTTGCTCTTGCTGGACCTGGAGTCATGAGCCCGGTGCAGGTCACTGTTGGTGGTGGTGTGAATTGTAAAGAGCACCAAGTGTGATGAATGTGGAAGTCCTGTGGTGCTTTGAGAGCTGCACTGATGGTGTCAGCCAAGCTGGGCTCAGGATCTCTCTCCCCAGCTGTCATGGGGGTCCTTGGTTGTGTTGGCAACATTTAATTGATGCCTTGGGAAGGCTGACCTGGAACAGAGACTGAACAGAGCTGGAGAATAAAGTAGATATTTATTGAAAGGCCTTTAAGGGTACACCTTGGGCAGGACAAGAGCCTGGCCAGGGCTACACCCAAGGTGGACTTAAAATGGTCACAAAATGGACCACAGGTCACAAGGTCTTACACATTTATAAGTTTTGGTCCATTTGCATATTGGGGTTTAATTGTCCAATTACAGCTTCAGATTAGGAAGTTCCATCCTTGGTTTCTCTCTTCAGCCCACCGTTGTTTGTGCTTTTGGGCCTGAAACTTGTACTTGTTGTCCTTGGTCTCCAGAAGGAAAAGGATTTGTTTTGTCTCCCTACTCTGTGAAGAGAGCTGACTGACACTTAATATGAGGCTCAGACCTACACACTTAAGCAGCACAGAATCTGAAAAACATGAAAGCTAAAACTTAAGGCATCATAGCCCTCGTCAATTTGTTGACCTGTCCAGTCCTGCCACTGTCCCTGTGTTGTCTTTGTGCTCTTGCACTCTTGTTGATTGCCCTCTCCCCACCCCATGTGCACCAAGGGTCTGTTGCTCTCCTTGTCTATCTGCTGCATGATGGGAAAAATGGATGGAAACCCTTCAGGAAGAGTCATACACTCAAGGTTGGGTGTGGAACACTCTTGAAAATCTCACTGGTAGCCACATGCAGTGCTTTGGGAGCAAAACTATAGAAGGACATCATTGCAGCAGAAAGTCCAAATCTCTTCCTGCTCAGATTTGTTCTTTTTCACCTCCTGATACCCTGGAAGCCCTGGCAGTGGAGTTGTTTTTAGCTTTTTTTCATGCTCTGTGCTGAGCACTGGTGAAGGCACTTTTGCTGGAAGGGCTGCACAAGGCGCAAGCACAAGGTGCTCCCTGGCCCCAGCCCTTAATCCACATGACCAAGAGTTTGCCCGAGGCTGCTGAGGTCTGGAGAGGCCACTCCTTGCCAAGGAGAACAGCAGGTTCCCCCTGGGGACTTGGCTCAACTGGCCTGACCTGTGCCTCAGCCATTCAGGTGATGCAAGTAAGAGGTTGGCTGGGGCTAAGCTTGTGCCTGGATTTGTGTCCACCATCAGCTTCGCTGCTCAAACTTTTTGTGTGTCACTAAGTGGTTTTCTGTCTTTGTCTCTGGCTAGTCATTGGTGCTTTTACAATTACTTTATAGGCACAGTAATTGGAAAAGTTGTGTTTTTATCAGTCATAAATGTGCATCTGTGCGCACACAACTATCCATAAAATAAACCTTTATCGGTTAAAACAAATGGAGATATAACATCCATGTGTTGATGTCCTGCCCAGGTCCTTGCTAGATCTCATTGCATTTTCTCCTTGTCCCCATTTTTCTGATCTTTTAAAGTGTCAGTGGTGGACCTCACAAATTATGCTATTCATGAACTGCTCCATCATGTGCTGATTTTGTCTTTGTTTTTTATGCAGGACCTGGGTGCTTTGATTGTCCAAGGGCACATACAAGGGCTCAAAGCTGGACGAGAGGAAATGGCCTCAAGTGGTGCCAGGGGATGTTTAGATTTGGTATTAGGAATAATTTCTTGACTAGAAGAGTGGCAAAGCATTGGAACATGCTGCCCAAGGAGATGGTGGAGGGATTTAACAGTTGTGCAGATGTGGCACTTGGGGACATGGCATAGTGGTGGCCTTTGCAGTCAGTGCTTGGTTAATGGTGGGACTTGATGATGTTAAAGGTCTTTTCCAACCTAAAAAATTCCATAATTCTTTGTGGACTCCTGATGGGCTTGGCTTGCCATTGCTCCCCTCACAGCGAGCTGCTCCGTGTCCTCACCGCTCACGAGATCCCTGGTTGTGACACTGCTCTCAGGGATGCCACCAAGTGTGTGTGGAAAGGAAAGAGCCATTATGCCGCACCCTTGTGTGGCTCTCCCAGCTGTCAGTGTGTGATGTGAGCACTGTGGTGACCCAAAAACCCTTCTCCCTGGGTGGTGGTTTAATCTGATAACTACCAAGGCCTGCCTTTATCGGGATGTCCTGGCATTCCGTGCACCCCGCCTCAGAGCCATGGGCAGTGTCATCAGGCTGGCACATTTTGTGTTTTCTCAGAGCAGTTTTTTGGCCAGCGTTCCAGCGCTGGGGTGGTTTCTGGCCGGATTTCCTCCACGTGGTGGTCCCTGCTCAGTGAGCAGAGCTGGCTTCGCCTCCACAAAGCCTGCGGCTCTCGTCTTGCTGCTTTCCCCTGCATCTCAATCCTTGCATTCCTGCAGGAGAACAAGATAATCTCTGTGCTGGTTTTGTAGCAAACTCTCCTCAAAGTGACAGCTGTGGGCAAGGCAGTGAGGATGTGGTGTGCTGGGATTGCTAATTCCCTGGGCCGCTGACCTAATCTCCTTAGCACTGGGAGTTGCTGCTCTGAGCTCCCTCAGTTGTCTTCCTTGAGAAATGCTGCCTCCAAGTAGCCAGGGATCTGCACAAATTCCCTGGTCTTCCCTGAAGAAGTAGGAAGGTGTTCTCCCACTTGAGCAGCGTGCTTTGTTTTTGGCAGAGTTGAACATGCAAACAGGGGGAAGGTTTCCATTGCTGGATGCGAGCGCTGCTGTCTGCCTGTGGGAGGTGTCTGCCGTGCACCACATGGGAAGAGGGTTTCTTCTGATTTAGGAGTGCTCCTCAGATGGGGAAAACCTGGGTGTTAAGGAAGGATTTCTAATCACAAGGCTGGAGGACTTCTCCTACAGGAGGATAGGATGAAAGAGTTGTGGCAGTTCTGCCTGGAGAGGAGAAAGCTCCAGAGAGACCTTAGAGCCCCTTCCAGTGCCTAAAGGGGCTCCAGGAGAGCTGGAGAAAGACTTTGGACAAGGGATGGAGGGACAGGACAAGTGGGAATGGCTTTAAACTGACAGAAGAGAGATTTAGATTAGAGATTAGCAAGAAATTCTTCACTGTGAGGGTGGGGAGGTGTTGGCACAGGTTTCCCAGAGAAGCTGTGGCTGCTGCATCCCTGGAAGTGTCCAAGGCCAGGCTGGATGGAGCTTGGAGCAGCCTGGGATAGTGGAAAGTGTCCCTGCCCATGGCAGGGGGTTGGAATAAAGTTTTCTTTAAAGTCCCTTTCAACACAGACCCTTCTATGATTCTATTCTTTTTCCTTTGAGATGTGGGGAAATACAGATAAGTGAAATTACAGTTGTTGCAGTAGATATTGCTCCTGGATGTTTGTAATCTTCAAAAAATGAGATTAATTTCCACTGCATATTAAGGGATTGATGGAAGCTTTCCTGTGCTGTGCAGATGCTTGGACCAAACACCAGCACCTGAAAACACATCGATCTGGGAATTAATGTTGTTCCCACATGTCACACAATGGCAGCATCACAAGTCACCTCTTTTCCAGCCTATCAATGTCCTCTTTTGCTGCTAAAGTACAATGGGGGAAAGATGAAACTGTCCTTGCTCTCCCCCTATCAAATGGCTGCCAACTTATGGTTGGAATTCTGTGATGAAGTTGAGGATTTGACTTGATTTATTTATGCATCCAGTTTTTACAGAAGAGGGATTAATTTTTCTCTTTTGACCTGGAATTTACAGACACTCAGGTCCCAAAATCAAGAGCAGGTTCCTCCTTGTCTTAAGGCAGAGACATCTGTGAAGCCACCTTCATTTCTGCAGCGAGCTGCCAGTGAATCTGCCCCATGTCAGACCAGTCTTTTTGGCTGCAGCCTCCATTTTGCAGGGCACATCAGTAAATTTTGAACTATCTGCATTCCTGGGGCTTGCAGCTTTCTGTTTCCTCCTGTTTGCCAGATATTTTTTTTTTTGGTGTGTCTTAAAAATATCTCCCCCTCACACAGGCATGTTCCTGTGCTGGTTTGGGATGACAGCCTAGAGCTGGTGTTGTGCAAGGTACCAGCAAAAGAGGTAAGTTCAGATGTCCCTTTATTTTCATGAGCAGAGAGGAAAAAGCTGATGTGAGTTACTTCTGCCTCTAGAAATCCAAAAGGCTGGATGTATTTGTATTTCAGCTGAATGAAATGGCAGCCCTCCAGCTTGCTTGCTGCAAAATTGAGGTTATTTTATGGAGCCATGGGTGGGATCTTTCCTCTTTTTATCTGTCCTCTCACAGTGTGTAAAGATGGAGATACCATGTAAGGGGTGGTGTTAGAGCGGGCGCTCTGGGAATCACAGAATCCATAAAATCCTTTGGGTTGGAAGGGACATTAAAGATCGTCTTGTTCCAACAACAAAATGCTCTTCCAAACCTACACACAGTTCAACATTGTGATCAGCATCCCTTGGAGATGGATCACAATGTTGAACTGTGTGTAGGTTTGGAAGAGGATTGTGTTGGCAGCTCCAGAGCAGAGGGAAGGCAAACAAGCAGTGATTACACAGGAATGGTCTCCAGAGCCCAAAAAATACTCACCCAGCATCAAACAGTAAGAGAAGGAAACCCTGTGGCACTATCCAAATCTGCTGTATGAATTCCAAGGGAAGGGACATCACTCTCTTCTAAAATGACAGGTTTTCTATAAAATTTGAAATGCTGATGGAACTTTGAAATTCTTTGTGACTTCCCAGCTCAGCTCTGCTTCCCACTCTCATTTTCCAGATAGCTACAACCTATAGCAGGGCAGGAGAGTTCATAAAGTCAAGGAGGGTCAGGATAATGAAGGGGAGAAGCCATGGCACAGTGCCTGTCACTTATGGAGAGCATTTCAGCATTCCAAGATGTTTTGGATCAATGTTTGTGGTTTCAGAGTTGTTTCTGCAGATTGGTTTATGTCATCAATCCCAGTCTCCTCAGCAATGGAATTGCCTGAGATGATCTGCTCTGGCTCAAGCTGGCCAGCCAGGAAGGATCTTGTCCTGGGAACTTTTGAGTTAGGACTGTATTTTAAGTTAGAAAAAAGCGTTCTCTGTCTGTTTTGAGAGAGCAGCTGGGAAGCAGATAAAGAAATCTATCAATTTTGTTTTTTAAACAGAACATAATAAATAAATAAATGCAGAAATAAATAAAGAAAACCTGCAAGCAGAGAATTGAAAATGGTCAACTTCAGTCCTGTTGTGTGTGAATATTATTCCAAAGGATCAGAGCATCTTTGCCAAATGCAAAATATTGTCTCTGCCTGCTGGCATTGCTCATTCCCAATAAGGTGCAGTTGTTCAGTAAGTGGTTACAATTTGGGGGGTGAAATATCTAGAAGTGATTAAAAAGCAATTTAAAATATCTGTGCTTTCCCATTAAGCTGTTGCCAGGAGCCTTGAACAGTCTGTTTCCTCCCCTGCACTTAGAACTAGCCTTTTGTCACACGGGAGGCATTTTTATAATAAAAATACATAAAATTACATCATGGATCGACCAAAGCTCAGTTAACTTAAGCACATGCAGGATCTCTGTTAGCAAACAGAAGCCTGTGGCTGGGGACAGTGATTTTTGTAGGAATTAGTAATTTTGGCATATAACTGTATTTTTAAATAGCTCCATGCCCTCCCAGTGCCAGTTAAGGTATTTCCATTCATTCTTTGACCCTTAAATTGGACAAGAAAAGCCCTGTGTTAAATACTTTTTTTCCCTTTCCCTCTTCATTTCCCCATCCATTTCCCTGTCGTTTCCCTTCCTTTTCCTGTTATATTCTTTTCCTTTCCCTTAGTGTCTACAGATCTGTCTTTTTTTCCCTTTTTCCTTCCTTCTTGCCCTTCCAATTTTCTTTTTTGTCTCCTTCCTTCCTTCCTTCCTTCCTTCCTTCCTTCCTTCCTTCCTTCCTTCCTTCTTCCTTTCCTTTTCCTTTTGATTAAACAAAGNTTCCTTCCTTCTTTTTTTCCTTTCTTCCTTCCTTCATTCCTTCCCTCCTTCCTTCCTTCCTTCCTTCCTTCCTTCCTCCTTCCTTTCCTTTTCCTTTTGATTAAACAAAGGAGCTCAGTGCTGGAAAACTCTACAAGACAGGAATCACAGAATAATTCAGGTTAGAAACAGGTGTTAGAGGACACCAAGTCCAGTGATCAGGGACATCCTCAACCAGATCACATTGCTCAGAGCCCCATGCAACCTGACCTGGAATGTGTCCAGGGGTGAGGTATCCACCACCTCTCTGGGAAGCCTTTTCCAGTGTTTACCACCAACACTGTAAAAAATTGCATCCTTATATCTAATCTTAATCAACCTTCTTTTAGCTTGAAACCATTCCCCCTTGTCCTATCCCAACAAGCCCTGCTGAATAGTTTCCCCCACCTTTCTTGTCAGTGCAGTGGGGGATTTTTAGAAGAAAATTGTTCTTAGAGTGTTCAAAATCAGTTTGGATGGAGGTCTGAGCAAACTGGTCTAGTGGAAGGGAGTTGGAACTGGATGGTCTTGAAGGTCCCTTCCAACCCAAACCATTCCATGATTCTAAATGCTGTTCCTTGGCTGAGGTGAAGTTTTCCCAGACTTGCCTTGCAGAGGCTGTTGGCCTTGACTGGACTAAGTGTTTTTTTTCTCTCACAAGCGACATTTCTGAAAAACAACTCAAATTGGCTTTTAAGAACTGTATTTATAATAACTTACATAGTCTCTGCTGCTGCTATAGGGTAGCCATAATTCAAAGCAAACCTTTACTGTCTAATTTTAGCAGGTACTTAAATATGGTGAGAGATGAATATGGGTGGGGGTGGACATTCTAGAGGCTGATGGGATATTTACAATATACTCTTAAAAATTTGGGTGTATAATTATTTCTAAGAGAACAAGGGGAGGAAAAAAGTTGGGCAGTAGAGAAGTTGACTCATGGTATTGAACCAATAAACAATTTTCTCCTTAAAAAACCCAAAAGACTGTGTTTTGAAACTTAATATTTACAGGACTGGAAGTTGATAGACTTTCTATTATGTCCTAACTGATTTTGATGGGGAAGAGCTTTCTGACTCTGTCATTCCCAGTTAGATCAGCTTTGGCAATGCTCTGACAGGGTTTCCAAGGATCTGATGTTATCCAAGGAGAAGTGCACTGGAGAAGTGCACCCAAGCTGTGAACCCACCCATAATTTTTCTGTGGTTTCTGCATTGGCATCTCCCTCTAATGAGAGCAAAACAAACAAAATCCCAACTTCTGAAAAGTCATGACCTGGATTAGACTACCCTTGACTTTTCTGTCTTTTATGATTAAGTTCTCCTGTGGCTTTTTTTTCCTTTTTTTTTTTTTTTGTCCTGTTTCTGAATGCAGATGTTCTGAAGAAATCCTGAGCTTTGGTATAAGATATAGGTCTGTGTTTTAAAAACTCTACCCCTTTTTACTTAAAGTAATTGTACCTTTAATACATTGAATACCTATATATCCTGCAGATCTTCACATAACATAATAGTGTTAGTGGTAGCAATTAATCTCATTTGTGAGCAGAGGTGTAGCTACAGGGCTGCTTTATTTGTATATGTGGTTTTATGAGCTTTTCAATCCCGCTGCTCAAATGGAAAACTGGGAGGGTTTGTTCTCTATGAAAGGAAAACAAGAAGCATGTGGGTCAGAAAAAGAAATTTGTGAGGTTTAGTGGATATCCACTCTTATTTTTTAGTTGGCAAGATTTTGGCCCTGGTTGGAATTGCTGTTAGTGAGTTTATAAAGTTGTTGGCAAACTCTTAATTCCCTGCATGTCCTCAGCCAGCACCTTGGATATCCTGTAGTGGGGTTATGATGAAGACAGAGCAATTTCAGGTTGTGCTGTGGTGGCTGCATCTCCAGGTCCAGACCTTCATACCTTTGTTTTTGGTTTAGCCCAGCTCATGGGAGATAATTAGGCTCTTAATCACAGACTGGTTTGGATTGGAAGGGGCCTTAGAGCTCATCTCATTCAGCCTGGTTGTCTGTGGCAAAGTGTTATTTTATGAACTCCTTTGCGTTTGGCTCGTGGCATTTAAGTTTGCTCAGCCTCTGCCATGTGTTGGCTCCATGTCAGAAGTTTTTCATCTTCTCCACTTGAGGAAGAACAGGATGAATGAAGTGGTTGGAGGTGCTGAGGGAGATGCTCCGAGCTGGACATGCAGTTGGACACTCAGGAATCTTCTCAGTGCCTGCTGGAGCCAGCAAGGACTGCCCAGCCCTAATTCTTCCCTTCAGACACAGGCACAGTGCACAGTGGTGTCTTCTTGGCTCAATTTCCTCCTGCATATCACAACTTGGCCACTCTGCCTTGCAGCTGGACACAACATAAATTTATACAGAGGAGGAAAGAACTCAGCACCTGAGGGAGGTCTGAGGCTGTGGATTTTTCTCTTTCTGAACAAATTCCTGGTTTGCAATCATCTAACCACTGTCCAGTCTTCCCTGTGGGCTCAGCAGAGATGTCTGGACCACAGCCTTGTTTTTCTTGGCTCTTCCCTCAAAGTAATTGAGGAAGTCATATGAGTCTCTGGGGTGTCTGGGAAAGAGAAGCTGGAAGCTGCTATCCTAACTTCCAGTGCTGATTTTACAGGACTGGTGTGTTCTGCAAGAATGCTTCAGTGCATCTCTAGGCACACGGTGGGATTCCTGGGGTGTCCTGTGCAGGGCCAGGAGATGGATTTTGATGATCCTTGGGGGTCCCTTCCAACTCAGGATATTCTGTGATTCTGTGATTCTACTGCTGTGGCTGTTGCCTGAGTGGTCCAACCTCCTTACCTGGATGTGATGGTGGGGGTGCCCATCCTCAATTTCCATTGTCTCCCCTTGGTTTAATCTGGAATTTGGTCTTCCCCTTGGGTTGGGATATGGGGTTGCTGAGCCCACATCACATGTGGGAGTGCCTGCAGCAGGATTGTTTCAGGGTATCAGGTGATTGATTGTTCACAGTTCGGTGTTTCTCTGGCTACTAATAGGATGAGTTTTGGTGTTTTATCCTGCTGGAACCCTATTTGAGACCTTTCTGAGGGACTTTGGTCAAACCAAGGGTATACCCTGGCTGCTACAGTTGTGCCACACAGCTCTGCTCTCAGTGGTTGAGTATATTTTGAAATATTCCCATTTAATGGCAATACAAGGCATGGCTGAGCTCTGAAATGCCATGGAGAACCTAAGGAGTGGAAATAGAGTGGCAGCAGAGCTTAACACTTTTTGGCTTTTGTTCGTGTTGAGCTATCTGGGTTTTGTGTGTTGACTGATCTGCTTGCTTGGGCTGCTGACATTCATCTCTCTTGACTGTCAAATTCAGTGTAGTGGAAATGTTAATCTGACCACAGTCAAAATGCAAAGAGGGATCTTCAGGTAAAAACACACACAGAAGCTTTCTTAGGAATCTGTTTAGGTCTGAAGAACAAATCTGTACATGATGTTGGTCATGTTTTCTCATGTTGTGCTGTGAAGTCCCATCCCACAAGCCTGTGGAAGCTGCTTTGTGTTGTCTCCTCCTGCACAAGACAACTTCAGGGATCATCCTCCTTCCTAATTCATGGAACAAGGCCCCCACTGGGATCAAGGGAGTTTTACTGGTGCATATCCTACCACACCTCCAGTCTGGGATAACCAACATCCCAATATTTAAACATGCCAAAGGCTATAAACCTCTCTGAGATACTCCTCAAAACTTTGGAACATGGAGATGCCCTTTATTGTCCTTTATTTCCAGGCCATACCTGTGTAGGATCTAAGCCATAATCACAATTCTTTGAAGTTTTAAGCAGCTGTCTCATTCTGTCTGATCTCCCTGTGCTGTCACATCTGCCTGTCAGGCTGTCTCCTGCCGAATTGGGGTTCCATGTTGATAGAAAATTTTCTGGTCCCCTTTCAAAACACCTCATCTTCTTCTCCCTTTGTCATTTGCATGATATTAAAGCTGCTTCTTTATTTGATGGCTTTCTGGGAGCTTGGACTCTCCTTTTTTGTTCTCTCAAGTCCAATTCGCTCTGGGTAAGGCAGACCTGGAGGCAAACTTGCTGTTGCTTTCTGAATTTTTTGTCCTTTTTATCCAGAGCATGTTTGTAAACGGTGGCATTCTCCTGGCTCCATGCTATATGGAGAACACCAGAGCTGTCCTGCCCGTGGGATTGTCCATGAGAATTTAGCTAGACCTGTGCTGGCATCATTCACCTGTTCAAAGCAGTTTGGGGATCACTGGGTGGTCCATAGGGCAGAACTTTGCTGGAGAAGAAAAGTCTTAATGTAGCAGAGAGTCTTGTGCTAGTGGTGAGCGTGGAGTGTCCAGGAAGGACAAAACCCCAGCCAGTGTCTTGCAGGATGGTTTTTCTCTTGGCATATCTGGTGGGGGTGCAGGGAATGTTTTTGGTTATTTCAGAAAGGTTATTTGCTTATTTTGGTTATTTGGTTACCATTTATGATGGTCCATTCTGGTGAGTTCTGCCATAGGGAGGGAACAGGGGCTTGTCCTGCAGTATCATCCAGGGTAGAACCTTTTTTTTTTTTTTGTCCAAGCAATTTTTTTTACTGCTTTTTAGGATGGATGGGCTGGAGAACAATGAGTCAATGAACACTGTGTGCTTGGAACACTATACTAAGTTCGGATATCTAATTATGAAATTAAATTCTCCCAGTCCCAGGACCCATTTGTGCTGCTCTAGTTGGGTGTTGCTCTGACTCCCAGGTGATGCTCCAGCTCTGGTTCTTCTGTCCCAGAGAGGGCACAGCCTATAAAAGTGTCTCAATTGCTCTAGATGGAGCTTGAGCACGTTGGAATAAAGCTGTCCTCCCCAGGAAAAGCATGCCAAGCTCATGGTGGCACATTTGATGTGTGTGTGGGACACTGAGCATCTGACCTCTGCTGCTCTTCTGCAGAAATATTTTGTCAGGATTTCTCCCCCTCCCATATTTGTTGAACAGTGTGCGAAATTCAGCACGTTTAATGAAATGATAAGATTTACCTCTGAAATTGAGCTTTTGTGTGTGAACAGACTTCTCTGGGCATTGTTGGAAAGAAAGCTCATAATACCACCAAAGTCTTTAAAACCTACTAGCCTGAGCCTGCTGTCCTCTCTTCACCTCAATTTCTCAGGTGTGACAAGCTTGAAAGCCAGAAACCTCTCTCTGACTGCACACTAGACATGACACAGTGAGTGTATTTTTGGAAAATGAAGAACAATTGGTGTGTTACTGAAGGAAAAATACAACTGATGCCACTTCACTAAAGGAAATCCCACTGCTGCCCCCCTTTTTTCTTTTTTTTTTTTTCCCCCTGGAAACTGCAGAATTTACTACACTGTTTATGTGCTGAAAGAAAGTGGTGATAAATTAGTCCCTGTAGCCAATCCTACTTGTACCACAGAAACAGTTGTATTTATGGAAGTGGTCAAACATGCAGTAGTGTCCAGAGATGTATGGCAATGTTTACCCCAGCCCACAGCACTGTGTGGTTTATCACAGGGCACAGAGCAGGCCGTAATGTGTGTCCTAATTAGTGTAACATACCCTGTAATAGCTGTGAAATAAATTCTGCACCAGAGCTTTTGGCCCAAAAAACATAGGATCTAATGCAGATCCCTTGAAGATAAAAGGGGGAAAAAAAATCATCTGATGTTGTAAAGGCCTTTGGGTGAAGTCTGAAATATATCTGTACATAGGCATAGAACCACAGAATGGTTTGGGTTTTGGAAAGGACTTTAAAGATCATCCAGTTCCAACTCCTTGCCATGGACAGGATCACCTTCCACTGGACCAGGCTGCTTCAAGCCCCATCCATCCTGGCCTGGAACACTCCCAGGTTGGATGGGGCTTGCAGCAATTGTAGGTGGCAAGTTTGTGGTTAAAATGTGTGTTAACATTGCATTGCTCACCCCTTTCCTCCCATGACACAGAACTTTGCTCTGCCCCATGGGCTTATTCTTCCTCTGTCAACCCAAGCAGGAAGTATTTATTGATTAATTAATTAATCAACCCCACATCTTTGCTTGCACCCTCTTGGTGTGGCTCTTTTTAGCACTTGGTAGTTTTAGAGAGAGAAGATGACTGATGGTCATGTTCTGAAGCTCTGTGAGTGTCTTCTAGTTCCTTATCTTTCTTGCAGATGGTATTTAAGTGTGCTGCAAAACATAATTCTCATGTGGGAGTGGATCTCCACATGGACTTGTAGAATTTCTTCTGGTGTATTGCTGAATGATGCAACCAAAATCAGCTTTCTTTTTTTTTTCCCTTATGGAGCTCCTGGAGGACTTTCAAGTACTGATGTTACCAATTCATAGAGAAGGAAACTGGCTCCCCAAGGGCTTTTGCTGTGAAGTGCTGTCAAGAAGGACTAATCTGAGACCTTTGAGCTTTGCTTCCCAGCTGAGATGCCCTCCAAGGGCTTGGGAAAATGGAGTTTCTTAGCTGATGTAGGATGAAATTTCCTTCATTACTTGCTATCTCTCTATCTAGTGTAAAGGCTTTTTTTCCTTATTTTTATTTTTATAAAGAACCTTCGTTATTCAGATCTTTATTAGGACAGATTTTTATATTTGTGCCTGATGCTGTGTTTTGTTTTTTTTTTTCCCTGTTTGCTTTCTGTTCTACCCTTATCTGGCTTTTTCTCTGTAGATCATGAGTATTTGATTGGGAGTGGAAGAGTCAAAGCAACACAAATTTATTTGATCTGTCAAGCTTCCTCTTTGTAATATTCTTCTCCGTGTAAAAGATGACACAAAATCAATCTCCTGGTTGGCGTCGTCATCCCTCTTCTGGCAGCTTTTGCTCAGTGATTGTTATTTTTTGTTTGGCTGCATTTTATTCATTAATGTGTTTTCAAATACATCATCAGATAACAATTGTGGAGATCCTCCTTCTATTTGAAGGTCTGAGTGCAGATGTGAATTCGTGTGGCCTTTTCCTAACCTCCTGTGATCGTGTCGTGCTGTTTTGTTTTAGAAGGGACACCAGGGGAAGGAATTGAGTGCCAGTCAAGAATGAAGAATGAGGATATTATATTGTGGAATGGGATGTGGCTTCCATGATCTTTTTTCAAACAATGCATTTCTGAAAGCTCCCTCCAATGTTTTATTTTTTTTTTGTGCTCTGATTCTCTCAACTTTTCTCTCCCATCATGCTGCCCTTCTGTCACCTTTTCAGATTCTGCATCATATTTGTGAGTGACTGTAAAAGCAGCTGCCTGCTTTTAAGTGAAGTGAACCAAAATATGGATTTTTAAAACTACTGTTCCAGTGATGAAATTATTTTTCTTCCTGACTACTTTAATTCAGTACAAGTTCTTTCATACTATAATTTTTTTTTTTTTGTATCAATAGATTTTTTAGAGCTTTTTTATGTGTAGAATTCTGGATTCAGGGAAAAAAAAAAGCAAATAAAAACATATGGACATAGTTGAGCTTCTAATCTGACTTGAATGAACTTGTAATATTTTTTGTAGTCAAAGCTTTGCAGTGCTTTCTCTTTCCTCCCGCCCACGTAATAAAGATGATATATGAGTTCCATGATCTGAGGAACTGGTCTGTAAAGACTGGGGAAAGCTTTTTTTGTTGAGAGAATATTGAGGAGTCAACTGATGGCAAAGAGTGATGAGCAGGAGGACTCAGAGCCAAAGTGAGCCCCAACAGTGAGAAGACAGAGACTGGTGGTTTAACCTCCAGCTGATTTACTGGAAGATGATTCTTTGCCCAGAAGTCCACACTGGTGAGAATTTAAATCCAAGTTTAGTGAAGGATGTAAATGTAAATCTGAATGTGATTCTCTTTGACTCTGAGTTTGTCTTATCTTTGGGGAGAATGTCAGGGAGTTCCTTCCTAGCCCAGGGAGTGGATCTGCACAGGTTTACCCTATATGCAGTAGGAAATTACAGGTCTCCAGAACACCTCTGAGGGTAACTGTGAAATTACCCTTCTTGCAGTTCTGCCATTAAGCTGCTGAAGAGATTTGTTTCTTGAACAGCTGTTCTCAGATTGGAATTTTCATTTCTCTAAGTAGGATTGGAAGCTGGGCAGAAAATTTGGGTATTGGGTTGATGAGGCAGCAGTCAGAAAATTATGAACAAAAAAAGAGATGTTTTCTTTAGGTGTCTTCTGATGATGTGTGGTAACTTCTTCTTGCTCTGAAAGTTTTGCAGTAAAATTATATTTAATGCTGTCTTCACATTCATCATTGATCTCTTTGGTGAATTCTGGTTGGATTTGAATTTTTGTGTCTAAACAGTTTCTTATGATCGTTTGTTGGGTTTTTGTTTTGTTTTTCCCTAACATGAGAGGGTGACAGCAGTTTCTCTAAAAAGACAAGCTAAAATCTTGTAAGTTACCATTTTTTCAAGATGCCTCAGCTCCTGAGGAGACAAACTGCTCTCCTAAAGGTGTTACAACTCACTTCTGAAAGCTCTAGATTTTCTTAAGATGCCTCCCTTCTGCAGCAGTGATTAATTGCTGCTCCTGTAACCCAGTGGATGGAATGGCCTGGTATAAATCCAGACATGTGGAGACCTTTGCTCATCTTTAATCATCTGCTGTCCAGTGCCACAGTGGAATAAATTATTATTGTTATTATAAAAGCTGCAATTTATCTTCGATCAGGCCTTATGGCAAATTTTTTTTTATTTTTATTTTGCCTTCCTTGAGGCTCAGTAGATTCTTAAAAATTTTTTGCTTGTTTTTTTAATGTCTACTTATGGAAATTAAATTAAGACCATTTTAATGTCTACCAATATAAATGAAATGAGGAGTATTTGCAGGGGTGCTGTTGCCACACAGTTACTGCTCATCACAATCTGATTGAGGTGATTTCTTTTCAAACTGACCCAGAGCAGAATAACTCTGGGTTTGTTTCCTTCTGCTCTTGAATATTTGATTCCCAGGCACACAGTCCTCCTTTCCCTTCCCCGTATCACTTCACTTGATGCATTGGCAGGAGCTGGGTAGAACAAACAGGTATTTTGTCCTCATGAGATATTTGGCAGGTCTTTATTGGCTTTCTCAGCGCCGTTCCCCTGATGTGAGGCAAGGATCAGAAGCTGGGTTTATTTTAGGCAACTTATAAGACAAAATATAAGCTGCTTCAGTTCCTTTTCTTCCTCTGTGTAGGCACAGGCTACACTGTGGGAGCTGCTGGAATTATATCTCTTAACAATACAGCCTTTCATCTTTCTCAGACTGCAGTATATATATAATCCGACTGGTTGGTTTATTACAGTTTTATTGCTGTCAAATTTTTTCCGAAGATTAGACCGGGAGGAAAAAAATGCCTTCAGATCAAGATCTATGAAGGTGTGAAATGGCCTCTGAGGAGGGGCACTGGGAGCACCACGGCTTGAGTTATTGCAAGGCAGGCAGTCCAGACGATGGGAAAATCCCCCCTGGAGGTGTTGATGCCTGGGTGACATGGCTGGGATGGATTTTAGCCCGTGCTGGGGGTCACCTTTCCAGGTGCAGGTGCTGGCAGGGTGGGTGGGTCCTGCTGGGAGCAGAATTCCCAATGAGTCTGTGGGATTTCACACATCTCTGAGATGCATTCCCAATGAAACAGCCAAAGTTTCTGTGTGTTACTGGACTGCAGACTGTGTTTCTTCGTACTGATGGCTTCTGAATGGTTAATTCCAGACATTCTCTCAGTTATTTAAAGGCTTTAATTGCCCTCCCCTTTACTTGGGGCCTTTCAGTACCTAAAGGAAACTTATAAAAAGGTGAGGACAGGTTTTTTGTGGAGTGCACATTGCTAGGAGAAGGGGTAATGGTTTTAAATTAAAGGAAGGTAGATTTAGACTAGAGATTAAGAAGAAATTTTTTATGCTGAGGCTGGTGAAGCCCTGGCACAGGTTGCCCAGAGAAGCTGTGGCCTCCCTACCCCTGGAAGCTCTTAAGGTGAGACGGGACAGGGCTCTGTGCAAACTGATCTGGTTGAGGATGTCCCTGCTCCATGCAGGGGGTTGAAACTAGGTGACCCTTAAAGGATCTTTTCAGTCCAACCTATTCTGTGATTCTGTGATTTCATTTTTAGGTCTGAATAGGACTTCTGAAGAAACACGAAGGGTTGAGCAGGTGGTGGTCTTATGGCTGAAATGAAAGGACCAGTTGCTGATTGGTGCAATAGGACTCTTGAAATCAAGAGCTGATGGTTATTTTTCACATTTTCAAAGCTTTCTTGATGGACCTGCTATCTTTATCTCCATTTTTTTTTTTTTTTTTCGGTAATCTGTGCAGACACACTCCCATTCTGCTTACCAAAGCCCCAGTCCTGCAAAGATTGACTTTCTTTTCCCATTTGGAGGAAATAATGTCTTTTCATAGGCAGTGGGAATGTGGGGAGGAGCTGCTGCAGCAGATTTGAAAACTTGTCTCTATAAATGGTAAGGGCAAATTCAGCATTTTGAAAAGAAATAATAATTTTAATGTACATCTTGTTGGAGGCTTGAGCTTCATTTGTGTGGCTGCAGGAATGCAAGCAAGAAACCAAGTTATTTCTAAAGAAGTCAACAGCCCAGTTTTGCATTTTCCCCTAGCAAAGCTGGATATATTGTGCACCTCTTTTTCTCTCCACCAGAGAAACTTCTGTTTTTTACATTCTTCCATTTTACCACAGAGGGCTTCTTTTGAATCACCCAAGACCTGGTTAATTCCTTATTCCTATATAGATGTGAATCCTGGCTGGATCAGCTCATCCTTATATTTTAAGCTAATAATTTGAGCTCCATAGAGGTTATCTCATGGGGTTCTTCCAGAGAACAACATTGCCACGGGAAGAAGTTCCTTTTGCTTCTTGTGATTATTAAAAGATCGGAGGCACCATTTGCACTTTTTTTTGTTGTTGGCTTTTTAGAAACGTATTTTCATGAAAATAAAATGTTTTCCATCTCTCTGTATTATTTGATCCGTTATCTGTTACCTTCACTGTGGAAAGTGCCTTGCTGCATTTCAGCGATAACCTTGTTGCTGTGTATCTGAGGCAGTGTTTAGGTTTCTGTAGTGCCTTTCATTGTGGCATCTCCAGCAGCTTTGCAAGCGTGCTGGAAAGTGGGTCAGTGTTATTCTCGTTTATAAAATAGAGACTGAGTCTTTAGGTTTCTCTGGAACCAATTCTTTTTTTTGTTGTTGTTGTTGTTGTTGCTCACAAGTGGTTCTGGCTGTGGAGAAGTTGCTGACGGTTGGTCTTCACTTTGCAGTTCTGAACCTCCCCCTCCTTTCCCAGTACAACTACAAACTAACTTCTGGCATGCTGAGAGAGATCTGCCATCACTGCTCATCCCAAACTTCCATGTTGAGCTTTTCATCCC
>VXBB01016565.1:47980-58932 GCA_013399915.1 Illadopsis cleaveri
AAAAAAAAAAGAGGAAAAATAAAAAGTGATAGAAACAGGAAGGGAATTCCATTGCTCTTTGCATCATTCCCACCCTTATTTTGAGAAATGATGGAAAATCTTGCTATTAACCATGGAGTTTTTAGGTGCAAAGCAGAGCTCTCTAAGTGCAGCCAGTGAATGGGGTAGAAAGAGAGATGAGATCTTCCCTTGCTCTATAGGAGCAGAGGATCTGATTGACCTGGTGCTCAAACCATTAAACCAAACATGTTCAGTATGGAAGTTACTAAATTATGTATTTATATTTGCAGACATTTTATTTGTTATGTATTATTTATAGGGTATCATAGAGTGGTTTGGGTTGGAAGGGACCTTAAAGACCATCTAATTCCAGCCCTCTGCCATGGGCAGACGTGCCATGCACTAAATCAGGCTGCTCAGAGCCTCATCCAAGCTGTCCTTGAACACTTAAAGGCATGAGGCATCCACAACCTCTCTGGGCAGTAACATGGCTTGCTTTGTTTCTTCTATCTCATCAGCAGGTTTTTAATTAATATGGAAGAGGTCCTAAATAAGGTTTTAATTTTTTTTTTTTTTTCCTTTTTCCCCACTCCCCATTTGTCAAACTAAAACTGGTGAAAGCTTCAGGCCATGANTTTCTTCTTCCCCTCTCCCCATTTGTCAAACTAAAACTGGTAAAAGCTTCAGACCATGAAAAACACCCTGAAGACTGGGATAGCAGCTGGGCCAGGGATGGGAGTTGCAATCTTTAATTACTTCATTTCCATCTCCAATCTTTTGCATATTAGTCCAGCACCTTTAAGAAAATTCTGCTGCAATGTGTTTATTATTTAACTCAGAATAACCTTTAATAATCATTTTATATTTATGTGCTACATTTTATCTGGCAGCCTCCTGTAACTCAGGTATCACATACAGAAACGGTGATTCTGTCACGGAAAGAAACAACACACCAGGAATTGGATTTTCTTTTTAATTGAGGTGTCTAACCTTAATTACAGCAGGCTGTTGGTCCAGCAAACTTTTTGCTTGAGGAAGAAATCCATTGGCAGCATTTTCACCTCATTGAAAGACATAAAAATGAAACCTTGGATATTTTGTTCTTGTTTGCTAATGCGGAGAAATAACAACTTGGAGTATGAATAATGTAAAAGGCATGCAGTAGTTTGTGGGAGAAGTGAGTCAGTTCTGCTTGCTGGAGCAGGCTGGAAGTTCACCCAGAAAGAAGCACCTCTTGCTATGAATGAATGGGGGAAAATGTGGATGTTATTTTTAATAACCAGACATGACATTTTTGAGCTCCTGAATGGCCATGTGGGAATCCAAGTCGTGTGCAGAGGAAGAGAGACTGAGAAATGGAGCTGTTGAGTAGTAAAAAGTAGTAGTAGAGGCGGTCTGAAGTTCTGGAGAGGTTCTTAAGGAAGTCAAATAGGGAGATTTTGCTTTTTTTGATTATATACCCGCTACTGCATCTTCCCACCAAATACAGTGGATTGATTGTTTGGATTTTTTTCCTGGCTAAGTAAGGCACAATATTTAGAAAGGCTGACAGTTTTATAAATCATTAATTTATTGAATATGGCTAAAACTTGTGATTTTTTCAGAGACAGAGAGGAAAGAGGAATGGTACAGTGACAACCTGGGGAGACTAGAAGGTTTTTTTCCTTTTCCTTTTCCTTTTCCTTTTCCTTTTCCTTTTCCTTTTCCTTTTCCTTTTCCTTTTCCTTTTCCTTTTCCTTTTCCTTTTCCTTTTCCTTTTCCTTTTCCTTCATATCTGGCCTGGAGTGCTTGATCCAAGTGAGAACTTTTCTACAGATTTAAACCATTCACTTTAGCTGAACATTTAACTTCCACAGTTGTGTCTTGGGGTTTTTTTTAGTGCATTAAAGGATGGTAAAATTCCTAATTATTATGCATGTGCTTAATTATTTGAACTTTTGCAATTAGTTTAGTTTTGAGTGAAACGTTGTTGCACACAGGGTGTTGTTTGGTGGCATCTTCATGGTCAGAGTTATTAAATCCCCTTTTCCTTCCTCTGCTCTGTAACTTGGTTGGTGGCTCTGGGGTGGAGACACTGTCTGTAGGACCAAGTGGAAGAGTAGATAAATATCATCAGGAGGATTTCATCCTGCTTTTGTTTTCTGTTTCCCTTTCTCTCTCTTTCTTCTTTTCCTCCCTGGGAAGCCAGATGTGGATGGAGAGGGCTGTGCACTTGGAGGCTTTTGGTTTAAGTGACATAGGGTGGAGCCATCCCTCTAGCAACAGGACGAGAGGAAACAGCCTCAGGTTCTTCCAGGAAACATTTCTATTGGGTATTAGGAAACAAATTCTTCATAAAAGGGATTGGAAGAGGCTGCCCAGGGAAGTGGTGGAGCCACCATCCCTGGAGGAATTTATCAGACACGTGGATGTGGCACATGGGGATGTGGTTTAGTGGAGGCCCTGGCTGGCAGTGCTGGGTTAATGGTTGGCTTGATGATCCTAAAGGTCTTTCCCAACCTAAATGATTCCATGATCTGTCTGTCATGCTGTGGTGGTGCATGGAGGCTCAGTGTGGGGAAGAGGAGGAATTGGGGACTCCTGTTTTGAGAAGGAATTTGGGAGGACTGGTGTTAATGGATGAAACTCCTGATGCGGATGATGAAACCACTGTACTCATTTAATTAGCACAGGGTGAGCTGATAAAAGGTGAGTGGAAGGTACCAGGTGTGAGAGAGGTCAGAATTTGTAGTGGAGTCTGAGCTGAAAATTACAAACTTTTGGTTTGCTATGGGTAGGGTTTTTCAACCTTCCCCTAATGCTCTTTCCCATCTGGAGATTGCAGAGGACAGGCAAATCAAAACAGGTTATGCAGATTTTTT
Organism: Illadopsis cleaveri; assembly: GCA_013399915.1. Taxonomy (NCBI): domain Eukaryota; kingdom Metazoa; phylum Chordata; class Aves; order Passeriformes; family Timaliidae; genus Illadopsis; species Illadopsis cleaveri. The sequence continues at coordinate 50,842 of VXBB01016565.1, forward strand.
GTGGTCTGCAAGAAAAAACTAACTAACAAACAAAAAAACCCAAACAAACCAAAACACCAAAAAAACCCCTTCCCCAGCCAATCAGCAAAAAAAACCCCAATCAAACCCAGAAAATAGTCTTCTTGTAGCCCATAATAATTTTCAATGGTTTCTGCAGACTGTAGGCTACCACATTTAACAGGGAAAATGTGTTACAACCCACACGTGTAATCATGAGCTTCCTCATGCTAGAGACATAATCAAGCGTAAAATTGCACAGAAATGTGAATTCAGAACAAAAGAAAAGGTGATGGTGGCATCTTGGAACAGGGAGACAATAAATTGCCAGGAGAGCAATTGACCTTATCACTCTCCTGAAGGGTGGCTGTAGTCTGGTGGGTGATGGTCTCTTTCTCCAGGCAGCAACGGACAGAACAAGAGGACACAGTCTCAAGCTGCGTCAAGGGAAATATAGGCTGGATATTAGGAAGAAGTTTTTCACAGAAAGAGTGGTAAAGTACTGGAATGGTTTGCCCGGGGAGGTGGTGGAGTCACCATCCCTGGATGTGTTTAAAAAGAGACTGGATGTGGCACTTGGTGCCGTAATCTAGTTGAGGTGTTGGAGCATGGGTTGGACTCAATGATCTTGAAGGTCTCTTCCAACCTAGAAATTCTGTGTGTGAAAATTCTGTGTGTGAAAATTCTGTGTGAGAGAAAAGTTATGTGTGCACCTCCAGCAATGGACATGAAAACCAGTAGGACAAATGGCAGGAGGAATGAATGGATTCAGTAATTCTTGGTACTCTTCCATAGACATGGACTTTTCTTTGGGAGATATCTTGTGGTCACATAAATGAGTTAAAAGGCACTAAATGGGAGTTTGTCAACTTTTTTGATGTTCTGGAAGGGAAGAAACTTAACTCTCTGTTTTAAATTTATGAAATTCTGGGATTGGAATGCCTGGACTTACTTCTCTGGAGCAAAGAACGTTGTCCAGCACATAGCTAAAATGGCACTTAAATAACTTGCTGAATGCCCATATCTGAAGACTCAGAAGTGGTGATCTTGTGATCTTGTGTGCATTTGTATCACGGCCTGTATCATCACTTACAGGTAAATGTAACAGAGATGAATAAGAACATTTTTCTTATTAGCTTCCTATTAAGGTGGGTGAATCTGAACTTGAGCAATTTGCAGCACAACAGATCTGAGCAGTCATCATTTGCACATTAATAGCTGAAATCAAAGCTGGGATGAATGCATTGGTGGATTTAATTTCATTTTTTTACCGTATCTCTGCTGGTTTCTGCTGTTACAGTCTTTCAGTATATTTTTTCTTTTTTTTTTTGGTGTACAATTCTTTGTAGCTCCATTTTGCCGTATTTTTTTTTTTTTTTTTAATAGGCAACCTGGGGACCCCAGGGGCTGCACAAATGCAGGAAAAAAAAAAAAAAGCTTCCGTGGGGAATTATTCATTTCAGATTGTGGAGAAATGTTTTAAAGGGTGCTCATGTGTTGAGTATTTTGGTGTATTAAGAGAGGAAGGGACAGGTTGGAAAATAGCTCTGCAAGAGGAAAATACTGTCCTGTAAGGCAATGTGGAGCAAGTGGAAGAACAGCTGTGTCAAATCTCAGGATAAAGGAAAAATTCCATGAGAATGTGAGGCCAGGAGCAGGTCAGGAGAAGAGTTATAGAAACAGGGCTGAGCCTCTGAACGTGGTTGAACCTGAACTTTCTAATTTCACTTTTGAGCTGCTGTGTTTTCCACCTGTGGCTGCCTGTGCTGGATCAGCCTCTGCAAACCCACCCAGCTGCACGAGAGGGGAAAAATAGGATAAGGGAGCTCATGAGTCAAGATACAGACAGGGGTGTCACTGACTAATTATCCTCGTGGGCAAAACAGACTTGACTCAAGGAAAATTAATTTGTTGCAAATGAAAATACATTTGGGTAGTGAGAAATAAAGATGAAACTAAACCCATACCTTCCCTCCATACCTCAGAGTTTTTCCTGTAATTAAGAAGCCCAGGAGATGCTTCAAGCCATGACCTATAATAAAATCTGTCTTTCCAAATTTTCTTATTTTCTGTGAATGAAAATATTCCATTCTAATATTTTGGGATTTTTTAAAATTTATTTTCTTTTTTTTTTCCCTCCAAGTACTCTATTTACTTCACTACATAATATTAATGGTCTTATGTATTCTTGCATTAATGATATTTGTTAGTACTTCTGCTTTCCTGGAAGCTACAATCTCCTAGGTGAGATATCAAGAATATTTTAAACTCCCATTATCAAACAAAATTTTGTGCAAAGACAAGAAAGATGCGTGTTTGCAGGGCAGTAATTTAGGAAGAGCAGCGCTAATGCAAACTTGAACACGGTTGTTTCTTTGCATTCTATTTCTAAATTAAAAAAAAAAAAGGATCAAACAGCAAAAAAACCATAAACAAATGAAAAATTCCTTTTAATATTTAATGGAGAAGAGTAAGGCTGTGATGTATCTATGTAATTTAAACACTTTGACAGAGAGAGAAGCAAAAATGGAATGTAAATAGCTCCTGGGGATGAGGATGATTCCCTTTTTAAGGACTTCAGAAAGCAAAGCCGAGGTGTTGGTGACGCTGCTGGGGACTCCAGCCACTGGCTCAAGACAAACCTCCAGGTGAGAGGTCACTGATCCAGGAAGGGTGGCTTGGAAACCCTGAGAACCTCAGTGCCAAAAGAGAATTTTATGTGACCTAAGCCCATTATTTTCTGCTGAACATCAGCTTTCCGCTTAAGCTGGCTTTGGTACTGCTTTCTTTCAGGAGCTTCAGTTTTTGCATGCCAAGGGAGCAAGTTCTAAGAATCATGGAATGGTTTGGGTTGGAAGCGGCCTTAAAGATCATCCAGTTCCCCCCCCTGCCATGGGCAGGGGCACCTTCCACTATCCCAGGTTGTTCCAAGCCCCATCCACCCTGGCCTTGGACACTTCCAGGGATGGGGCAGCCACAGTTTCTCTGGAAAACCTGTGCCAGTGCCTCCCCACCCTCACAGGAGAGAATTTCTTCCCTAGTATCCAATCTAAACCTACCCTTCTCCTTGAGTTTGAACCCATTCCCCCTTGTCCTGTAGCTCTGTACTCTTGTCCAAAGTCGTTCTCCATCTCTCTTATAGGCCCTCTTTTCTCTGGATTCTCTTGTGATGCTTTGTTAGTGTTTCATCAAGCTTGGAAGTAGAGTTGGACAGGGGCAGACTATTCCAATGCCTCATATATCCCTGTTGGACTGTTTTGGGCACTCGTCTCACCTCTGGAATTTGCTTGCATGTAATTATAGCCTGATACCTTGTGGCTGATGAGTTTTTTAAGCTCGGGCACACATGGATTTACTGTGATCACTCAAGATGGGGCTCTGCCTCACAGGTTTCATGTCATCAGTGTGATGTGGTCTTGTGGATGAAAACATTTCCTGAGGTTCAATAAACCACAGTTTCCATAAATCCATACTGATTTGAATATTTAATGACTGTCTCTCATGGCTGAGGTTTCCAGCAGTTGAAGAACCAATGCACTGAGCTGTCCCTTCCTTGCTTGTGAGAAAGGAAGTGTTAAATTGCCCATTGCAGCCCAAAATTAAATAATTCTTTAATAAATGAGTCCAACATCAGCTGTTTCTTCTTCTTTTTCATCTTTCTTTTCTTTTTTTTTTTTTTCCTTCTCCCAGATTTGTTGTTGGGCTGACAGGTCATTAATGAGCACAGTATTGCCTGCTTTAACCTTTCACTTTGATTCCACGTTAGCTTTTCTTCTGGAATCCCCTTGATTCTTTCCAAATGGTGTCACAAATCAGCACTAATGAGCCAAATTGCTGCTTGTCCTGCTCTTTCACAGCTTTTGGTGCTTGTGTTTCCCAGCCTTGCTGGATTTAATCACATCTGAGCTGCTATTTTTGGACTTTCCTGAGCAACCAGTGGGGTGGACATTAATTTCCAATGACTTTCAGTGAAATTTTCTGTTTGAATGTTTTTCAAATATTTTCCAAAGGTGGAAATAATTTACAAACATTCCTGATTTATCTGAATTGTTCCTGAGTTCAGTCTCCTGTCCTGTACCAGCTCTACTGTGAAAATTAATTTTTGCCTTCACCTTTTTTTTTTTCTCACTTATTTGTGGTGGGTTTTTTTTGATTTTTGTTTTTGTTTGTTTTTGGTTTTGTTTTGTTTGCTTTTGTTTTGGTTTGGTTTGGGTTTTTTGTGGTTTTTTTTGGGGGGGGGTTGTGATTTTTTTCTTTTTTTTCTTTATGACTGTAGATTTCTTGTATCGTTTTTGTGGTGGCATTGTGGGGAGTTTTTCTCTCGTTGGTTGGTTCTCTTTTTTTGATTTTTTTTTTCCCCCAAGTACATATGCAAACCTAAGGGTTTGGAGTGTTTTATACAGTTCTTTACCCCATGTAGGAAGGGCTGCCATCTTCCCCAGCTGAGAACTGTGGGTATCCAGGAAGGGATACCTTTGTAATTCCTACATGTTGTTATTTTTATCATCTCTTCCACCCTTCTATTTTTATAGTTAAGTGCCTTTTTAAAATAGGCCTTTTAAAACCAGCAAGGTTCCAGACTTAATTTTTCATTAATAATTTTTGAGGGGGGGTTTTGTGTCTTTTGTTGTGTTTGTTTGTTTGTTTGTTTGGTGGATTTCTTTTTTTTTTTGGTGTGGTTTTTTTTTTTTTTTTTGGGGAGGGGGTTTTTTTTTTTTTTTTTTTTTTTTTTTTTTTTTGAGTTGTTTTGTTCTGTTTTGTTTTGTTGTTGTTTTTTTCCTAAGTGAATGAGTTGTGATTACCCAAACAGCCACTAATTTTCAGTTCTTTGATCAATTCCACGATGTCAAGATGAGGCCTATCACAAAATTCACTGGAGTGAAGAACAGTCTTTCTGAGGCAGGAGACTCGTCAGCCGTAGTGTTTAATAATTCCAGGGGTGTTTCAGCCCTGACAGCAGGAGGCTACAAGCAGATGCCAGTTGGATTGAAGTCCCTCAAGGAAGCATTTTTCTTTACACTTCATAAGCAAGTGCTGGTCTTTGGTGTGTTTGTCTGTGGTGTGGAAGTGGTGTCACGTGTGGGTTTGGATTCTCTTGCTTTGTTGGTCCCTCTTGAAGAGGTGAAAACATGGAAAAGTCACGTCCCGAGTATGCAAAGGCCTCTAAGAGTTTTCAGGCATGGAATCATTGCATGGTGTGGGTTGGAAAGGACCTCAAGGACCATCCTATCCAACCCCCACCATGGGCAGAAACACCTTTTTTGATGGTATCCATCTGTGTGTGGCTACCAAAACTTTCCTCATGGGAAGACTTGGAATATTTTGATGACCAAATGCTCTTTGAGGAGCTGGTGGTGTAATAACGCAGTCCTGTCTGAAAGGTTGGCACTGATGTACTGAACCAACCCTTTTTATGAAATTCTTTCCTTTTCTGGTGGTTGTACTGAACTGTAATGAAGTTTACATCCCTGTCTTCCCCACTGCCTGAAAAGGTCTGGGTTGATTTAGTCATGAAATGCATCCAAGAATTATTCAAATGCTATTAAATTTTACTTCATTAAGTAAAAAGTTTGACAGGTTTCTGCAAAGGTTGACGAATGTGGTTTCTGGGTTCTCCCATGGGTAAAACAGCATGAGAGGCTGGGCTGGACTTTGATAGTCGAGAGTTCTGACAGATTTAGGAAAGGAAGACGCTCTCTTGAGACCACAGCTTGAAACTGCTGATTGGTGTTCACCCTCTCCAGAGGATTTTGGGTTGAGGTTGACAGTCCTTATCTTTATTTGGGATTCTGGTGCCTCTGTTTGGTTAATTACAAACTTGTTTTAGAGGGGATCAAGTAACATGGAATTACATATTGAGACTCACTTGACAAATCCAAGTATTTTAAAGAGATTCTAGAAGGTGTCTCATCTGTAAGTTATTTTAAAATCTAATTAACATATCAAATTGAAATAACTGTGTGTATGTTATGATTTTCATGGAATCACAAAATGGTTTGGGTTGGAAGGGATCTTAAAGATCATCTAATCCCAACCCCCCCTTTCCATGGGCAGGGACACCTTCCACTAGACCTGGTTGCTCCAAGCCTCATCCAGCCTGGCCTTGGACACTTCCAGGAATGGGGCATGACTTTAATATACAGAGATTAACATACATGCAAAACTGAAGTCTTTTTTGCTGACAGAGAAACTTGAGTATGCAGAACTCCTGGAGAAAAGCTAGAGAATGAAATGTCTGAAAACTCATCACGTCTTCTCCTTGCAGGGAATGCAGCTTTCAGACTGTTCAAGTCTGAAGGCCTGGGAGTTTTTCAAATTTAATTTATCTGTGTTGGCTTCCTTGGCAGGGAGATTCTTCCTCTCAGCTTCATTCTTGCAAGACCTTCTGGACTAATTTATGCAGGTCTGAGGTTGCCAGCATAAGAAAGACATGGACTTTTCGATGTGAGTCCAGAGGAGAACATGAAGGTGCTTCAAGGGCTGGAACCCCTCTGTTCTGGAGCCAGGCTGGGAGAGCTGGGAGGGTCCAACCTGGAGCGGAAAAAGCTCCAGGGAGACCTCAGAGCCCCTTCCAGTGCCTTAAGGGGCTCCGAGAGAGCTGGAGAGGGACTTTGGACAAGGGCCTGGAGTACCAGGACAAGGGCAAATGACTTCAAACTGAAGTAGGGGAGATTGGATATTAGAAAGAATTTTTTTCCCTGTGAGGGTGGTGAGACCCTGGCGCAGGTGTCCCAGAGAAGCTGTGGCTGCCTCATCCCTGAAAGTGTCCAGGGCCAAGCTGGATGGGGCTTGGAGCAGCCTTGGACAGTTGAAGGTGTCCCTGCCCATGGCACAGAGGGCAGGGATAGATTTCCAACCCAAACTATGGTTTTGGGGTTTTGTTGTTGGTTGTTTGTTTGTTTGTTTCCCTTTTGTTTTGGGGTTAGTGGGTTTTGTAGTTTTTAATAACTTTTGAGCCTTTAACTTGCAGAACCATCAGTTGAGCTTGAAGAGTCTTCTATGTATCCATCAGGCACTGTTAGCTCTTGGACCTGGGTTTGGTAATTAAATAAGCACTGAAGGAAGGCTGTTGACACTGTTGCAAGCCACTGTGTGTAACACACAAAATATCTTGTATTCTTGGTTTTGTATTCTCATTTTGACCAGCATGGAAAGAAACACCTTGAGGGTTTATCTCTGTTCTCTTTATTCCTCGATATTTATAAATAAATACACAACTGGGAAGACAGAAAGAAAAAGGAGTTTTGCCAGGGAGTGAACTAAATCACAGAGTAACAATACCAGGGAGGAACACGAGCAGAAGCAGCAAGGGTCAGCTTGCCTTAATGAAATTACACTGTTTGAGGTTGTTATTTTAAGAGCTTTTCCATCTTGCTGTACCTCAGCACCAGTGTCATGCTGTTAAATCTGGGAGGCTGAATTGCTTCAGTGTGCTCTGGGACAATGTCCTGATACAGGAGGGAGGCTGTAATGGTTCAGGTTAACTCATACCAGCAGCTGCTGTTGTGTTTGACAGCTGAAGTGCTGTTCCCTGTGCTCTTCCTTCCCCCACATAAGGGAATATCAGGAGCAACGTGTCTGTGGTGGGGATGTGCTGATTATTGCCATGCTTTAAACAGTGGCTGTTGTGTGTCTGGGCATGAACCAGTGTGTGCCCAGGTGGGCAAGAAGGCCAAGGGCATCCTGGACTGTATTAAAAAAAAAAAGTGTGGCCAGAAGGACCAGGGCAGTGAGTGTCCCATCTGTGCTGGCCACTGGTGAGGTCACACATTGAGTACTGTGTTCAGTTCTGGGCCCCTCATTTCAAGAAAGACATTGAGGAGCTGGAGCATGTCCAGAGAAGGGAATGGTGCTGGAAAAAGGTCTAAAGAGTAAGTCCTATAAGGAACAGCTGAAGGAACTGGGGAGGCTCAGCCTGGAGAAGAGGAGGCTCAGAGGGGACCTTCTTGCTCTCCACAACTCCATGACAGAAAGGGATCCAGGTGGGTGTTGGTCTCTTCTGCCAGGGAACAAGGAACAGGATGAGAGTAAATGGCCTTGAGCTGGATTAGAGCAGGTTCAGGTTGGACAGCAGGAGGAATTTCCTCATGGAAA
>VXBB01016568.1:6901-37726 GCA_013399915.1 Illadopsis cleaveri
TTTTTTTTTTTTTTTTTTCCAGGAGATATTTCAGAACAATTAGAAATCAGGGCGTTGACTCTTTTCCCTTTTGAAAACAAAGGCGTCTTTGCCATGAATTTCAGAACTCAACTCTAGCAAAAAGAGCTTAATCTGAAATATATATTCAGTATTGTTTTCCTTTCCAGTTCTCTGACTCAATATGTTTGTAAGGCATTTTGCATTTAGATGTTGTTATGCATCTAAACAACTTTGAGTAAAAAGTATGCAGCCTGTAGTACAGACTTTGTCCTCAGAAAAGGTATGTTTAATGGTGAGATTCAGGCACTGACAACTAAAATAGATTGAGACTGCATGAATGTACAGAAAATATCTTTTTTCCCCCATTGAAACATGCACTGTCATTAAATAGAACACAGTGTCTAAATACAACAGTCTGTAGATTGAACAGAAGCAATCTCCTGATATATTGATATTGTCTTTATCTCTCCTCTTCTGTTTCTTGTAAACAGAGAGGTTGTGAACAGCTTTTTCAATTTTCTTTAATGGCATTCCTTACCTGAATCTCTACTGCGATGTCTGAGCTCTTTCAGAAAAATGTAGCTGTTGGTTTTATTCCTGAATCGTTATTTTGTGGCCTTCTCCCAGTCCCTCAAGAACTAATGCAGATTTTCAAGTTGTCATAAACTAATTTTACTATAGTATTTGAAAGAAGGGGAAAATCAGGGAGAAAGAAACATCTGCTTTTGTTTGAAATGAAGAGGTGTCTGGCAGGTCAGACTAGAGGCAGTTCAGTGGAAATCCCTGGGAGAGGGTTAGTGTGGATGTTGGGTGCTTGGCCCCAGTGGTTCTGGTCAGCAGAACTGCTGCTGTGGTTCTTTGCATGTTTGCCAAGGAACTCTCTTGCCCTGCTAATGTTTGATAGGAATGTGGGCTCATGAATGTAGTATAGAAGTTATTGCCTAAGGAGTTTTGTAAGCCTGCCTGTTTTATCTTGGATATTAAGTGTGATTTTTTTTTCTCCTTGGCGCGAGATAGGCTTGTCCAAACCGAAAGGTTATGAACAGAAGTCCCCAAAGCTTTTCTGAGTTTCACCATTCTGTTTTCTAACCACTGCATATCAGAACTTTTCACGTTTAAAATCAGATTCACTCTGATATTTAAGAATCTGATTACTAAATTTGCTTTATGTGGACTTGCTTTTTTCCTGTTTTCTTTTGGGATGAATAATAAAATATTTTATTGTAATTTGATATTTTTTTTTAGCATGAACTGCAATAATTAACTATATGAAAGAAATAAGGTATTTGAATTTCAGATGAGCTCGAATTGGAGAAACAATATCTAATAATGCAAATTTCTGCTTACTAAAAAGATTAGTTTATTCAGTTTTTCCAAATCTTTTCTTTGTGCTTTTAACAGGGAAATAATGGTGAACCGTCAGGGAGGAGTGGAAAAAGTTTAGTGGAAAAAGCTTTTAATGACAGACTTAGAATTACAAGTTGTGCTTGTAACACAGATGACCTGACAACGACTTGTGTAATCCTTTCACTTGACAGCTCTTCCAGTAAAGGCACAAATTTGTACTTTATATATATAAACCCTCTCTGGCTTGAAATGGGAAAGCAAGCATGGTAAATCCATTGCAAGTCATGGTCTCCAGGCATTCATATCATAGTAGTGAAATCGCTCTTAAAACCCTTCACACATACTTTCCAAATATTCTTATTTTTACAATATGGATTTTGTTTCCAATGAGTGTTTTAACAGATAATTTTACTTGCTGAGCTTAAGTTTCGAAACCAGTAAGCCTTTTTTGAAGCATGTCTAAGTAAGCTAAATTTTTAATTATCAGATACAGAAACTGATCTACCGAATGACACAAATCTCAGCTCTGTTGATAACAGTACCTGAAATGCCCAATGGATGTTTGCCATTAGCATGTACAAATTTGGTAGGGAAAAAATCCCAATTGTAGGACTACAAAAGTGGAGGTTAATCTTGTCCTTTCTATGTCAACAAACTAAAATCGTGTTTTTTTTCACGGTTGATATGTTTTCATTACCTGCAAAGCAAACCGGAAAAGAAAGAAAACTGTGATCAGAATAAATGTTACAGAGTTACAGGTATGCCCTCTTTCCAGGAATAGGGGCATTGTGAATTGAGGTGAAGTTCTTGATAAATATGGTATAAATACTTCCTCCTTTGGTAAAGAGTAAGCTAATACCTTTCAATATCAAGGATAAGTGAATATAGCTTTAACATTGCTTGCCTGTTAGAACTCTGTGCTGTTGTTTAAACACTGGACTGATTTGGAAAAAAGGCCTAATAAAATGATCATGAGAATCTTTAAACATCAAACGTTCTTTGGTACAGCTGAAAAAGTTTGTTAGGGTGGCAAAAGTCTTGGAGAGAGGAGTTCTTCAAGCTAACCGACTGCACTGCCAAGAGTACAGGTGTGGCCACAAGCTGCCTTCAGTCTGGAAACACTAAGGAGGATTTCTGACACAAATGGAACAGTACAAGGGAAGGGTATGGGGGCAAAACCCAGGCTGATTTTAGGGCAGAACTTTTACCTTTATGAAGAGAGGCTGTATGATATGGTTGCTGGACCAAGGTGTGACCCCCCCAGTACATTCCTTTTGGTCCCAAGAATTGTTTTTTCAGTGTTTAATTGCCAGATATTTTGAACTCTCACAGTTTGAATTTAAATGTGGACAGATTTGGAAAAGGCAAGTAGGATTGTAGAGAATTTTTTAAAACTGCAATGAAGGAACTTGCCTTTTTGACTGAAATGCAATGCCGAAGTCCTCCTGAGGTCTCTTATCAGGGTAAGTGGTTTTGGATGTTGCTGCTCCAAAGGTGCAGAGGGACATGGCTTTTCTTTTGTGTGCTAAATGTATGGAAGCTGTGTCGGGGAGAAGATGTCTCTAGAATGCTGAGCTTGCTGCTGCTGCTGGCAGTCAAGAAGATTCATTTCCATCAACAGCAACTGGACTTTTCCTTTGGTGTTAAAAGATGGATCCTGGTTTTTGTGTGGATTTGGTGTGCTACACTAATTTTTCTATCTTTGAACTGTGTTTAAAGCCATCACTACAACTTTTGAGTGTGGGAAGGAGGCTGCCAAGGTTTCATCCTATCCCCAGGAACAGGTGAGAGAAGTTCTAGTCTTCATCTAGAATTAGGTGAAGCACTGAATTGCCCAGGACATAGGAGGGGGCAGAGCTAAGTTCTGTTGATCTTCTAACTATGCTTGAATGAAGTAGGGGTGCAGACAAAATGGTGTCTGTGGGTTATGCTGCAGACTGTTTCTTGGGGCAGTATTTTCTCCATTGTCTAGATTTCTAGTCCCTAGTAAATAAAAAAAATGCCTGCAATTTGTATCCTGCTAAACTCACCACAATATGCTCTCCTCCTGTATTTCTGGCCTTTCAAGTTTGTGGTTAGGCTCTTGAATGATCTGGGGAAAAGGGATTAGCAAATAGCTTTGGCATTAATCTGTATTCAGCTCTGTGTTGAACATCCATTATTTTTATGATTATAATAAAATGAATAGCAGTTTAACAGCTGCCTTGGGTTTTCAATTAAATGCATTAATACATATGCAAGAAAATAGCCTGTCTCAGTAGTATTTATAGGGAAAAGAATATTTTTCAAGACTTGTGGCAAATCATTATTATCCTTTTTTTTTAATATGGCATTTGGAAATAGAGTGGAATTGCAGGCATGCTGCTTTATTACTTGCAAGTGGAATGTGTGATAATCAGCCCTTTGCAACACTTCTTAATGACGACAATTTTCAATGCATAAAAGTCAGGCTTTATAACTTGATGAACAAGTCTGTAGTCAGTGCTTGGTTTAGTAAGAACATGGTTAATTCTTGCAAAAGGTCCTAAATGCATATTTACAGCTTTGCAGAATTATACGTAAAAGAAATTTTGATGGCATGAGTGAAGTGTGTAAAATCCTGGTTTATTCTGATGGTTTGAGAGCTGGGGGCATTTGCTTCCCTCATTGTTTCCAAACTGCTTTCTCCAACATGCTTTGTTTTCTTCATCTTTGCTCCATGTCAGAATGATGCCTTTGACAGTTTCATTTGTTTACAGCTTTCATTCTTCTCCTCTGTGCCTGTTAGCTTTGCCAAACAACACTGAAAAATAAGGAAGTCACTTTTCCACCCAGCTCAGCTTTTGTCAGACTTTGCACTCCAGCTCATTCTTCTATTCTTTCCAGCTGTGTCTTGTATTTGGGGACTCATGCTCCTGCCTCTGAGTCCGAAAAAATGCCCTTACCACACTTTTACAGATGTTTTTCCTTCTATGTGAGTAATAGGCTGCCTGGTGTGTACTAATATTTCCACCATAACAAATGCAATGGCAAAAGTCACCTTGACTTTGTAGCATAGAAGTTGACTGATTAAAAAAACCCCCACATAATTAGCATCCTGCCATATTATTTACTTCAGTTCTAGAACAAGTAGGAGTTTGGGAAGTTTTTGAAGTCTTCATTCCCTTATCCAGAGCCAGTAATAAAGCCCAACAGGTCATAAGCTCGCTAGGATTATGCACTGAATTATGCATGTAACACTAGACAGGTGTTATGTGCATAATTCAGTCATTTTACTCCTTTTATTGAATTGTTTCACTGCAGAAGGATTTTAATCTTCTATTAGTAAGAACACCAGAATACAAGAATGAATAACCTTGAACCTGTTAGACTGTGAACTTGCAGGATTGCCATCTTTCTTCCCAGGAAAGATCTGTCTCCCATGATCTCATACCCAAGATTCCTGGGCTTTCCCCTTTACCAAATTGGTGTTTGCTAATTTACACAGAAAAAGAGGTGGGTAAGAGAAATTTTGGAGTGTTGAATTGTTGCAAGGGACACTTTTCTACATAAACAGTTCTCAAAACATTACCTTCAAAATCATCACAGAAAGTTCTTTAGAATCCAGGGCTACTGGTTTAAAAGCCTTAATAACCAAATTATTTATACCTGATACTGTCACTGTGTAGATAGAAAACAAGTCCTGTAATACATTTAAGTGGACAGATTTCATGAATTTAAGAAGTTTATTTTCTACAGCCCTTCACTGTGAATGGTTTATAAGGAGGTCATGATTGATGAGAGGGTTAAGTAAGGAGAAAAAAATTTCTATTTACATGCTTCAATTTATGAACAGAAATGTATTTCCTTTGTCTGGAAAAAGGATTCTTTATGGACTGCAGTTAATAAACCTGGATTTTCATATCAGGTTTTCACTGTCTGAGGAAGTACATAAATCTACTCTCAAGCATCTGTCCTGAAAAGCATCTCATCTAGGCAAGGACTAGCTAAGTATAGACAAAGTCATGTGTATGTTCAACTCTTAGTAGGATTTACAAGTAAAAAGGTTTTATATTTGCTTACAAGCATGTGAGGACAAAGACATGAACTCTGCTTTGTCAGAGTCCATGGAGAAGCAGGGAAGGATTTCTCCTGGAAAATGTGGACTGACACTTCTCTTGTCAAGATTAAAACAAGCTTTTCAGCAGTTTCTGCCTCCTGCTCCTTCCCTTGGATTAATTCCAACCAGCTTCTTGCAATTATGTCCCCATTATGTTCATGTGGGGTGGGAGTTTAAAAGATGACATCACTCAGACACATATTGTGATATGTATGACTAATCAGTAGTTAACAATGCAACAATTAATTCCTCTGTGGCATTTTATTTGTCACTTAAAAATATTCCTTTGACTCACAGAGTAACTCATACCCTGCAGGAAAAAAATCTGAGCTCATTAGAACTGATCTGCAGTTATCATTTGGCTGGTCTCTCCACCAACATCACTGGGCCTAATTTATTTTAACCTTGATCTGAGATCTCACCTCTCTTTTTTATTTTTTATGTCCTTTTATTTGCAGTGGAATGTCTGTCTTGCTTCCAGGCAGAGCAAAGGAATAAAAAAGTATTATTAAAAGGAAATAAAAAAGTTAAAAAAAAATAGGCCTTTTTCATGCAGGCTTGTGGAAGAAAGAAGAAAGTACAAAAATGGCTAAAATAAGGTATGTTCCTGTGTGAAGGTTTCCTCTGAGCTCTACGCTCAGTGCAAGAAGCATCAGTGTTTTCCATAGTGTCCTCATTTGCACTTTCTTGCTTTTACTTGAGATCAGTCTTGCTTGTAGTTTCTCTGTGGATTTACTTATTCTTTGGGAGTTCATCTCCACAAGAATAAATTTTTTTACCTCTTTGCCTGAATCTATTTTCAGCATGGCTCATGAAACTTAGAGGCCAATGACATCTGTTTTTCTGAAGAAAAAAGAAGTCTCAAGTCTTCTCAATTAGGTTAGTCTGCACAGTCTGCACAGATCTTTTGGAGTACTTTTTTTCATTTTTATTCATAATGAGAGTTCCAAATGATGTGGTTTTGGCTGTCATGTGGCCTGAAAGCATGAGGTTACATATAAGGTCTTGTTCTATAGGAAATCTTGTTATACACTCATTATTCTACACAGGCAGCTGAGGCAGTGAGGGAGTGAATAGTCTATTAACAATCTCACAGAGGCAAGCAGGAGGAATCAGAGGCAAAGCAACTTTTACTCTATGCAGATAAACCATGAATTTTTACTGCCAAATTATTAACATATTTCTAGAAACATGAAAGCAAAATAGATTATAAATGGATTATAAATGGATTTTAAATGGATTATAAATGTTAAGGCAGCAGAATATTACAAATGCATGCAGGTAACTACTGTGTGCAGTCAGTGAAATTCCCTGTATCCTTAAGAGGCAATTCCTACTTAAGTGGTGGAGTGCACACTGTCTGAAATGATAATAGTGGAGATATTTATGGGTAAGCTAGATTTATTCCTTTGAGAAACCTGGTCTAATACATTTTGGAGTTTTTCCTTTAAGCTGAAAAATCTGACTTGTCCAAATGGAACCTTTTCTTAACCCATTTTATTCAGTTTGACAGCTCAAGGTATTCTGTTATACAGGAGTATGGCACTCCTTCAGCCAGAGAACAGCAAATCACTTCATTGCAATAAAGGTGCAGTCAGTGCAATATGATGACTTTCAGTCACTTTTGAAAGCTGGGCAATTTTAAACTCTTGCATAACACCTTCGTACTGGTCTGGTAATTTCCACATCAATCTCGTAATTGCTGTCTGAGCATACCTCTGAAGTGTGTGGATTGGAATATAAAGGGCTTCAGGAGATGCAGGGTCTATTATGTTGCCAGGTAAAGTGCTCCAATGGGTGAATATTCTTGAGCTGAAAAAATACCTCAAACAAGAGGAGTGCCATTTCTTGACCTAAACATGAACTTTTAAGGCGCTCTTTCTATTATGTGAAAAACCTTCCCCAGTTTGATCTTCCCATGTAAGCTGATATAAGTCTCATGATTTAAAGGCAATAGGGCTTCTGCTGTTTTGGTGCCTTACATTTATGTGTCTGTGTAATTCAACTCCTGTATCCCAGAAGTATAATTACAGCACCTGTTAACAGAACATATGAATGGAATGGTTTTTATCTACATCTATGGTGGTTATACTGCACCTTTGTTCTTGGCCATGTGTAAGTAAAACAAGGTAAGATCACAGAATCAGAATCACTGGGTTGGAAGAGACCTTCAAGATCATCGAGTCCAACCCATGCCCTAACACCTCAACTAGACCATGGCACTGAGTGGCACATCCAATCTCTTTTTAAAGACACCCACGGATGGTGACTCCACCACCTCCTCAGGCAGACCATTCCAGTATTTTATCACTCTTTCCATAAAAATCTTTTTCCTAATATCCAACCTGTATTTCCCTTGGTCTAGCTTAAGCCTGTGTCCTCTCATTCTGTCAGTTGCTGCCTAGAGAAAGAGACCAACCCCCACCTGGCTATAACCACCTTNCACCCCCCACCTGGCTATAACCACTTTTCAGGAAGTGTAGGGAGTGGTAAGGTCACCTCTGAGTCTCCTTTTCTCCAGGCTAAACAACCTCAGCTCCCTCAGTTGCTACTCACAGGGTTTGTGTTTCAAGCCCCTCATCAGCTTTCTTGCCTCCTCTGGACGCGCTCAAGGGTCTCAACATCCTTCCTAAACTGAGGGGCCCAGAACTGGACACAATACTCAAGGTGTGGCCTGACCAGTGCCGAGTACAGGGGAAGAATGACCTCCCTGCTCCTGCTGGCCACACCATTCCTGATACAGGCCAGGATGCCTTGGTCTTCTTGGCCACCTGGGCACACATTGCTGGCTCATGTTCAGTTGGCTGTCACCACTACCCCCTGGTCCCTTTCTGCCCACACAATCCAAGTGTAAATGAAAGGACAGGGAAAGGAAGGAAAACAGCAAAGGGATCCTTAGAGGAAGCTCTTAACTCTGGTGTGGCAGTTAAACAGCAGTTTATCTTAAGTTCAGATCCCCTCTGTTTGCAGTCGTTAGTCAACACCTTTCTCAGGCACAATGGGGTTTATATCTTTTCGTGTGCTGCCTGTGATATTACACTAGGGAAAAGTGACTGATGCTTGTCTTGAATATTCTGTCTATTCTTCCTGGCACTGAGGAAAACAGGAGAGGCAGAATGGTGCTCTGCCCCTCAGAATGGAGGGGTGTGTCCTGGGAGAGCTGGGGAGCAGCAGGCTGGTGCAGGGCTACTCAGCAATTGCACAGCTCCTGGCAAGCTGCAGGCTCTTTGTGGGAGGATGTATGTCCTGATGAACATTTTAATGTGATCACTACAAGGCCAAGCTGTTCTGTTTTCTATAGATATTACCCCCTGTTCTGTCCTCAGAAGGAATACACACAGATATGCATATCCCTGTTATTTTTTAGCCCAAGACTATATATGTAAAAGCTGGACATTATTTGAAAGACTAAGGATTTTAAATATTTTAAAATATTTTAAATATTTTCTCTCAGGAGCAATACTTAAAGAATTGGAGGTGTATTTCTTTTCCACAGAATGACTTCCACAAGTCATGAAGAGTGACTTAGGTCTCAGTGTTTGTCAGGTAGTGGATATCTACAAAACAATGAATATATAAAAGCTAATTTAAACGGTAGAGGAGACTGAGTGTCTCTTCATGTTCCAGACATTTTTATTCTGCAGAAATTTCCAATAACTTCTTAAGCCCATTTTATATATCCTTCCTAAATGTTTAAAGACAATAAATCTTGTTTTACTGTTTTCAATCTTTTTTCCTCTTCTTTTTTGAAAGAACTGTTAATACACCAAACTACATATAAATACATAAACATGCAGTGCAGCTTTATGTACAATGACAAATATACTGGTAATTAATTGAATGGAAGAACTAGATATTTGGCTATTTCATAAATGTGTCAGGACTATGTGCTAACGGATTAATCAGAATACATTTGAAACAGAAAAAAATTGTGATTTAGTAAGTAATTAACAAAAAACCCAACCAGTCTCTACTGCAGATGCTGGATTTTCTTTCCAAATTTTTCTCACTCCCTATGATTTTTCCCATACTCTCAGAAATGCATTTTCATTAACTACTAGATTTTTAAGATTGTAATTGTGAGGAAAATCTTGTTGAGCTCATGCTTGAGTTACCTATCTCTATTGGCTCTGTCTTTAGTAAATGCTTTGCAGCAGATTCCAAATCATCTTGTATCAGAACAACAAAGTGAGGACAATTAATTCTGCTTAGGAAGCATTGTGTAAGATCCCAGAATGGTATTAAATACTGTTTGTATTACACTTGTGTGCTCATGAGAGCCTTCTGAACTTTCCCTTCTGCTTGGGGTTACACCAAAGTATGAGGGAGGGATTGGGAATTATGTTTCCTGCAGCCATGTATCTGCCTGGCTTCCCTGAGAGGCTTCTCCCCAGCCCAGCGTGGGTGTGCTCCCAGCCATGGGGTGATGTGTGTGGGGCTGCTCAGCTGCTGCTTCACAGCCACAAAATAGTTGTGATTTTGTTGTGGTTGTGTTTTGTCCCTGGTGTCACCAAACAATCTGTGTTTAGTAAGGCTGGAGCTACAACCACCACCTGGAAACTACACAGGGAAGTGTTTTTCTATGAGGGAAGGCTGTTTTGGGAAGCAATGACTCAGAAAATGACTCTGGGGGTGAGGGAGCTCCCAGTGCAACATTATGAAGGTGATTTCCTGTCTGAACAAAGAAGTAGGAAATTGTTCAAACTGTAATTACCCACGGTACAACGGTTACTAGAATTTTACATTCAGATCTGGAAGTTTTTTAGTCAGGGAGGTGTAAGAGAGGAACTCTGAGGTTTGGAAACCTTTTTCTGCAGCAGGATTCAGCAAAGTTTATTAAAGAGAAGATAAAGGAGCAGCTTGCCCATATGTGAAGCATAGATTTGATAACAGGAGCTCTCCTGTCTGGCTGAAAGAGGTAAAATGGGAACCATGCAATAAAATTCAAGACTAGGCAGTTTAGATTCCAAGCAGGCACATCTTAAACAGTGTGAGTGATTTGCCAGTGGAATGATTTAATAAAGATTGTAATAAATTTCCCCTTATTGGACATTCTAAAATCTGAGCTGGATGCTTTTTGGAAGGAAATGCTCCAAATCAAACAAGATGAATACATAAGTCTTGTAGCACAATTTATGCCAGGGGTCACACTGGAATATTGTAACAATCCAGTCTATCCTTCTATGGTGCAAAAGAGATTGTTCAGTGGTTGGTCTGCGCACTAAAATCATGTCAAAGGATTATTTCTCTAGCAGGCCCAAACAATATCAATTCAACAGAGAACTCTCAAGTCCACTTTTGAGACTCTAGCTTTTGTCCTAGAAGGAATGGTGGCCATAACTCCTTTGGTTTTGTTGCCTTGAGTTAGTTAATGAGACTAAGAGCTGCTAACGTATTTAATGTTGCTCATGTATCTTGAGCCAGCATGAGGCAAAAATGAAAAAGGCAATCACCAGTTTTATTTTCAAATTATAAAAATCTACAGCAGTGGGGCTGTTGTGCTTTTGATTTGAGGCAATATAAATGAGGCTTCATACAGCTGATTTTGTGAATAAAGTTAATTGCTGGTCTGTGAGCTCTTCCTGACTGCAGTCATAAGGAAAGAACAGGTTGCTGCTGTGGGTTATCTGACAGAATGCAGATATACACAGTATTTCACCCTTCCTTAATGCATTGGTGCTCCTCTCTGCTCGGTTTCTCTGTTAGAATATAGAGACTAGGTGGATACTAAAATAAAGCTATTGCAGAGCTCAAATGGAGGTGATACTAGGGGAACTTCCTCAAAACAGACGACACCAGGGCAAATTTGGAAAAGAGATGGTTATGCTAAATAAATGTTGAGGAAAGTTTAATTGGATAAGTTTCATCTATAATCGGGCTAATTAATGTCTAAAATAGATATAATTACTTGAAATAGATTTAATTTGATACTATAAGCACAGTTTAATGCAATTCTGAATAATCAGCATTATTCCATGTTGCTTTAGGAACTAATATTTAGTACTAATGATTCTCACTCATTTGCGTTTTCCTAAACTTTCTGAACTAGACCTGTGTCAGCATGCAGGGGACATTGCTGCCAGGCATTCCACACCTAGAGGGAGTTCTCTTTATTTCTCCTCCAATAAAACTATTTCTTTCCTGCTATCTCATTTCTTATGAACCCTGCTGTTGTTGTTGTAGGTTTTTTTGTTTTTTTCCTTCTATAGCTGGTACAAGGAGAGCAGATACTCTAATCTGCTCACGGTGACTACCTCATCTTCTGCCTGTGTACTTGCAATCCATGTAGAACTCCAGAACATGCAAAATAAAATGGTAGAATTGTTGAAATTGTGTCAAGTTGTGATTTTGAAGGCTTTCTGTTAGGAACGTTTGTTCTCCAAGTGGTTACAGCTGGAAGACTGTGCCCTGCACACCTGTTTGAAATTCGGCTCAGGGTTACATTCTGTGTTCCTATAATTTGTCATCTCTTTGATTACCAATGCATTACATGTGATGGAGAAAGCACCAGGAAGCCGCATGCCTTTATTTGTTTAGATTTTCCATTCTTTCCATTTCAAGGTAAGTAAGAATTATGTTTTGAAATGGGTGATTCACAGGCATAATCATTCCAGTTTGGCAATGATACTGAACCATAGTGTCACATCTTTTAAATACAGCACAAAATTTGTTAGTCTAAAGAAAATGGCCCTATTTATATCACTGAAACTTCCTTGGTCTTATCCTAGCTCTTCTTTCAATAACTTTTTTACTTTCCTCCTCTAATGGTGCTGTATATTCAAATAGCAATGGAGTCAATAAATCAGACCTTCCCGTTTAGTCAGGTGTGCAAATACACTTTACTTGCCTGAAGTGCAAAGAAAGGGACACGGTGGATGAGCTGACTCACTACAAGAAGATTTCTTCTCATTTTTTCCCATGCATGCAGGACTGCAATGGCAGAACTGCCTCTGATTTATTCCTACAAAAGAAGAGCATACCCACAAATTGCTGTATTCTATGCAGCCAAGTTATTTTCCCAGTTACATTTTCTTGCTTTGTTCTTTTCCACTGATTTATTGATAAGATATAAAGATTTTAGAACTGAAAGCAAAACTGCAGATATATTTACCTTTGGGGCATCTACTGTGAAAGGCAAATTACTTGTTTACCTTCCAGAGAACACAAGCTTCTTTCATTGCTTCATCCTCCATGACCAGTAAAAAGATCAGAGCTTGGCAGGTGGCATAACTCTCTGAAGGGTTATTTTTTTGCCATAAATGCTCAATGTAATAGTATTTAATTGCTTCTGCTAAGCTTCTCCTAAGTGGAAAGCAAGATGGATCTCAAAATGATGGATGGAGACAGGGTCTAATGTGCATTTTCAGGAGACAAATGTTTCGCTGCTTCATCCTCACTCATCCTGGCTCAACTTTCTGTGGTGTTTGACCAGCTGGGCTGTCCTCAGCTGGAAACATTGGATCAACAAATGCTAATATTGACTCTCCTTCTGCCTAATTGGGCTTTCTCTTGAAAGGCTACTGTGATTTTACATGTTGAAGGTACAAAACATTGTTCAAGATATGGCTGTGCTGAGCACTGGCAAAAAAAAAGACAATTCAAAATCCCAACTCAAAGGCAGTGTGGTTCCTGTTCTATCACAGGGCACTTGGACTGCATGAAAAACACTTGTTAAACCTGCCTGATGCTTCAGACTTGTCTCCTATCTCACTAAATGCAGAGGAAGCAGAGTTTAGAAGCAGGCCAGAGACAGGATTATTGATGTTACTTCTGAGCACTGAATTGCACTGGGAAGGCAGCTCTTATATGTCTCTTTTAAAGACAAGACAACATGGTTTCTCTTCCAGAAAACTGCTAGAATAAAACACCTTAAGTAACAGCATAGTTTTTAACTTTAATTTTTTAAGTCCCTCAAATACTCTGAAGTTTTCATTGTTGTTGTTTAATAAATATTTTCATTTTATAATTCTAAGTTGCCTACTTTACTTGCTTAAATTCCTATTTATTTAAATGAGTGAAATGGCTTTGCAGGTCTGTCTCTTGATGTTTAACATTTCCTCTATCTTAATGTGTCAGTCTTTGTAAAATGACATCTCTTTTTAGAGTCCAGTAAAAGTTAATTAATGAAATATTTGAGGGCATTGTAATTGAATAAAGTCATGAGGTCAGATATTGGAAAAAATATGTATAAAATAATATTGAAGAAATTTTGACAGAAGAACTATCTGTGCTGTGATGTGCATGAGGTCTGGGGAAAAAAATGCAATTGCATAGTTACAGCATGTATCACACTACAGAAGCTGTATTAGGCAACCTTGAATCTGGCATTTCTTAACTTCTGAGAGTTTGCAACCTCTATGTGTAGCTCACCTCCTGTTGTCACCTAACAAGGAGAGAATTAGGATACAACAGATGTTTAACCAGAATGAAGTCCAGGGTTCCTTCCAGTAATGCTAACTGAAGTAAAGAAAAGCTGAATTACAGTAATATCCAGCATAAAATGCTTGTGTCTGTGTTGTCCTCTTTCTTATCTACATTGCTGATTTCCTTCCAATGCTCTCAGCTAACTTCTGCTATTTGTGTTAAAAACACATGTTCTGAAGATTGTAAATTAACAGACTAACTGTGTGAATTCACGGCTGGATAAATTGCTCTGTGTCCATTTTTCAGTAAAGCTTTCAATGCTGTCTCTCACAGGATCTTTGTGAACTAAATGTCCAGCTCACAGCTGGATGAACACATCCTGTGATGGGTGAGCATGGCTGAAAGAGTTAGGGTTCAGGGAGGCACAAAACCTGCAGCTACAGAGACACTGGGGCTGCAAAAGGCTTGCCAAGGTGAAACTGCACTGCAATAACACTGCTCTCTCCACACCTTGCACCTGTGGGCCACCAGTGTTTCAGAACAGTTTATTGTAGGATGGGAGAACAGCTGAATCAAAATAAATAAAAGAAATAAATAGAAGAAAGGCATGCAGGACGAAATGGCTGAAACCTCTTTCTGGTTTGGACAGGAATGGTGGAAATCAGATAATCAACAACAAGATATTGACTAAGATTTCCAGAGCAGGAATATGAGGACCAAGTTGGATGCTTTCACCCACAGTTTATATGCACTACAATCAGTTACCTTCATAATTAGAAAGCCAGTTAGGAAAAGGGATACACAGTTAAAGGACATTTTACTTATTACAAAAGAAAAAAAGAAGAACAAAAGAAAGAAAAGTTTTCCTCTTTTTGGCTGTCTAGGTTTGACTGGGGACCTTATCCAAAAGGAATCATGAAACATCTGGCCAGTTGAGTTGAGTGCCCACAGTTCTGAAATGTGAAACATCCATCCTGACCAAGATGTCATAACAGCGGAGGAGTCCTGGCATGGCTCTGTGGCTGTGTGAGGTGATCTCATTTGTGGGAATTCTCCCTTCTCAGGCCAGAAAAGGCCCCATTGTGATGACTGAGGGGGGAATGCTGCGAGTGCAAGGGTGGAAACAGTCTGGGGAGGTCCTTGTGTGGGGCTGATAGAACTCTACTGTGACGGTGGTGTCAGATTGTGTGGGCCATGTAAGTCAAACACTAACAGAGCCAAGTGCTCTGTGTGTGTGTGTGTGTGTGTGTGTGTGTGTTATACTTTCCAGTGTGAAGAACAATTGCCTCCCTGTTTTATGTAAGAAAATAAGTGATTTTCAAGAAGAAGATTAAGAGTGGTTAATGGATTGCTCAGTAGATAGCCTGGAGGGTCCTGGATGAGTCATAGCAATCCAGCAGCATAACTAACACACAAAATTTCTCTACTATTCTCATCTCTTCCACTTTTTTTTTTACTTCAGTGTAATGTGAAGAATTCTTATAAACCAGTTATTTACTCTGGTTACTTCCTCCTATTCCTTCTTCTTCCTTTTTCTATGGAAGAGACCAAGTGAATACAGCGTGTCCTTGCTCGTACAGTAAGATCAGTTTATAGATCTGGTAACTGGGTTTTTTTCATGACACAAGATTTGATATGTACCATTCTCTCCTTTTTCATCTTCTTTACACAGTCTTCAGAATTAAATCTGTTTTGTCAGCTCTTTCTAGGATGTTCAGTATTTAGCTGGTTCTTAGGTAGGTCTGTGACTAGCTCTTCATGGTAAATTGATGAAACAGTATAGAAATTTCCAAGATGATGAGAGTCTGCTTTATTCTTGCTTTTGCAGCAGTTGATGCAATAGATGTCAACTGAGTTAGTGAGTAAGGCAATGGTAAATAAAGTTTAAAGTATTTTTATGAAAAGTAACTTCCCAGACTGGATTCAACAATACTGCGACAACAGTATTCCTGTCTGGAATTGGAATATGCTACATTTGATTGTTGGTAATTTTATTTCAATAAACCCCCAAATAAAACACAAAACAAAACAAAAAACCCTTTTGAATGGGAGTGTGGAGCCTCTGCTGGGATCTTTTAGACAGCATTTTTTAGTGATGTCCTGAAGTTTTAATAGACCAAAAGTTTTACAGGAATGGGCTGCTTGTTAAGATTGCTACATTTTATATTTTGAAATGATTGTTTGCTGAACTGACTTACATGACATTTTATTTTTAAAAATGGCCCTGTATGCATTTACACTGCTTTTTCATAGTATTACCAACAAAATGGACACTGGTCAACATAAATGAGAAGAGCTGATGAAAGCTTAGGTGTGAGGTTGGATCCGCTGATGCTGTTGCAGAGTGTGATGGTATAAGAGAACATTTCTCAGCAGGAGGATTTGGCTGCATTCACAAAAGATGGCCAATGCCCTTTGCCAGATTTATAATCTTAAATTATATGGGAATATGAAAGATAATATATGCTATGCACTACAGAGAAGATGGCAGTTTCTTCAGAATACAGGCAGCCTGTCCTGTTTGTAAAGCTTTCAATTACACACTGATTATGAGGAAGAAATTCTAGACATTGTTTGTTTATGGTTTACCTCAAACTGCTTCTTCCTTTCAAATTATCTTTCTCTTGTTTTAAAAGGAAAGGGTCATTTCATTTATGCAAAGAGTGATTCTGCAAATGATTCTTTATTTCTTGCTCTTATTTGCATAGGAAATAAACAGTACCATTAACTTTAAAAGGACAGTCATGCCAAAATTACCTGTGGTTTTTTTAGGACAAGACCTAGTTACAGGTTTTTATCATGGTTCTAATCCATACAACCAAACACAATTAGTCAATTATACCCAAAATACAGGACAATTCTAGAATGGTTTTAAGAAAAAATTCTTACCCTTTTTATTAAAACCAGCAGGGTAATGGTATATGTCAACATGTGTATTTGATTTGGGTACATTTTCTGCCCTGGACCACCTCATATTCTTTGTTAAGAGCCAGGAGTGAGTGATCTCATGTATGACTTTCCAAGTGGTGCTAATGAAGGACTTCCTTGCCAGGTGCTCAGCGTGCTCCACTCCTCTTGCTTTCAGTTGTGGTTGAGAGCATGCTGCATTCTCTGGGTTACAGCCCTATTGTTTATGACTTCAAGTCAGCATTGCCAAAAGGAATATGATGAGAGAAAATAAGTGGCACTGACGTTTACTTTGAGGATACCCTAAATTAGCTAGGTTTTGGGGTTTTTTTACATGGGAATATCAAAATCTACATCTGGAAAATATTAGTGTAGCATATAAATACTGTCTGCTAATTTCACAGAACAGTCTTCATGTACAACTTGTGGGAAATCAGTTTTATGTTATAGGAATAAGGATCTAAAGTCTCCTATTGACTTAAGAGCTCTCTGGAGTAGTAACTAACTTCCTTCTTGTAACATGACTCCACCTCTGTTTCAAAACTCCACACTGTGGCCAATTAATTTTCATGTAGTTTCCTGATAAAGCCTAATAGGCTAATATTTGGATATAATACTGTACATGGTTATTACTGACAGTATCCTTCAATCCTGAAAGCTGCACTATGTGCCTTTTAATTTTTAAGAAAAAACAGATCAGAAATGTGAAATGTTTTACTTTACTCTTCCATTAATCTTGATGTCTGCTTTGAAAAGAAAATATATTGCTGAATGAAGGTAAACAAGTTACTCTTGAGAGTCAGCTTTATCAGAATAACCTCAGCATTTTTAAAATTCTTTCAACTTAGAATTAAAATACATTTCTGGATTTACACTCTGAGGCCAGCACGGAGACCTTCAATGAGCAAGCAGGGGTTTCCATCAGCTGTGACCTCAGTGATGTTGCAACATTCTGCTGTAAAACTCAGATGCTATCTCAGGTGATAAATGCATCTGAGTGGTAGGAACAGATTAAACATGTCTGGGGAAGGGCAGCCTAGCCAAAATGTTGATTAAATATATGAAGCAAACCTGAACTTTGAGAAAAGGGGATAAAGAGATGGAAATGGATCCTCTTCTTTCAGAGAGCCCCTCTCTCCTCCAATTAGAGAAATTAATTGGGACCTCATCTAAAAATGTGCTGTTTTAAATGACTACTAACTATACTAACTGACTTTTTGAGTGGGTAGCACATCAGCTAGACCTTCATATTCATGACATGATTTCACTTAAGCAAAGGGCATATGGAGGTTTTTGGCATTTTCTTAGCCCCCATGTTGCAATCTCAAAAGCTCAGAGCTGCTGGAACCTGATCTAGTCCAAGAACTACTGAGAGGCAGAGTGCTGCTGTGGTGCTGAGAGAACCTGGGTTTAGCTTTAGTAAGCTGCAACTGACCCATGTTACAAATACTGTGCATGTTCACCCACAAAAACTTTAAGGTTCAGTAAAATTTTTGCCTAGAGACTTTCAGTTTAAAGTAATGTTTTGTGATCGGGATTTCACTTTCTTTGAGATGAATGATAGTATTTCTGGTAATTTCATGGCCTATTGGAAACCAGTCCCAAATTAGTGTGCATATTGTCCTGGTGCAGTACAGTTTATATCTAAGCTCTGCTGAAAAAAAAAGTATAAAACTAGAGTTTTTATAAAGCACCGTTTAGGATGGAGTACGATGTTGTTGTGTCAAATACTTAATATTTTCACACATCTGGACAAGGGTATTGTGCTGTCTGGGGCTGCAGTGTGCTGACTTGCAGGGAAGACTCTTCATGAATGTGTTCAGTGTTTTCAATCCGCCAAAGGAGAAAGGCTGACTTCGAACACTTGAAGCCTGAACACTCCTGCTAAGCTTTTTGGGTAATATAATGTATATTTTATGATTTTTAAGGAGTACAGCTGAGTCCCCACAGAGCTTGTCTTCCTAAAATGGGACTGAGGTGGAATTTAAGTGCCTTCTTCAGAACGCTGCAGATGGTTATACCTACATCTTTTAATTTCCTCCTTTCGCGGGTTCGTTGATCAGACAGGAAGCATTGGCTGTTCCCCACTAGGTCTATTTCTGGTGACCACCATTTCTAGAACAAGTTTATTTGATTAGCCATGGATAAAGTAGTGCTGTTTCTCCTCCAGGTTACGAAACTAGATAGATAACATGTGGAGTAACTTCAGGGCAGGGCTCCAAGGGACCTTGGCTGCATCAAATGCAGGACATTACCGATGTGTCCTGGAATTTGAGCTGGGGCAGCTTCTGGGAGAATTTACCAAAGCTGATCTCTGACAGGGAGCTGAGCCTGTGTATAAGGAGTATGTACCTCGCGTGCTGTTCTCCTCAGACCAGCAGTCACCTCTGGTTCACCTGCTGCACCTCCTGTTCCTCAATGTGTGATGGTCTCTGCTTTCCCAACACAACTTGTTCTTTCATGGTCACAGCCTGCACAGAGTCCTGACACAACCCTCCTGGTTGTGCCTTGTCCTCAGCAAGTGTGTTGGAGGAGAGATAGGGTTTTTCTAAAAGGAGATGGATCCATTTGCATCTCCTTATACTATTTTCCAAATGTCTGAGTCTTCATACCATCAGTTGCTAGGAATTCCTTTCCTTTGAATGGATTTTATTATGCAACCCATGTGTGGGGAGGTTTTCGGAAGGCTCTTTCCCAGAACTCATCATACACAAGAAGCCAGTCTCATAGTTTGCTGGTTGGTTTGGATCCCCTCTGATGGGTCTAATTCTTTCTGTGATTGTGGAAGGACCTTTGACAGATAACTTGGGGAGCAGTGCTGCAAAACCTTGTTTTACGTATTACAAACTTAATTCAGTGAAGTATATGCTTACTTTTGACTGTGTTTTAAAATTAATATATACTTGATCCTTTGATTAAGAAATCATAGAATAACAGAATATGCTGAGTTGGAATGGACCCATGAGGATCATCAAACTCAGCTCCTGGCCCTACACAGGACACCCCAGGAATCACACCATGTGCCTGAGAGCATTGTCCAAATGCTTCTTGAACTCAGGCTCAGAAAAGTCCATGAAAGCCCATATGAACTATGCTTAGACCTGGTTTGGTCCTTTCATCTGTCTCCTGGGTTTGTGTGCACACTGTTTGGTTGCCTCTGTCCCTGTGTTAGGGGACATTCTCTGTGCACAGCCAGTCATCCATCCCCTGCCTTCCCACACCTCTGTGGCCCAGAAAGATAGCCTAGGTGTCACAGGTCTGGGTGTGAAATGGTGGGAGCCTCACAGCACTGGGATGGGCAGCAGGATGTCAGAGCTACAGCTCCTAGTGAGAGTAGAAATAATTGGGTTTTGCTTATGAGATAATTGAGAGACTGAAAACAATCTCAGCTAAATGGTTGAGTAAGGAAAAAGCAAGCCTATGGTTAATACAAGTGAAGTAGAGGTTTTAAAAATAGCAGTATTTAAAATATTATCAGAACCCACTTTTTGGAACTTCATGAACTCTGTAAAGGAGATTATGGTAGTTTTTACTGCAATGATTAATTTTGTTCTTCTGGCTGGGTCAGGTCTGCAGCTGTGATCTGTGTATTCTGGAAGTTTGAATTCAGCTCCATTGAGGAGAAATACTCTTCTGAAGCACTTAACTTCTTTTCAACAACAACACTATTATGTGGAGAACCACATGTTGCCTATTTTTATACTGCATTCTACTTTCACTGCTATAATTATTTGTTACATGTTCACTGGTTGTTGTCTACTATGAGCTGTTCAGCCTGAAGCTATGTTATTTGTGTTAAAAACATACTGAATTTTACCCACTTTCCCCTTAGTTTTTCCCCTGATCTTCCTATCCCTTCATCTTCAATAAATCTCTATCTGGTGTTGCAAACAGACAGGAGGAGAATGATGCTCAAACAATTCTGTTTCCTACAAGTGTAATTATAATTTTCAGTTCTGAGAAAGAGTTGGTAGGTTGATATCTTCAAACAGTTACTGGTTTTGTTATTCTCAACATCATCACTCACTGAGAAGTTTGTAATTGTCCTCTTAAACTTTTACTAGATTAATGTATTCAATCATTATTCATTCATGTTCGTATTTTGGGCTAAGTTTGTGTGTATTATCTGATTCTATAATATTGTAGTTTGAATGCACTAAATTAAACTGGACAAGGACTAGAAAAAGTTAATCTGAATTAAACATTTATCTGCAGACTTGCGTTGGGAAAATGGAATGTGTGAATTAGAGCTGCTGTAGTTACAGTATTTTTGTGTAAGTTTGTAAAGGGGAACTACAAGAAGCAATGACTTAGAGGCATCTGCCATGGTATAAAATGTCCAGATGGAGATCACTGCACTTGTTAACTGGATCTTGGCAAGGGGATTGTGTGAAAGCTTCTCACCTGGTCCTGTACAAATTTAGTTGGCTTTGCTTAAATTTGCCTTCACCAGCCTTTAAGTTCATCTTCAGGTGGTTTAAGCAGTGGTATCTTTGTGGTGAAGTAGATAAGAAATGCTCAGCCACCCTGCTATTGCAGGTCAGGACGTGCTGAATGGAGACTAACTTGGAGCAATAGCCTCAATTATTTTAACCAGCTCCCTAGACAGACTCTTGATTGATTTTTTTGGTTGTGCTGTTTGTTTCTATTTGTTTATTTGGTGTTCTTGTTTGTTTGTTTGTTTTATTTTTGTTAATAATTGACTACAGAAATACATTTTAATTATATCTAAACTTGTGTAATGGATGTATCTATACAAATCTATCAGATATTAAATTTTTTATATTGGTAAAAATACCTTTCATTAACTTATGGCCTTAGGTACTTTGTATATTGTTTTGCAACCATTCATGATTAAAATGGCTCCACATGTGAGCTGTATCTGTTTAATAGAGCATGAATTTTACAGATTAAATATTAGGTTATTATAATGGAATTTAAATTTAATCTTGAATGTTCACCACTAGGCTGAGAAGATGTAGTTTGTCTCAGCTGGAGCTCTTGGTTTGGACAGATCACCATTTTAAAACAGAATTCACAAGTTATTTATTAAGCCCTTGAAGAATCCAGTAATTCTTTCCACTGGTACTTCTGAGATGTCCCAGCAGAAAAATTCTTCATCCATCAAACTGCAGCTTCATAGAAAAATTAAAAGATAAAAGGTGACTTGCTGTTAACATGGTCTAATAGCTGAACATTTTAAATTTTATACTGTAGTCCTTTTGCTAAAGTAAGAATCTTTTCTTCTTAAAAAACACGTGAATGGAAAAGAAATAAAAGCAAATTCTCAGCTATAACAGTGAGCCTTTATGATGCAGATTTAGAATGTCAAACCCTTGCTCAAAAATCAGATAATTGCCTCATAAAATGAGAATGGGAAATATCTTCTTTTATTTCAAAAATGCAAGCCATTGTCTAGAATGTTCTTTTTCACCTTGTTGTTAAAGCTCATTTTTCACTAAGTTCTAAAACAATTTTATAGCTGTTCAGCAGTTCTCTGAATCCCTAATCCTGCAAATATTTAGTACGTATTTAACCTCAGGCATATAAGGGACCACTTTTAATAGGTTGAAGATAGGCCAGTTTGTTAACAAATTTTCAGTTGTTGTTGTGTGGTGTTTTTTTTTTCCCATGGGTTTTAATGGAAAAGTAGAAAAGACCTCAATTAAAAAAAAATATTACTTACTGAAGAAGATGAGGAATCATGTTTTCATCACACTGAGATCCTGCAAGAGTCAAGTGCTGCACATCAGACCTTTAAGTCTACTATGTCTTGAAGACTGAGGGATGACTTTGAAATCTTTATATTCTCTTTGGCAGTGTCTGTTCTTGAAACTCGCACTTCATGTACCTCATTAATGTACTGGTGTGATCTTCTAAATATGATACCTTCCAGAGGTTAATGACACAAAATAATTGTGGCATGTGCAAGATAAAAGTTGAAGCTCATGTTTGGGTTAGACTACCAGCAGCAGCAATTCCCTGCACTGCAGACCTTAGTGATTTTCTGAAAGGTCAAGCCATAAAGAAGAAAGAGAGGCATTGTGCAAGGAAATTGTCTGTATTAAAGTGGGAATTCTATCACAACTGTAGCTGGAGTGGTTCAAAAACAATGTTAATAACTGTACTCTTTTGGTCTTCAGAGAAATACTCAATTTACTTCACAACCCTTTTATAGG
Source organism: Illadopsis cleaveri (assembly GCA_013399915.1). NCBI lineage: Eukaryota > Metazoa > Chordata > Aves > Passeriformes > Timaliidae > Illadopsis > Illadopsis cleaveri. The sequence continues at coordinate 29,777 of VXBB01016568.1, forward strand.
GCCAAATTTGTTATAAACATCTGCCTCACAGGAATGCCCTTTACCTTAAGACCACTTTAATTCAGGTGTGAGTCCTAGTTTTGAAATACTACTTGGACAGGGAATAAAAGGTTTTAGCAGCCTGTTTTTATTCTTCCATCTTCCCTTAATGAAACATTATGCCCTTCATTTTCCTAAGTCCTTATGCAAACTCTGCAATGAGGGGGAAAATTCCATAATTTGAAGTTTTAAAACAATTTTGTCTAAGGATTTTGTTAGTACCTTGAAAATGCCAGCTAATTTCTTCTTGCTTTCTCAATGAGCTTTTCAAAAAAACCCCACTAAATTTGTTCTAGTACTTCGAATTTTTCCCTAGATAAAGTTTCCACTGATTTAAGTGGCAATTTTGCTAGAAAAATATAGTTGCAATTCTTTATTTTTTCTTTATTTGTTACTTTTAGTGGTTACAGTGATTTGAAATCTTGGTGTTCTTACGTTGTTCCTGTGAAATTTATTGGTAGCTACATTCTGTAACTCATTCAAAGGCCTTTGTTCCTTGGTTGCACAGGTTTTATGACCACACTGTTATTCTTTGAGAGCTGTATTATTTGAATCTATCTTTACTGCTGTCTAGACTTCTAGTCTGTAGTAATAAATATATTATCTCAATATTTCATATATGGTCTGATTTTTCTATCTTTAACATGATTCTGATTTAATTTATGGCCATTTTTATTACATCATGCAAGATAAATTAGCTATATAAATGAAATTCTCAATTGATGAAAGCTAGCATAATTTTTGAGGTTTTCCTAATAAGTCTTTGTCGGAAAGCATCCTGTGTGTAAAGTTTGTGCAGGATTGTAGCAAAGTGCTGCCCTGTGATGCCAGCTCCTTAGGAACAGGACCCAAGGGCTGCTTGAATTAATGACTCTGAGTCTGCATAGTGCATCCTACTACTGCTGATGCTGAACATATTTTTTGCTGTGTGGAGATCTAAACTGTGCAGTTTGCTGAAGCTGTTTAGCAGCTTGGAGTTTAATCTGGTTTATTTGTTATTTCAGATCCCAAATTGCATTGAAAATTGCAGTTTTGTAGAGTGTCTTTTCAGTGGAAACTTCATCTTTTTTGGGCAAGGTGGACACTGTGTTATATGACATGAATTTTCAGCCATCAAAGGAAGATGTTTCTCTAAAATTTTAAAGGCTAAAGGAATATTTGTGCTTTTTCTGGGGATGGGAATTGGCTGTGGTAGTGAGATGTAATCTGATTTGTACCTAGACAGGCAAATTTGTCCAGAAATTAAAAGAGTCAAACATAAAGGTGAGGAGAGAATAAAGAAATTATAGAATTACCAGGTCGGAAGAGACCTTTAAGATAAAGTCCAGCTAACAACCCAGCACTGTCACTGTAACCCCTAAACCACTCAACCTTATCACTCAGAATGAGAAATGCTGAATGATATTGCTGGAAATAATACTTTGTGTTACTCTGAGGACGCTGAGGACAGTGTTTTCAGTTGTTGAATTCACTCCACAGTTTTTATGTAGCTCCATTTGGTATGAAACTGCATGGGAACATTGGGGCATGTTCCAAAAAACAGTGCAACACCTTCTAAAGATGCTGTTAATGGACTTCATGGGATATGTATCAGCCTAGTGGTTACCATCCCATTATTGTCCTTCTGTTGCAGGAGGCGGCATCTGTGCAGAGCAAATGTCTCTGTTATCATCCTTCTCCCAGAGACATTATGGAGTGGTAAAACTACACCTGTTCCATTTCCAGACTATCATTTGCAGGTGGAAGCTGAATCTGTTACTTAAAAGACTTGTTAATATGACCAAAATGGGACAAGTAAAATCCTTATTCTTTGTGATGTTCACACTAAGTGTTTGAAGGAAGTTGTCCAGAAGGACAACTGAACTGCTCTGATCAGATGGTAGCTCCTGCTGGGGTTTTCAAACCTCTTTGATTTTCTGACATCCACAGCTGGTGTGTAAAATAAAATAATGACAAGCCATGTCTGGATCAGGCAATTCTCTTTCAACAAGTCCTTGTTGAGATACAACAGTAAACAACTTGGTTATTTTCCACTGTCTCCTTTGTGGTTGTTAGCAGAGGCAATGTTAATAGTACCAGGAGGGTACTTGGGGTCTGTGGCAGAGAAAAAGGAAGGAATATTGGATAATGTTCTTGTTTCAGGCAGTATAAACACAGATAATCTGAACTGTCTACCCAGTAAAACAATGATGTGAGGTAAAAAGGCTTTGTGTATACAGAGTAGTTTCATCTAATTAGCACAGCTTATGAAATAAGAGCAGAGTTGTGGTAACCCAGGTTTTGTCATATGTTCAGTACCAAGGTTATGTATTCATTATTCTTGCAGAGCTTGTATTGTCTAAGAGTTGCCAGCACATATTGATGTCTATGGCTACATCTTCAAGGATGTGATAGCTGGATCCAAGGGGGCTTCTCCTGATGACAATCCTCCTTAAAACACAAAAAGACTGATGTCTTTTCATTTAATGATACACCAGAAGCTAAGAAAAAGGACCAGTCAGTCTGGGATACATGCATTTTTAGGCTAGCAAAGTATTGCTCTCCTTCTTGTGGTTTTGTTTTTGCTTTCCTTGTGTTCAATTTTATTCACTAAACTCTGGTTTAAATTGTCTACTCCTGCAGAGAATTCCTGGATGCAGAATAGTGTGAATAGCCAAGAAATCTGTAATTGTTCATCCCGCGTAGTCTTTGGATGTAATTCCTTCCTAAGGTCTGCCCAAATTAAAATGTTTGGCTGTAAGTTGATCCGTATGGGGGAGGTTTGTGGATTTGAGGGAGTTTGTGGATTTACTGTGGCCAGCAGCGCAGTACAATGCTGTAGACATCCTGTCAGATGAACCATACTGGTTCTAGGGGTAGTGGGAGCTGGGAGGCACAGAATGGTGCTGCCACATCTCCTCCTCTGGATCCTCAGCTGTAGGTTTATTCTTTTCTCTTTGCCAGTGTCTCAGGGACATCCAGCTTGGCTCTGTCTAATTCTCTGCCCACTGCAGCAGTCAGCACTGGTTTGCTGTACTCACCTGTGACAAGTTGGTTGCAGAATTTGGGGAACCAGCCCTGAGGAAGGTCTGGGTGGTGCAGCATAGCAGACTCCATCGGTGAGAGAACTGGTGCACACTGATTCCAGAGCAGCCTGGACACTGTGCCAGAGCTGTGGAAGAGGATTAGCACAGAAAGTAAAGCTTGGTCCCTTCTTTCTAACAGAATTCTGTTTGGGGGAATGCCTGCTAAGTGCTGAAGCACTTTTTTCATCTGAGTGAAAAAAACGCCCTAAAACTAATAACTACTAAGTATGAGTAAGAGCCAGATGTGCTGACTGGCTGGGGAGGGTGCTGCAGGGCAGCTGGCCTTCATAGTGTGGTTCGCTGGAGTTGAGGGTGGAATTTTTATATTAAAGGGAAGCATATTACAATTTAAAGACATCTTTTCATTATTAGAGTGTTAGTGTGTTTAAACTGAAATAACACAAAATGAAGCATGGGATGGGCAACAGTATCACAGTGTTCCTTGAACCTCCAACTGCAGGGAATCAAAATGCAGAAGATTTCCTTCTATTATAAATTCTTCTGACTAAACTGGGAAACATACGGAGAAACCTCAGGTTTTTAATCAATCATTTTAATTTTGATACACTTTCTAAATGAATTCCTTGCCTTTTTTATTGCTTTCTTAGTTGCCTTAGTTACCTCAATTACTAACGAATCAGCTCCAGGCAAACTTCAAAAATATCTTTGTGGCAACTTTTCATGACTATTTGGCTTTTATTTGCAGATGTCTAAAGAGATGCTGCAGGACAGTGTTATATAGGCATATAAACCTTTACTTATTGTTTCTTTCCAGTCCTGGGAACTCTTCCTAGATTGCACAGTCCTTGTAATATAAAGGCTGATGATCCACTATTGGAATTTGTCTGTGTTCTCTGTGGCAGCATTTGCCCTGTTGCTGAACTACCTATTTTTCCACTCTTCTTCTTTAAGAGCACCTAATAAGGGTTAATGCTATTTCATGACTTGGTTCCATAATCAAGTACGGCCAATGCTAATCTGCCTAGTTTGTCTGCAATTAAATGACCATACACTGCCTGCACTTGTTAACTGAAAGTCTAGTGACTTTTAAAGATGGTCTGAATAAATCAAGTGGAAATGTGACCTTGTGTTAGTTTTTTTCTATACACATAACTCTCTATTGCTTGCTGAGGTTTTTTCTCAGTCGATTTGGCAATTTCAAATCCAAGGTATCAAATATAAAGAAGTCCAAAGTCCTGAGCATGCTTTCCTTTACATTACTAAGCTGTTAAAATTAAATTAAAAATATTTAATTTTTCTAAACAATTTAAAGTGAAATCCTTTAACAAGATGATCTTTTACATAAAATGCTAAAATTCTATGGATGAAACACTTCCAGCACCTTATGCTTAAATTTTTTCATTTGTCTGCTAATGGCTAAAATATAAATAGTTGTTTATATTTTTACATTTGAATACTATTTCTTTAAACTCATTTTTAAAAGAAGTATTTATCTTACATAATTTATCATAAGGTATATTTGCAAATTATATACTGAAATATCCATCCAGATACCTTGAAAGGTACATGATATATGTATGTGTAGATAGGTAGTGCATGTATATAGCTAAATATATATTTATAGGTGCTATAGCACAAGCCAGGAACCTATTCAGTAGCAATTCACTTCAGAGTGGAGCCATAGATCCTGAGGTGAATGCTGACAGTGAGTGCAGAAGGGACTGAACCTGCTTTTATGGCCTACATAACACAAATAATATTTAGTGCTGGCAGATGGAATAGAGTGCTCAGGACTCAGTAATAAGGAACAAGAGCACAGCAGATAAGAAAACACTGAGTGTAGAGGGCATAACTCTGCAGCAGACACAGTGTTTAGATGAGGAGCAATAAAACAAACTAATTATGTGCCAGTACAAACAGTCCTGGGCAGGAGTGCTTTGAGCCAAGCTCTGGCACATGCAGCTCGTGCAGCCCAATTTACATCACCCTTTTTCAGCGAGTAATTGAGCACCCTCCTCTAGAGCTGCTTAGCTCTGAGCATTTTTGTGTGCAGTTACTGCACACACACAGTCCCAGAAACACACTCCCTCTTCAAAGCTGCAGATAACAAGGCATTTTTGCATTTATTTACATGCAATTAAAAATCCAGTGCCATTCACAGTTTGAAATGTAAATGCTTGTCACCTTTTTAACATTTTAAAAAAGGGAAATTCTAAATTTGTTTTTGTCAGCCAATAGGAATATATTTTTTACCAAGTAAAAATGGATGAAAATGAAACTGCAAATCTTAGCTCAACTTTGAACATTAAAATATTATTCTGCAAGATAATATAATTGTTTTTCCTCTTTATTTCTTATTAGAATACTTTAGGATGTTTCATGTGATGGGAAATTCCTTTTTTGGCCAACAAACCAATCATTGGTTTATCTTCACAAATTGGCATAAATCTTTACTTTCTCTGGCTCTTGGAATTTTTTCACCAAAAACTGCTCAATAAAGCTTCATTTGAAGATTCACCTCAGATTGGTAAGAGCTGTCAACTGTCTTTAAGCTCTTGAGGACCATCTGTATTTTTAATAATGTCTCATTACATTAACTTCCCTGTCTGTGCCTTTGAGTTCACTTGTACACACAGCAATTCTGTCCCTTTACTTTGCATTAAATTCTGTCAGATAAAGGTATGTTAGCTTTTTTTTTTTTTAAAGAATTATTTTTTCTTCTCCCCTGGTATGTCATATAAGAAATTACTGCAGAAACCAGGGAATTAAAATTGCCAAAATGTGGTTCCTCTGGTTGTAATTATACAACTGAAAGGAAACACATTCATAAATGACCGTTGGAAAAAATTCTCCAAACTTCAGGAATAGGATATATGAGTTACTAGAGTTTTGACATATTTTAATTTGTGCAGGAAATTCTTTACTCATGAAGAAAAAAATTTACTTTGTGATGTCCTCAGTGGGACGTTTCCTTAACTTGAACTTGAAACTGAATGAAAAATAGATTTTGAGATCTATTACCTTTTTCAGTGTCTGAAGACTACGCAGGATTACTGGGTTCAATTTTTGTCTGCTACTGTGTATATAATAGGATATGATATAGTTCTGAATCTACAGTAACTCAACAGGCAAATTTAAATTGCCATAGCTGTACATTTTTTCTGTGCACTGTGGTGTTCTTATTGCCAAAATATGATAGTAAAAATAGTAAAAAAAAAAAAAAAAATTGAAGAGAAGAAAAAAGTTGCACACTTGTAAGTAATACATAATTGGTCATGTTTCTTCTGAATTTTGCCAGTAGCTTGAATGGGAGAGAATAGAGTCTTCCTCCTGCTGAAAAGGAATAGGTTAAAGTTTAATTGGAAGATTACCTTTAAATTGTATTGCGACTGAATTGTGGTCAGAAAACTTCCTGGTCAGTTTTTTGTTTGTTCCAAAATATCAGGTAGGTATTGGGGATATATCTCAGTAAGTACTGAAACAGCTAAAAGGCTGCAAAGAAATTGGCTCTATAGATTCTTGCGTTAGGGTCCCAGTGGGATCCCTTGCTTTGGTGCCTGAAAATAAATGAGAAGTCACTGTGTGAATGGCTGTAAGTCAGAAGGTTCTGTATTGTTTTACCTTCATGTGAGACACACTGATAAAAGGATGGAAGACATTGTATAATCTAGCTGTGTTCCTGAGAATCCTCTATTTCTCATATCCTTGCCTAATAGCTTCCTACAGGAATGTTTATTTCCAAGCAGCCATGCCGGTATTGCCTTTAGGACCAGCAAATAGGGTGACACAGTTCAGGTGACAGGATATTTTGTGTGCTAAAGTAATTAAGTGTAGACAGAAGCCATTCTTAAAACAAATGAATTCCACATCTAGAGCCATGTACTTTGCTCTGTGGAAGAAATTAAATAATGATGTATTTGTGGGGGACCAGAGAGATTTAATGGAGCTATATGCCAATACAGTCCCTTTCCAGATTGCTGCAGTTTCAGCACGGGAATTTCAGGGTCCCTCCAATGGTGATTTTCTGGGTGCCCTTTAAAATCTTTTAACTGAGATAACTAGAATAGCCCTTTAGTTCTTAGGTTTTTGTAATAAAACATGAGAATGGAGGCCATGCTCTTTGAAGCAAGTAAGCAAGGAGAAAAGAAAATTAAAAGACAAAAATGCAAAAATTGCACACAGTGACTCTTACAAGATCCTTTCTTCTGCTGTTGAAATTTTGGTTTTGTTCAACAGTTTTAAATAGTTGTTTGATTTCCGGGCTTCAAAATCACAGAGAACAGTCAGTAAGATTTCTTACATTTTCTATGTGGGAAATAATTACTTGCATATACAGCATTTCCAGTGACCTCATATTTGTGGGTTGTCAGTGTCTCTTCTAAGAACTGGATGACTTTACATCCAAATTTTTTGGACATCTTTGAGTCTCGAGTGTATTGAGTTTTTTAATGTGCATATGTGTGACTACCTATGGCATCTGTTGACACTTTCGAATGTGGTACTTCAAGATTTCTGATAAGCTCAGCAGGATTTACTAGTTCTAGAAACAAATCAGAACTATTTATGTGAAGCACTCCAAAATTCTGATACCCCAAGAATATAAGCTACTGAAAGCTGACAGAAGAGTTTCAGATTGGATATTAGGAAAAATTTCTTAACTGGAAGGGTTGTCAAGCATTGGAACAGGCTGCCTAAGGAAGTGGTTCAGTCACCACCCCTGCAGGTTTTTATAAGACGTGTAGATTTGGCACTCAGGGACATGTTTTAGTGGTGGACGTGGCAGTTCTGGGTTAATAGTTTGACTCAATGATCTTAAAGGTCTTTCCCAACCTAAATGATTTTATTATTCCTATTGTCCTTTGCTGCCTGGTTTTTTTTTTTTTTT
>VXBB01016568.1:37792-54384 GCA_013399915.1 Illadopsis cleaveri
TTGTTGTTGTTGTTGTTGTTGTTGTTGTTGTTTTTCAGATACTTAGCACGTTTATTCAAGACATCTCTACCTTAAAGTGTGTATCTCAAATGATTTGAAATATGCTGGCTGAGAAGCTTAACTCAAAAAACCCAAAAGAAACAAAAGATGCTAAATTGTAGAAAAGGCCTGAAATCCAGCCTTGGTATGCTTTGTTGCCCATTTTTTAATATGTAAAATGTTCTCTTTGTGGATATCTTTGTTTACATTGGAGAGGAGCATTGCCAAAGAAAATGCAAAAGAGTTTGTATAGAGAAAAAGCAGCTCTCTAACTACTTTTGAATAGTAATTATGTGAATTATTTATTGCAGAATGCAATTATCTGGTGAAAGGTAAATGCGTTGGAAATGCTCAAAAGCTCAGTTCCCATTACAATACATGTGAATGATACACCTAGAAACAAAAGAAACTGGCTTTGATGATACAATAATGGTAGGTGATAACAATGGGAGCATTTGGAGCTGTGTTACCAGCAAATCCCACACCATTTTCCCTCCTGCCTGCTGCTTATCTGTGAGGCTGGGTTCCCACTTCTGCGTCGTTCCTGACTTCATCCAGAATCCTGAACAATGGGAAAGCAGTGACAAATTCAGCCACTTACTGCAACTGCCAGAGTGACAGCAGCAGAGGGAGAAGACAAAGCAGAGCAAAAAAAGCTGATGCTAACAACAATGACATCTAAGAGGTATCTGACATGGGCTGGAGCCTGTGCTGTACAGGTCTGCCTGCCAGCACACTGATTGTAAACTGGCACCATGTGCTACAGAGATGGGCAATAAATAAATAACATTGTTTTGTGCACAATGAAAATGAGTCAGGGATGCTGACGAGGCAGGGGATGATTCATATTCAGCCTTCAGAACTCCATCAGCTGTAAGCTATTTTGCTGCCCTCAGGAATTCATTAACTGGGATGGGGAAACTGATAGTTATTAATGTGTTACTGCTGTGCTTGGCTACTATATGTTAATTTAAAATTGTTCCATGTTCGAGGAAATTGTTGCTTATTCCTCAGGTGGCTGTAGTGAGGATACTGTGAGGAGTTGCATATTTTAGGACATGTGTCCACTAGATTGAATCCTTCTGCAATTACAAGCCATGGAAGTGAACAACAAGGAACAATGTAAATTAACTGTAGTCTGACTTCTCCTCTGCCACAAGTGCCTTTCTGAGGAAACATTATCACAATTTTTCTCAGTCCTGCACCCAATATTTTAATTCCTTTTACATAATTTTGTGCCTTTTTCTTTCTTCTTAGAGCGTGACAGAATGTCAAGGTCCCCAAGCTACACTTGTTCTCGTTGCAAGAGATATGCAAAGAAAAACTGTAGCTCAGTTTGAAGTTATAATTTCCTTTATCGGTGCTTCTTCATGGCCATGAAAGGACTCCATTCACTGCTGCATCCTGTTCTTCCATATGGATGGAGCTTGTTGTTTTTGTGCCTTTTCTCTGTTGATAAACTAAATGACACAAAGACCCATCAGATCTGTCACAAATGTCATGTGAGGGTGTTACAACTTGGGGAACACAGGCACAAATTTAGAAATTAACTTGTGTGGTAGAAAAACTACAGAACTGGTTATTCTGAGAGGCCACTAAAATCTCCAGGTGTCCTGGTTCATTTTCCTTACATGGGGGAATCTGAAGACAAGGTTCTGTAGGTAAAGGAAAATTCTTGCATGGCCATACTGCATTGTTTAAAAGCTCTTATTTTTCTGTCTTTATTACAGCTTGACAACTGTGATTGGAAGCAAATGTTTAATTTGAGAAGGACAATTCAGGGATGCAGTTACTGTCTGGCACAGTCTTCTGTTCTGTGTAGAGCTGCACAGCCATGACCATTCAGCTTTGGGCAGCATGGGATCCAGATGGATCTTTTTGCTGAGTCTGGGATTTTTATTTACAAATGTTTCACTCCAAAAAACCCCAACCAACTTAAAAATTCCCCACATACAGTTAATATAGTAATTTAAAAAATGCATTTGAATTTCATATATATATTTAACACATGTCCTGAAGGTAGACATGCTCAATTTTCCTGCTAGATTTTAACTTCATTTTAATCTTTTCTGTTCTTTGGTCTTATTTTTCCTTTGAATATGGGTCTTGACATGCTGTCTGAATTTTTTTTTTCAGCTGAACTTTTTTTCCCATGTTTCCTAATGACAAGAGTCTCCTAGTTGCATTTATGTGTTACAGCACATCACTGCAGGAAGATTATGTTTGTCAAACAAAATTAAAGCATATTTAAAGAACAGACTTGTCCTGTGCTCTGTAGGCTCCTGGAATAAATTTTGCGACACAGGAGACAAACTCAACATGCTTTGGACTAAACTTTAGATAGAAGATTTTTTTATATCTGCTCAGAATATGTCTCAATATGGCGTGTCAGGAAACAAGCCTAATTCCTGTAGCACACAGGTGAGTATTTACAAGAGAAAATTGTTCTGCAATAATTACCAATATATCCTATGCTTTGCCATCCAGTAGTCATAAATGGCTGCTAAAACTTTCTTTTGACTTCTTTTTAGATGCTTTCAAATGTAACCTTTCTGTTACTTTACTTTATCATTTTCATCTCATTTTTCATCCTGCAATTAGGAACAATAATTTTCTTCTTTGTTTATGAAAAGATTTTGAAAGATGTATGAGTATTTACTCTTCTTGAAACAACCACGTTAATCAAATTCTGTATAAAACATATTTTACATACTTTAATATAGTTCAGATTACCAAATGCAGAAATACAATATTTTCAAATGGAATCTTTTCATCATCTCCACTAGAAATACAACATCTGATCATGGAGTATGCTGAAATTTCCAACAGCAACCCAGAATTAGATCTGTCTGCCTGAAATCCCTTAAATGATCTGGAAATATTCCTAACTGCCAAATTGCACTAAGAAGAGTTTGAAATACATAAATTTTGGCTCATTATGAACTGTTGTAATTGCTCTAGGAGTGTGAACAGCTGTCCAAGAGACAGTCTCTATGCCTGACATGGCATGAGTGAAATAAAGAATCATTACATGCCCTCTGTCAGTATTGCTGTCTAGACAAAACACGTAGCAAAGTGCACTTGAATATGATGCAAGATGCTACCTTAATATAAGCTTGACTTGAAGAGAGTCACACATTTAAGGTCTTTGACTGAGAACTAAAGACTTAACTCACAATGCAGAATATTCTCAGGAAAGATTATTTTGCCCAGAAGTTTAATTCTAACAGGTAGTGAAGTTTTTTTATTCCTTTTCAAGTTGCATTTGATGCATGAGTTGTTTGATGCCTTACAGGTGGCATGTTATAACTTTTTTGTAATGCATGGAAGAAAAGTAGAAATCAAAGGCTGTTTAGTGGTAAAGAGAAGTTAAAAAATTATGTGGAAAATTATTTGAAAATTAATTTCATGGAGGAGCTTGGAAGAAAAAAACGGGAGATTTAGTGGTCAGGACAGGGGGAAGTGAGACAGAAACACGCAGAAGGGAATAGGTCTTAAAGTAACTTTACCTTTTACCTGTGTAATGCTAAATCTGAACAGATGCACAATGATCTGGAATTTTAAAGATTATGACATTTATTTTCTTCATCTCTTTTCTTTTTGGACTCATCTCCATTGAGTCTGACCAACTTTGAGGATTGGCTGTTTTTTGGGAGATTCCATTACTGTTCATTAATCATATTTAGGCAGGATGAATCCCCATGTTCCTGCTTGAACAGTACATCCAAGGCTGTATTGGAGACACCCCAATATAGCTCTCAAATTCTTTTGATTTAATGTGATTTTTTTCAGTTTTTTGTATATCATGAGATTTGGGAGTCGATTGAGCAAACCTAACTCAATGCTTATGTTTCAATTTTTGTCAGTGGAAAAAACAGAACAAATGATTCTTGATACAAGGCAGAGTCTGCCTGGGGTCTAATTTTATATCACAGCTATAAATGTTACTCTTGCCAAGCCCCATTCACTCCCTAGAGCGGTCACTTGGTTCACAATTGTGAGTTTATGCTTGTGCTGAAGGATTTTACTGTGTGCTTTGTGGTCAGTCTCCAGCACTTCCATCATTAAACTCTTTAAAGCAAACTCTCCCTTTGGAAAGCAGTGCCCATGCAGTGAGAAGTTAATCACCTCTTGCCACAGCAGTTACCAAATCACCAGGAGGGGATATGCTCAGCCAAGTTCTGTTCTAAGACAAAGGCCAGCTCTTGCTTCAATGTTTATTTATTTCTTCTATGCCTGTTTAACAAACATTATTGAAATATTTGTAGTCACCAGTTCTTCACGGTTATTGAGTGTGCTAACTCTGTGATTGGAGTCAGCAGATATTAGATTTCTTTACACTGTGTTCCTTGTTCCCATTTGGAAATCTGCAAGAATAATTCACACCTTCTAAACTGTCCGTAGATGCTACTTACTGAAATCTGCACTGTCAGGTTTCATGGACAAAAGACATTTTCTGTGCTGGTTGGCTGATCCAGCCTACTGACCTGCAGGTAGCCCCTTCAAAAAGCCAGCTGTGCTTATTACTCAGTCCAGATTTGGCGTAAATGGTCAGTACAGACATTAGATATCCATGCCTGTTGATTTTTTAGCAATGTATGAGAAAGTTCTTGGTTTGATAATAGTTACTAGTGAATGACTTCATAATTTAAATTTCCTTAGATTTTTTTCTCCCACTGATGTCTAGTTGTTCAATTGCAGATTGGCTGGGATATCATGTATCTTCATCTTGCTCTGATTTTGGACTCCATTTGCACCTTGACAGACAACAGCACCACTAAACCTTCTGGATCCCTGGTGTGTCATGGCACTGCTTCTAGGAGTTGGGGAAGGATTTTGTATACTCAGAAGTAAATGACATATGATCTCTGTCATTTTTATTCAGCCTTCAAGGAAAGTGATGAACAAATAGTTGAATTTGCAGAGAATGAGAAGCCTTTTGCATAAAATGGCTGGAGAAAGGTCAAATTTGTGACTATTGTATGTTGTGAAATATACATTGTGAAATTGATGAAAAACTTATGGAATTGTTTTTTACAGAGTAGAGGAAGAGTAGAATCAGGACCATAGGGAGAAGCAATAAGTATGGAATATGAACAGTACAAAAGTTTTATTTACACAAAGACTTAGTAAAACAAGCTGTGTTATTTTAGCTGAGTCTGCCTGATTTGCTATCCAAACAAAATATTAACGATACATAATTGGCACCCTATCAGTACCACAGGAGTGGAATGTTGTTGTGCAATGTTCTGTTTTCAGAGCAGCTTCCTTTCACGGTGCGTTACCAGCAAGGTCTGCTACACAGTGCTGAGAGAGAGAGGCAGCCCCTCAAGTGCTTTGGGAAGATGTGTGATAATCCTTAGCAGTAACGACAAACCATGGTGTTTCTGACTGCCTGTGTTCTGCTCCAGAGGCTGCTGCAGCCTTTGGTGTGAGATGGAGCCTAGCCTGGGACGGCTCAGAGCCTTGGACTGCTGGAGTGCTTGGTCAGGCACCTAATCCCCCCCTGCCTTCTGCTGAGCTGTGCTCCCACCCAAGACACAGAAGAGCTCCAAGGAGCCTGATTCTGACAAAAAGCATCACAGTTCTGTAGGCACCACTGCAAAGGAGCGCAGAAGACTTTGATTTGCTCAGAAGCAAGTGGGAAAAAATATGATCCTTTAATACAAACTGCTCCATCCTCTGACAGTAATTTTCTTCCATATTTCTTTGTTGTTTGTTTTGCAGTTGTATTTCTTAATTTTCTTCCTTTTTTTGTACTTTTGTAATGCCATATTGATGGCATCCTTTAGAAACTGTGGTGTTCGCTGCAATATTTTGAGTTTTTCAGTATGTTTCTATTAACATGTTAAAAACCCAGTGTTCACTCAAGCTGATGGAAGGAACAACTTTGACGTTGTGAAAGGGCTGCATGCTGTGCTCACTTGCACTCATGGGGCATCATTCCTATTTTTTTCTGGTTTCTAGAAGTTGGCAAGCCTTCGACATTTAAAAGACAGAGGTCTGAAAAGAAAGAGAACTCCTCGTTAAAGGTAGGCTGTAATTCTGCTCTTTATAGCTCAATAGGTCAGTTTAAAATATTTAGAATTAGCAAGCTCAGAACTTGCTAATTCTAGGCCATGACTGGAACATCTTTAGGAAGCAGCTATTTGTGCTATGAGTCACTACGGAGCTGGCAAACAGTGTAAAGGTCTAAATTGCTGCTTGTGGTCTTCCCAGGCTCCATTTTCTGTCATTTTCCTATTAGCTGAGACCTGACATATGTTTCTGGAGGATATAGAACTGGTTTTTTTTGGTACTTCCAACAGTTACAGATGTTTTGATGTTCCTCTGCTCTCCTCCCTCCCACCCCCTATATTTGGAGGTGTTTGCTTCAATGTCAGTCACATTTGACAGTTGTTTCTTAAACTTTTCTGTAAGTACAGATGCATAATGCTGCTATCACCAGAAAAAATGTGGACTTTTACTTGTGGTCAGAAAGAACTCTGAAGTTTGCATAAGGCATTTCTTTCCTGGAATTTTTTTTGTTCCTATACCATTGTATATTACTGTGATTTAGCAGCATGGCTTGTGGTTTACTCTCAGGACACACTTCATATAGGAAAAGGTTTCCTAAGTGCTCTGAGGGCCATAGATGGAGTAATTTCCATTTTCCTTTTAATTTTGGGCCACCAACCTTCAGGGGCAGTTTTGCTCTGCAGCTGTTGCTGGTTGAGTTAAATTCTGAAGCTGCTTCTTCTATGTATCATGTCAGTGGAAAGAGTACAACTGGAACTCCAGTATCTCAAACTTGTGCTTACTTTGGACTTCTTTTCTCTAAGAGGAAACTCTTCCTTTCCAGAGGAAACGCAAACTAAACAGCTTCAAATCCCTTTTGCAAGAGAAAATCTCGTCTAGAATACATATAACAGATGGACACTTGTACTTGGCATAAATGTAGACAAATGAGCCAAAGTCTTCAAGGGAACTTGTGAATCCTAGATGTAGAGCGAGAAAATTAGGTTGGGAAGGAGCTGAACTAGTGCTTATATGCCACCTAAGCAGATAATATTAGATCAGTCAATGGCAGCAAAGCCATGAGTAGCAGTAGACCAAAAGGCACTGTCACATGCAATAGTGCCTGTGTGTCTAGAGCTTTACTAGGCCTAGAGGATATGAATAAGGGAGATACTGAAAAGGAAAACGTTGTGCATTTGTATACTGCTCTTTGGTTTGTTTGTTTTGTCTGTTTGTTTTGTACAGATCTGGGATGTGCTTGGGAGCCCCAGTCCTTTTGCACCACAGAGATCTGGAAAACTGACAAGTCCTCCCAGTGGGGGTAACAGGTAGTTAACACAATAATACCAAAATTAATTTGCCCTAAACCATGTTTTTCCTGAACTCAGTCTGGGGTCTGTACGCATCTTTGTGGGCTAACCAGAGCTGTCTGCTGGGTTCATGATGCACTATGTATTGCTAAAGGCTAAGTGGGAAATATACCACACCTTGAGCATGACAAATAAGTTCTATCCCTATATTGTGAAATTCCATCTGCAGATAGTGTGGACTAGAAGAATTACACACAATCTCAAGAAACCACAGCTTCATTGCAATATTTTTTTTATCTGTTCTGCTGTTTATCAACCAACTGCCAAGAAGTAGGAGGCTCTCATCTTGATTTCTCACTGAAATTAAGAGAAGTAGTTTGTGTACGTCTTCCTGAACACTTTCTGAAACATTCCAGCTGGCATGATAATTTGTGAGCTATTCATCTTGCCCGAGATTCAGCTGCTAAATTATTTGTTAACTGTATTTCTTGCATTCATTGTGTTCTGGTCTCCTAAATGAAACAGCTGTGAATGTATTTACAGTCTGAGAAAGCTGGAGCAGTGATGGAAGTCTGCAGTTTTAGTCATCGCTCATCAGCTGACGTAAAGGCAAAACCAAAGGGGAGCATGTGCTTACTTGCTCGCTGGTCTTTGACTATGTCCATGTGTTGCCATTTAATTTGGATGGATCAGAGAAATCATTATTCAAACTTCTGATAATTCAGGTCTGTGAGGGCTTATTAAATCCCAAACATGATACGGAAATATTGGTAAAGACTCCAGAAAATACAGTTATGTATATTCACGGCCGTGGTGAAATATAAAATAACTTCTCAAAGCAAGGAATGGAATTAAAAAAACAAAGATCACAAGTTATTTAGTGATTAGTCTGTAATTAGAAAAAAAATCTAAAATGTACCATTTTCAAGCATCCTGAAATTCTGTTGCTTCAAGCCGGCCTTCCCACAGATCCTTGTACAAATACACTAAAGTTGCTTCCGAAACTTCAGTGACGACAGAGAAAACTTTCCTGGATTTGTATTTATCTAGAGAATTCACTTTGTTACCACAAAGTCACAAATGTTTTTAGAATACTTAATTATTGTGTTTGGTTTAGAAAAACAGCATCTAATTGACAGCAGTTATCTTAGAGCACAACCAAAAGATGGCAGCAATCCAATACTTTTTTCTTCCAAGCAGACAAGAGACCGTTTATTTACAGATTTCTGAACTCTGCTGTGTTATCAGAAGGGAAAGAGCCTATGGATTCCATTTCCTATTGGAAGTGATTAAAACAATTGGAGAGGTAAAAAATACTCTGCAGTTTTTTTATTAACGTAAGAAAACAAAGCAGAGAATGAACCATATTAAGATGAAGAACTTGCCAGACCAAGGAGAAGTATCCTTTGTTTAAATGTTTTCATGTTGGACAATTCCCAGATGAGACTTCACCCTGTTGCGGCAAAAAGACCCAACCAGACCCCCCAATAAAGAATTCATGTCCCAAAACACAAGGAACAGGAGGGACAACCAGAAAGAGGCAAGTTTCCTTACCATTTAACAGTGAACCTGCCGTGATTTCTAGTGTGTAACCTTAATATCCGTGTGCTTCGCCTTCCGCGGTGACATTGACAACGGAAATGACCAGATTAATGACTTGATCTTCTCAGGCCTTCCTGCAGCCCTGTGAGGTCAAGGAAAAGGTCCCCAGTGACTCCATTTTTGTCTGAATCAGCTGCTGTCTGGTGGGATGCCAAAAGGGCCTGAAATTGTGCAATGTACTAATGTGCACCTTATGCTGGGTTTGGATTATCAGAGCAGTCAGGGAGGTGATAACAAAACAGAAGCTACAAAGAGATCTTGGGGGCAAAATGGGGAATTGACTGTTTATTTGGCTTACAGTGCTGAAAAATTCCCAAACAACAAACCCCCAAACAGCCAAGTTCTCAAACAAAGAGCCTTTACTCCCAACCCCAAGGATTTTCAAGTTCAAACACCTCACAAATCATAGCGCATAACATCTTTCAAAACAGAAAATCCCTTAGGAAAAGGTTTCTCATAATTACAAATTTCCTTGCAGGAGATTGCTCAACAACTCTTAAGCAACATTTCCATTATGTGCAAAGCCAACACAAAAACTCATAGTGTTCCAGAGTGCATTCACTTGCTGGTGTAGCTGTGTGAGGTTACTACTTTGTAGGGGGAATGTGAATTAGGGACACAATCCTGGGGCTTGTGAACTGGCATGATCACCTTATTAAGGTTGTTCATACATTTCAGCAGGACTAATGCCCTGCTATTCAACCACTGTGGTACCTCACTGCAGAAATACTTTGGGTGGTTGAAGGCTGTCCAAATCAGGGGCCATCACTTATTCTAAGTGATGAAAAGCCCACTAATATTTTCTTTGACTTAGTATTTATTTTTGGTAGCTCAAGGTTCCAGGCTGAAATCAGCCATTTCATGATACGTGATTGACACACTTCTGTCTTCTGAACAGAAGCAGCTTGTCCAAAGGAAGCAGGGTGTGTAGGACTTGCTTTTTCCTATATAAGGTTTTAAGAGAAAAGCTACAGGAGAAAAGGGTCAAAAAGGCTTCAACAGCTGAAATGTAATGGAAAATTTGCCTGCTTTCAAAAACCTTAATCTTTTCTTTGTGACTTTTGACTTACCCTGATATTAGATAATTCTAGTTATACAACTCTGAATAGCTACTGGATTTTATCCCTGAGGGGGGAAAAGTGAATTAATTCTGTTTAACCTCTTGCAGAAATTCAGATTCTTTCCTTCTATCCCTGCTGTGTTTTATTTAGACAGCTGCTACCTACAGCTGTGAAGGCACACCTTGTTTTGGTCACAGGTCTGCAACTTCCCAGTCCTCCTTCAATTACTGCAGTGCAGTCAGTGCTGACCCAAATTTACAAGCCAGGAGGGTTGAAAGCAGAGTGTGATGTGGCTCTAGAAGAGGCACACAAATTCTTTAACCTCTTTGTTAAATAAACAAAATATTGATGCTTGTGGTCAGTTAAACATCTGCATTTCACTTCAAGCATTAGTGAACTTTGAAAATTCAGTACCCTCTGTTTTTATTAAATTCAACAGTTTGACAAAACCTGGCTGTCAAAAGTACTTTTAAGAAGTGACCAGTAAAGAATGGTGTCCTTTATCACTTTGAAAAAAAAGATGTACTAAGCTTTATCTTTTTTTGGTGGCTCACACATGTACCCTTTGTGTGGATGGTGGCTCCTTTACTAATCTTACTAAGTGTTCTACTTCTTGTCTATGTGGTAATTAATTGATATGTCAAAATTCAAGGCTTTTCCTCTCAAGAAAAAGCTGCATAGGAAGAGGATCATTCTCATAGCTATCCTAAAGCTTAAAGATTGTTTATTTTTGCAGAAGGAGATACAACATGAACAGATTTTCTTCCCAAAAAAGCAAAAGCATGAAATTATTTAGAAATTTAAATAACTTCTGAGGAAATAGGGACTATCACATTGGTCTACACTAAACCCCAAAGGAATTCAAGACACATATGAATTTTTCTTTAATACCTTTGACCTACTGTTTTAAGGTGAACAATTTACTTCCTGAAGTATAGTTCTTGAGGCAATACAAGATGAAGAATGTCCTGGGATACATGCTAACCAGGGTTTGCTCCCATGATGTCCCAATCTACTGCTCTAGTCTACTCATGGGATGAGTGAAATTTCTTCTTGGAGTGTGCCGGGAAGAGTTAATGCCCAAGTAACCCATATTTTGGATGACTTTCCAACAGAAAAGGGTGAAACTTGTGAGTGGCGTTCCTTATTTCACTTGATCAAGGAGCAAAATGCTGTAACTCAAAAGCTGAGAAGAGGAAACTCTGAGAAGAAGGTCACAGGCATGAGGTGACAACAGCTCCCTGAGGCTGAACATGTCACTTGTCACTGATCCAAGCAAAGAGTGTTGGCTGCAGCTGGCTCCTTTCTTCTAGAGAAGGGTTCAGAGAACACAGCCAGCACATTCCCACAAAACCCAACCCTGCTGCTTTACGTAGCCAGGCCTGGCATGGTAATGATCCCTGGACTGCCTGTGGGTCTTCTGTGACCCGAGAGCCGCAGGATCACCACCTCTGGTACACAGAGGAGGGCACACAAAGGGGGTTTTTTCTTAATGCTTTCTGACTCTAGCTGGCTGGTATTACTAAGTATGTCTGATTTATTTCTCTTTGAATGAAATGTTTTGTTTAATCTCAAATAATCTGTCTCAATTGGCTGAGTATGTGGAAATATTTCAGTTTGGGACAGACCCAAAACAATAACCGATAACTTGTTCTTTTTGGTTGTCATTGTTTTCTTTTTGTTAGTTTTTGTTTTTTTTTTCCCCCCTGTTGGCTACTGAACAACAAAAAAAGAATTTGCATATTTTCTGTTTTAACATCAGCTGCAGAGGACCTCAGTAGGATTATGCCTTTATTTGAACCTGAATATCAATGTGAAATCGATGTGATCAAAATCAAAGCAGTCTCTGAGAAATAACCAGGATAGAGAAGACAGGATACTTTGCTGTTTTAGATGTACTGCTTTCTTTATGACAAACTTGAATTCAAACTGAATTAATATGGGAATCTCTTGAAGGTGATATTATTTGGGGATTCATGGTTTCCTTTGGTTGGGTATAGAAATAGAGCTATAGGTGGTGCACATGTTCCGTTTCAGGATAGTGTTCACTTGTCACTATGTAATGTGAGCAGCTGGTTTAGATCAGGACATAATGACAGGTTTTAAACTTGTTAAAAAGTGGTTTTTCTGGACCAGGACTTCATATTTTAAGTCATCATCAGAATTACGATTTTCAGACAGTGTGATCTTTAAAATCTTCAACTGGGATCTCCACATCAGCTGTCTCTAGTGAAGGTAAAATACAATGTGGAGAAGGGGACAGCATGAAAGACCGGGAAATAATTTTTCATGTTTGTCTTACAATAACATAGTACAGAATAGAAATGGAAGTAATGCTGTTAGAAACTACTCAACACAAACAGGGTTTAGAGAGATGAACAAGAGCTTTGGCTGTATCTTGCTGCAGAAAGGATTCTGAGGTGTGATTGAAGACTCATGCTGCCTCTCCTGTAGAGCCAAGCAAGGCTGTGGTTTCTGCTGCATCTGCGTCATCAGTGTTTGACTCTCAGATGGAAAATAAGAATTAAAAAAATTCCATTCTTGTTTGTCCAAGCACAAATTAAATAACTATAATTTTCTTTGTCTGCTGTGACATTGGAGAAATGGAAATAGCTCACTTAGGTGCTGTCTATGAAGGCACACTCTCTCTCTCCTTTCCCTTCATCCTCAAGGACTTTGTTATTTGAAGCTGTCATTTAACATGTTGATCACCAAATTAAACACGTACAACTACTGTTATTTTGCATTGTTGTCACAGGAACAATGTTAAAGCAGTTATCCAGTAAACACAGCTTAGATTAGGTGAAACACAGCTGCCAAGAGTAGCTCACATGAAGAATGAGATAAAGAATGTGGAGTAAATTTAAAAGGTGTGTTTTGGGTAGGCTAGATATGTAATTAGGGTCAATCCAGGGGTCACTTTTGGTAAATTAGCAACTTCTTTTTTTATTTTTTTTTAACTCAGTGCTGAATATCTTTGAAAAGGCTGAACTGAAAAACATAACAGTCTCAATTACACTTTGGAAGAGTTCCCGTCAGACCTACTTATGTCCGTCTGCAAGTTCAGCCTGTCGGATCACATTGAGGTTTTCTTAACAACAAGCAGGGCAAGCAATGTCACTGAAAGAAAACAAAACTGAGTTCTGTGGAAAATAATGAATAAGGGAGAAGCTGCACTTTCTGGGAAAGCTTTTGTAAATGAAAGAAGGAGAAACTAGTCAGCTAAAAGAATCTTATACTGTAAGGAAATGAAATTTCTCTAAGTAGGTGTGTTAGTGGTGCTGGTTTCATAATCAAATAGAAATGTTTGCAGGCACTGCTTGCTTGTGTCTGATGTGTCCCCAGACCATGGGCACAGCACTACTAGTGCTGATGGGTTTGCTAATCTGGGTGCAGAGCTAAACTCTGGCAAGCCTTGGTTTCACAACTGTAGCTCTAGCTGTGTATACACTTGGTTTGTAAGATAAGAGGTCCTGGTGCAGCATTATCCACTGTCCATCTGCCTTCCTATTCCCATAGTTTTGCTACAAAGTGGTGCTGTGACATTTACAGTGGAGGTGTGGCGAGATGGAACTACAGCTTTTCTCCTCCAAAACTGCCTGCAAAGTAGCCCACTTAAGCTTTATATTGTGAGCTACTTATTACAGAGAAAAGGTTGTCTTAGGAGCTTAATAATTTTTCTCCAAGTTTTACTGTTATTGTTGCCTCTAAACCCAGGTACAATAGAAATTAAAAGAAGAAAGCCTGGCTTATCCAATGTCACATTACCCCACTTTACATGTATTGTATATATTACTTTCTCTAAGTCTTTGTAGATGAGATATCACTATGTAAAGAGAATCAAAGAAAAGAAATGATTGGAAAAAATTGGGTCAGTTATTTGGTGAAGTTGTGGCATTTTCTCCCTCCTGTCAATTAACTGATCTTATAATGATAATGCAAACAAGATTTGGGATATGAATGCAGCATAATGGCCCCCATTTGATTATTGCTCTCTGGTCATCAGTTCCCAATAATCTTCATTAGCATTAGTTCTACCTACACCTTTATTGTTCTTTTCACAAAAGACAGCAAGGATTGGACTGAGCTTCCTTCTCTAAAGGTGATAAGATTAGCATTAGTATACACTGGCAAGGCAATGTAGCAATACCAATTTATCACCTCTTCCTTAGTTATGATTTCCTCAGTCCTACTTCTCAAGCTTCCTATCCCCAAAGTAAATTACGTGATTAGTTTATTTATTTTTTCCCTATGGTCATGCTACTGTAACTCAATGAAGTCTATCAGTCTCTGCTTTATTTCCTATTTTCACTGTTAGACAAAAGTAAAATCTTGACTAGGAGGTCAAACATGATACAGTGGGAACAAATATCTGATATTTTTTCCAATATATTTCCAGTGTTTTTTCTTTAACTGGTCCAAATATTATTTTTCACAAAATGTCAAGAGAATAATTTAAGTATTCTATCATAACTATTCTCTTGTGAGTAGATTTTTTTCTCAGCGCATGTAATAGGAAACAGTATAAATTTTCATCTTCCTACTTTTTCCAATTACCTGTTATCTAAATTAGGTTACAGCTTAACAGGTAAGCAATATAAATAATTACCTAGGACTTTTTATTAAATTTGGATAGTTTATGATTTAACACAGGACAGTGTGCTAGGCCATCTTGTCTACATTGTATTTCTGCCAAGAAAGATTGGACCAGATGATCCTTAAAGTCACTTCCAGCCTGGGTCAGTTGGAATATTGACCATTGGTCTGAGTCATCCTTTTCCACTGTAAGTGTGAACTCCATTGGCAGTAACCATATGTACAGCCTTTGTTAGCCATATGTACATGGCTAACAGATCTAACAGACACAAAGACTTTGAAGCTGGGATTAGAAATGTTAAAAACATCCCAAAAAACTCGTCATACATGGACACGGACCAAATTCTAGAATGGAACAAAATCTGTGTCTCTCAAGATTGGATTTCATTATGGAGCAAACACACGAACTGGGTGGATAGACACTGAGTGCTTTTCAGCTGTGTTTAATTTTCCTTCATCTGTTAACCAGGAAACAGGTATTATTATTACTATTTCACTTTATACAGGGGGATAAGAAGTAGACAGAAATTTATTTAAGGTCATTCAGGAAGTCTACAGCAGAAGAGAGGAAATCAGGAATTTCTGAGTTCCAGACCAGGACGCTAAACGTGGGACAGCTCATTTCCTCTCTGTAGGAGACTCTGCTGCCAGATTGCATTAGATGAGAACAAGTCTCTCGTGTTTACATTTCTTTAAAACAAACTTTCATTAGGAATGGATTCAATACATCACAAATACATTATCAAGATTACCATGAAATGTTTATAAATCTCTAATCCTAAGGATAGAATTGGCTCACGTAAATGAAAATGAGATAACAAGACTCAGGACAAAAGCAAGTAACTTTTCTGAGGAGAAGAGTAAGGTTGTTTGCTGATGTAAGGCAAACGAATTGAAAAAACTTGGACAAGTTTTTCTGAATTAGGGATAACTTGTTTGTGTGATTGAATATGTCAGAATAATTTAAAAGCTCATTTATTATGAAACTGAATCTGCTTGTTTGAATACTGCATTTCATCTAATCCCCCGAGGCTGTTTACATAAAAGCAAACAATCTGCTAATGTTAAAAATTTTACTCACTTCCCTCATTTCCCAGTTCTTTCTTGAGAAAAAAAAAAAAAAAGGAAAAGAAAGAAAATCACTTCTGTGCAAGATTCCTAAACTTACAGAGACTGTCCTTTTGCAAGAGCCCAGTGTTGCTGAGCTGCCATCGTCTGCAAAAGATGTTGCTCAAGTAAGTAATATAAAAAAAATCTGCTTTAAAATCAAATCAAATGAAACTGTTTATGCTTAGAATTAGCCTTACTGGATTATATGTGTTGTTTAACACCTTGAATACACTGTAGTGATACTCTTAATTTTTACAGCACCAGTGCATTCCTCACCTTGGTTCCAGGACAAACAGCTCCCAGACATAAGCCAGGATACGTTTTCAGTACAGTGACTGTACAGACACAACTTGTCTTCAATCTTCTTTTTTTTTCCTAGGTACTTACATACTTCAGTTACCATCAGATTAATTAAATTTTTTTTTTCTGCGTTTTTCCTCACATTTAATGAAGGTTTTCTAATCTCCATGAAATTTAGGTCTTCATTTTGCCAGCATTATTCCTTCCATGGCTCTGCTGTAGTGACAGACAAACAGACTGGTCTGTGTTTTGCCTGTGAGTGAACAGCCATTCATTTATTTGGCTGAGTGCAATCCTGCTGAAGTCAATGGAGATTCTGTCTTTAATTTCCATGAGTCTTGACTTTCAGCCTGTGCCTCAAATGAGGGTCAGAAAGTTCCCAGAGGCAGCAGCCAAAGCCATGGATTTGATTAAATCTGCAAAGCTGGTATTGCTGGTAATTCAGCCAGCTCTGCTTGTGGGATGAGACAGGTTCTGGTGTCCAATGGCAGCCACATCCACATGTCCAAATGCAGGATTGTCCATGAATCAATACAATGAAAGATAATAATCTTCATCAAAACAATTTTTTTTTTTT
>VXBB01016568.1:54390-68589 GCA_013399915.1 Illadopsis cleaveri
TATTTTTTTTTTTTTTTTTTTTTTTTTTTTTTTTTGGTGTTATTCTGCAGCCAAAATTTAGGTATAAAGAAAGTTGAAAGTACTTCACCCTTTTTGCTATTTCATGATCATGAAAACATGTGTCTTTTAAAAAATAAGTGTCTGAATTTCTCTGGCTTCCCAAAAGAACATTAAATGCTTGTTTAACGTCTGTCAGGTAAATACAGATATAAAACTTCTTTTAGATTTGCATACATTCCTTTCTATTCAACATTGGAACACAGGGAAGACTGAAGCTGGAGTAAGGCTCCCATAATAGCCTTCTTCATTGCCACCCATGTCCCCTCTTCCCAAAATTCTGTAACCTTCCTGATCTCTGTTACTCTTCAGTTAAACACCACCTTGCACCCCTCCTATCCTATTAATGTGACCACTTGTCCTTCACTCTCTCTTCTCTTTCCTTTGGGAATGATTTTCTTTTTCAGGCTTATCACTTCATATAATTATTTTTTAAAATCTGTTTCAACAGATCACATCACAGGGGAACAGCTTTATCCTAAAGCTGTTCTCACAAGTCCTTTGGGAAAGGCAGGATGGTGTATTTGATCAAGGAATGTACTGTTTTGTCTTCTGGAAGGTGAGTGGTGATTATTCTAGGCTGGCTCTTTTCCCTATTTCCTTATCAACAGTCTTGGTACCTACACAATTTCTCTCTCCCAGCTCTTCAACAAAACATAAGAATTCTTGACACGCATAATTTATCTCCAAGACTAGTATAAGCTCCAATACCAGAATATTATTTCTCAGTTTTACCCATTATCTTGTTTTATATGAATCTTGCATTTACAGTGCTGCTGTGTCTGTCAAGATGAGTCTTCTGCTGTGTTTAAAGGTGATATTTCTAATAATGCTTGATAATGGTGTGCATTTTTTGTTGGAAAAAAATAAACCCCAAAACTATGTCCAGTCTCATTACCTTTTCTTTGATCAGATTTTTCTCTATATTGTTGACAAGGTCAAAACAGGAGCTCTTTGCAAAGATTAATTATCAACCAAGGCTCTGATGTTGTAATGCATAGTGTGTTTTCAGTTGTGACAGGAAATCTCAGCTCATACAAGGGCTCTGCTCTATGGAGCCTGTAAAGCAACACTGGCTCCAAACAGGTTGGGCTGGAATCCCAAATCTGCAGTTTTTGTTTGCTAACAAAATCTTCCCACCAGTGACCTCCCTTGTGCTCTTCAGCTCAGTGAGTTCCCGCACAATGTACTGCAATTTGACTTCTCAGAATTGGGAATAGGGGTAATGGGGGCACATATTGCAGACTCTGTTTTGATAAATAGATAGGATTTTTCTCCCTACAATGGGGTTGGCAAATTACTAGGTTTCAAGCGTTTCAGTGATTTCACTGCTTTATTGCTATCAACTATGATGAAAGCCAGGTCATTGGTTCACTTGACTCCTTCTGAAAATGAGGCTACTTTCAATTTTTCTAGTAAGACTGCTTTGGAGATTTTGTGTCTTTTGCTTGGTCTTTTGCAATTCCTGAGATAGAACTGGAGATTCTGCTCAGGCATAGTAAAAGTAAGGTTGAGCTCATGCCTAATCTTTCAGAATTTTGTGGTGCACAGTTTTCAGGTAGGTAGTGAATAATCAGTCTGGATTATTTTCTTCTTGAAGAACTATGTCAATAAATTAGGAATCTGTAAGTGATTGCCACAGAAACTCACAAGAAGTCCACACCACAATACAGGCAGTATGAAGATGATGTCTCAGTAGCTGTGTATTCTTCTGGACTCTAAAGAACCTTCATGGGAAAAGAGGCTGATATTAAGAATTTCATTCTCTCCTCCTTCAAAAAAAAAAAAAATTCTTGGTAAGAAATAATTTCACAGAAGACAAACTTCTCACCAGCTCTTGGCAGAATTAAGTACCACTTATGGAGACAGAAAAGTTAATGGAAGAATGAACTGCATTCTAAGAAAGGCTGTTGTAGCTCTTACATGTACCATTTCTCTGATCATCCAAGAAATGTTATAGATTTCATTAGAAAGAAGAACATTTTTAGCTTCTGATAGGCAAGCAATAAGAGACACACATTATTTTAAAGCAATAATTTAGTTTCCATAAGATTCAACCAGCTATTCTGGGGCCAGCGGTGACACTGATTACTTCAGTCAGCAGGGGATGATCAGAACCATTTAATATCCATTGGAATAAACATTGAGGTAGAATCAGGAATGCTTTCATGCCTCAACATTGATTGTTACTGTTATGCAGGGGAGAAAACTTTTAAGAGAAAAAATCAGATAAAGATGGATAGTGTGTCTAGTACTGAACTGTAACAAAGAAATAGTCAAGTAAAGGAATTTGTTAAATAAGCAGTACAGTATTTATTCTGAGGCCGTCTCAATGACTATGTCTGAAGTGATCACAAGGAGGCAATCTGGACATTTAAACAAAATAAAAATGGCTGAGTCAGATGATCCATGGGAACTGTTTTCTCTCTTATTAGTCTGTGGCCAAGGCAAAGCATTGGGTGTAACTTTTTTTCGCTACAGAAAGGACAAAACCAGACAAGTGTCTGGTCCAGATGACCTGCAGCTCCTTTGGCAGAAGGTTCAAAAGCAGGAGGTGAGCACTCTTTGCATTTATTGATGAAGAGTCCTGATCCTGGTTTTCATGTGTTTGGTAAAGTAATTGAGACAGCAAAGCCTTAGCCTGCTGAGCTGTGAACCCTCATGGGGGTTAATTTTGTGGTCAATACAGGACACCAATGATAATGCACTCTATGTCATTTAATCAAAATTTCAGGGAAAAGGATGAAATGTAGGCTACAGCTGCTCAAACCTGTTGGAATGACTCTTTTCCAAATGCAATCAAGCTCTCTGCTGAGAATCTGATTCACAACATCCTCAATGTGATTCAAGTGTTTAGGGCCCTTGCATTCTAAGGATAAGGTTTTGTGTGAAGTATGAGAAAACAAGGAGCATGGAATATAAATGTCAGCTGTAACAGTGTCTGGCTGTAGAAAAATTAATGCCGTGTTAGAATTTTAATTCCTTCCTGAGTGAATTACTCAGTCAAATTCAGGCCCACTGGAAGAAAGAAGGCAGAAATTAAATTTCTAATGTAGATATGCTCCTGTCAATGTCATACACATGGGAAAAATATGTAGTTGCATGAATTTGAGCTTTAATTAACTATATTTCAGCATAATTGCAAGTATGAGCTGATTTAGGTATAGGAATTCATGAAGAAATGCACCTTAAAGTTTACTAAAGCAGGTAATATATTTTCAACCTCTATTTTTAGATCAGTCTTCTGAACAGGGGAGGGGTTTTGGCATATTTCTTGGTATAAGTGATTTTTGGTGCTTTGGTTTTTTTGGGGCTTTTTTGATGTTCAAGCCTGAATTCCCCTACAAAACAAAACCCAAATTTTTTTGTCTTCTGCACCAGCAAGGCTCTTGGGTACAGCTTGTCCCCAGAAATGTTCTAGGGAAATGTAATATGATTTTCTTCTGTTTTAGTGAGGGCTTAATTGTGCAATGGTAAATAACTTAATTGCTCATTTAGCAAAGCCTAAATCAATGGTGATGCTGATGCACAGTTATATTCTGTGTTCCAATCTGTAACTCATTTTCTGACTCAGAAAACTAGTGATTCTTAGGAAAATAGTTCTTGAACAGAATTTAGTATTTTTAATAGATTTTTTTCTATTGGCATGTGTAAAACTGCAGTGGTTAACCTGAAAACCTGACTCAACTGTGTGACAGTGTGACAGTCTGTGACAAGAGGGCTCTGCCATGCACAACAGAAGATCGTCATCCCATGGTCCTGGCACAAATTCTGTGTGCAGTTAGGGGTTCTCTTTATAGAGAGTGCAGAATAATTTGCTATTTCCTAAAGATAGTGAGGCAGTAGAAGAACCATTTGTTTGGATCATTATGGTTTGGATCATTACTGAATTTTTGAAAAGAAGATTGTCCCACAGCCTACTACTGTTAGGGTTTTCATTGTTGTTTTAGGGTTTGGTTTTAGTTAGGTGGTGGTGGTGGTTACTTTTCTCTCTTCATTTATCTGCTCCCAAAACAGATAACATACATTTTATGAAGATATTAACAACTCATGGATATCAATACATTCCATTCACATATGACTGAATATAGCTTAACTGCTACACAACTAATTCGGACCTCAGCAATTTACCTCCAGATTTTATTCTGTTGTCAATATGCCTCATCCAATGTCAGGACAGAAAACTTAAGCAAAATATTAAATATTACTTGCTGTAAACAGCTGACAAAAAGCTCACAATGAATTTCATCAAAGAGTAGGTTCTGGCAAACAAAGCACACTGCGATCTTACAAACCTCTGAGTCACTTTGGCCTATTCTTTTTTAATACCGTACATTGTTTGTGATATGTGCTCCTCTTCCTGTGACATTTACTGTACTGACCTTGCTGGGATATTCTGTTTTCACATTCAAATCATAAAACCAATTTTTTCCAAGTAAAACATGGAAACATGGGATTTGAAAACAGCAACGTTTCCTGGCCTTTGATCATTGAAGGGATCATGAAAAGAGTCAGTGGTTTCATGCAGCCGAAAGATTTTCCTTTGTATTTATTTCATTCAAGTATGGAATTTTTAAAAGAATTATTACTCATTGATCTGTATAAAGTATGATGTTTTCATTGGATATTCAGTCCCAGATTAACTCGAGACTTAATAGTTCAGTAAAATTAACCCCCCATGATTTAATTCATTATGATCAACCAATCAATACATCTAAAAAAAAAAGCTGCCAAGGAAATATATTTCACATAATATACTCAATGAAAAACAAATAGCCAATTTTTAATTGATATGATCCTAGAAAAATAGAAGTTCTGTTATCAATCTAAAAGTATAATATTGTTATGGGTGATTTCATATTCTTAATGTAGGATGTAGTTATTATTTAAGAAGTAGATTTAAAAAAAACTGATAGTGTTTATTTTCAGAAAGTGGGAAATATTAAGTAAAAATATTTTCTCTTTTCAAGCATGGAAATTTCTTTTCTTGTCTTTCATAGCTTGCTAGTATCTTCCCCAAAAAACCTAGCGGCCTGTGTTACCACTACGAACCATGATGTCTTTCTATAAATGTTACCTTTCCATTCTCATATGAAAACCAAATCTACTCATGCAAATCTCATCTGCCATGACTCACTGTCTCTTTTTTCTCCCCCTGGCCTTTGAGATGAAAATAATCATACAAATGCAAAAAAGAGCAAAATTTAAAAAAAAAACCCCAACCAAACAACAAATCACCACTTCCAATGTAAAAAAATAATTAATTAAATAAACTGAAAAAATACTGAAATGAAATTTGTGTGGTTGAACGGGGCTGTCTGGTTTGGCTCTCCTGTTCAGTGTTGCATCAGCACCCTGCCAAAACACATCACAGCTGCCCACCTCTCATTTTACTACATTCTTCTGATATTTTCTATTGCTCAATCTAGTCCAGTTAGCACTAGTTTTGTCTCCTTGGGCTTCACCCTTAACATTAACTTTCTTGTTTTTGGTATTTATGCTCATGTAGAATATAATTTCATCTCCCACTTAATTTCTGCTTAGCCAGGTTTGATTCATTTACAGCATTCCCTCAAAATTCCCATTTTTCATTCAACTCCTTAATTCTTACCCATATGTAATTCTTTCCAAACTCTTGGTTATCTGTGGCAGCAAGGCAGAGCTATCTAAATTTTTCTAGATGTGAGGAAACAGTAGCATTTTTTCCTAAATGATTCCTTTTTTATCAGCTTATATCTGAGATAATGGAAGACCTTCAGAAGACCTCAGAAGAGAGTGCTGTGAAAGCTAAGAAAAAATACAGGAAAGACTGATCTTCTTGAAAAATAAAGTCCAGGAGCCATCCAAAATGAAACATGGAGATTCACTGTCAGTTTTTACTCCTTGAGTACAGCTCAGGTGGAGCAGGACCAAAGCAGTGAGGGCTCAAGGTTTACCCTTCATCCTAAGGGCTGAGTAACAGTCAGAAGGAAATAGCTCTGATCTCATATTGGCAAAAGAAAGTTAAAAAGGAAAGCAGAAGAATCAAAGCCATTACTCAGGATGGGATGAAATGTCCTCTAATGAAGGTCTTGATAGTTGACTACTTAGGAAAATTTCAGCAGAAATGGTACTTGTCCAGCAGCCTCACAGACTCATCCATTTAGTACTTTCCTAATCCAAATCATGCTACTCAGTGGCTGTCTTGTTTGCACTGCAGTGCTACACAGTGCTAGTATTATGGATTAATTTTGTACCTTTTTTCATTTTACTTCTGGAAGAAAAATGTTCTTTACTGTTTTACTTCTACTAAGCAAACGCCCCTGCCTAGTCCAGTTTCCCAAGCTAGAAAGTAGAAGTCTGATGCATAATTTCTTGGTTTACTATTAACTAGCTATGACCCCAGGCAATCAGAATGTTAAAATGCTATTAATTGTTTTGGTACTAATCAGAGATTAAAAAAACCAATAAGCCCTTCTCATGTTTTTACACCCTGTAATGTTACTCATGGACTCACAAGCTGCTGAAGAAGGCCCAGTTACTAATTTTTTAAAAGTCAGAAGTCAGAATCATTCTTTCTGTGCTCGCTCTCACTTACATCTATGTACAAATAAATACTTGTTGCTGGCCTCTGAGAACCTTTAGGACATTTTTGTTCTGAGTACACAAACTTTCTCATCAAGCACCTGCACCTGGAGAGTGTGGCTGCAAATCTGTGACTCACAAATGTTTTGTCGGTGCCCTTGGACCTTCAGAGGCACATGGGCCCTACTGATCACTAAATCCTTACATCTCAAATTTGCTCGGTCAGTCCAGTCCTGTAGAGGCTCCTTACTGAACCTGAACACTTCCTTTGACTTAGGAATTCAGCCCTCTGCCCTTCAAAAAATCAGTGTGTTGACATGTACTGCATGTGAATTCCCCTTTGCTCTCCTCCTTCACAATAAGCTCTCAGACTCTGACACTTGTTCCTCTCCAAACACATTCCTGTTCTCTCTTCTCTCCAGTTAAACTCCACTAATGCAATTACTGAAAATACCATTATCTTTCATGAGCTCTCTGCTTGTCAAATCCTACTGTTTATCAAGGGTAACTGGCTTACTGAGATTTCAGAGGCAATTTTTCTGCTTGGCTTAAGACTACATCTATACAGATTGTATTAATTTAGTAAGAGCTGAATGGTTACATGGCTATCACATTAATATATTCTAATTAAGGATATAAACTTGTTTACCACTTTCTTTAGCAGAGATATTACTTGAGGTAAGCCAACACTGAGAACTACTTATAAAAAAATTAGATCATTCTTAATTAAATATTTCCACAGAGACCTCTTCACATCATAAATGAGTGCTCTTTCTTTTCATTAATGTGAATTTATTTCTTCATAAAAATTATCTTCTGCCAGGAAATTCAAATACTTTCACTTAGTTGAAAGCCTTGATGCTGAGTTCCTCCTTCTGGTTGTGGTTTATTGTTGAGTCTAAAGTTTCTACTTTGCTTTAAGTACGATTCTAGGGAAAAAGTAGTGTTGTGAAAACATGAAGTTTTTTCTAAAATTAGATTTGCCTGCCTAAGCTTTTGTCTTACTCTAACTTCATTTAGTTTACTTTGGTTTATCATAAAAAATTATTTCTCCTCACTTTAAGATGGTAAGACATTCAGGTAACTTTCTATTATTTATCTGGAACAATCACATATTTTTGCATTCCTATCAGTCTCTAGCTGTGGTGCCATGGCTCAGGGAGAGAACTGTTTATTTGAAATGTAATAATTGGCTATTCTGGGACTGCTTTTTCTGCTAACATTCAGATTTCTTCTGGCTTGTTTTTGCCATGTCTCCACTCTGGAGAACGGAAGAAGAGAAAAGGAGATACCATGAAGTTAAACGGAGTTAATTTAGTATAATTTTGTAGGATGTTTGCTCTTATGTCTCCAAATACTAAAGAGCTGAGTCATAAAAGAGAACATTTTTCCCCACATATTTAAATAAAAGAAAATTATATGTTATTGTAATGTGTAGAACTGTACTTCCACCCCTGATTAAGCCCACTTACTACAAATTATCCCAGCCTGACCAGGCAACATTCAGTCAGTAATGGCAAGATGTGTCTCCTTTGGCCTTTTAAAAATTTGGGCCTATGGCAGTACAAAAAAATGGATACTTTATATAACCATAAAGGAGGCAACCCTCGGTTCTGAAACACCAAATGGAAATTAAAAAAATACGTTAAAAAATGTTTAATCTGCTATTCATTAGTCAGATAAATGGGTACAGAATTGCTACATGAAGCTTCCTATAAATTCTTGGAGGGAATGCTTTCAAATTCCTAGTTCTATAGTTCAGTGATACACCTGCTCTATAATCACATTGCTGTTATTCTGTTCATCTTTCCTCATTTCTAAGGGCTGCACTTGTACAAAGTAATGCATAAAATTGCACCTAAAGAAGAATCAAACCACTCTCAGAAGGATCCTAATCATCTCCCATGTATGCCTGGTAATGTCATACCAGAAGAAAAGGGTTCAAGAAAATACCAGATGCAAAGTTTGCAAATGAGGAAGAAGGAAGGGGAATTATGGTCCTGCAGTTCTTTCTGATACAGCCAAATTAGTCACTATTTGTAGCGATCAAATAATTTTAGAGGAACAGTATGTGATTAAGATGAAAGTGTATCTCTAAGCAGGAATAAATGCAAATCAATAAAATGATACAATGAAAGGTTTCAGTAGCCACTTCTAATATTTAGTGTTGGTCATCATGATCCATTAGGGAATATCACTTGACCAATATGAGGCATCTTAATTTTTATGCTTAAGTAAACATTGCTCAGAACAAATGTGAATAGTAGAATAGAAGTATAGAATAGCAGTATAGAATAATTTTTTTTGTTGTTGTTGTTGCATTGAATATCCTGGAAGATTGCAAATATTCTGACTTAGATTGGAAACTTCTGGGTTTAGTAATTTTTTTTCCATTTGGAAGTTTTGTCTTTGTCTTTGATAGCTGGATGCAGGGTACTTGAGCTCCCTCCTCCTCTGCTAACACAGTTTGGCAATGATGACTCAGTCAAATTCAGCTGTTTCAGCAGTTTAGCACTTTAGTTTTGGGTTTGCTTATCTAGGAATTGCTTTGCAGGTCTGCTGATATGTCAGAAACAATATTTTCCTGGTACCAATAGTGCCATCAATAGTACCATCAGCCACCTGATGTTTAATTCCTTGGTTAAAGGATTGCCTCTGAATTAACTTCTTGGACCCTTCTTGTGAGATCACATGAAAACAGAAAATCGGTCTTTGCTCTTTCTAGTGAAAAGAACTACAATGCAAACATGTATGTCACAAATTATAGCAAACCTCTGTGTCCCCTCTCCTGCCTCCAAACCTCACCAGGGAAATTGAGGATATTTCCTCTTTGCTCTGTCTACAGCAACTCTTACCTCATTTGCCAGGAGCTGTGTCTCATTATCAAGAAGCAAAGAATTTAACTTCCTTGCTGATAGGGATGTTTAGAAAATAAAACACCATTATCCGCAGCTGTACTTCCAGTAAGAGCAAACAGTCCCTTTTCAGATATCAGCAGGTGGAAATCTCAGCAGAAAGATGCATGTTTGTTGTTATGATTCCTGATGACCTTTCTTGGTTTTGTCACTCTGATAGTGAATGCTTACTGGCATGTTGATGGTTTTAACCCCCTGAACTGATCTGGGTCTTGTTACAAAACAGCATTAATTTATATTTAACCACCGAGGAATTTCCTCCTTTAGCTGCACTGGCCAGTGTCCCAACTCAGGCAGTACTTAAGCCACAATTTGTGACTGTTTCACTGCTTCATGGTGAGGTATGAAGGTCAGAGTGGTGGTTGTCGGAATGACAAAACCATGGGTGAGTTGTCTGCATTCTGCTGAACCACACTTCTTTTAACTTCTTGGTGAATTGTCTTAACATATTTTAAAATGTGTATTTTGAATATGACAGGATGCAGAAAGTATTTTATCCACCCTTTGCAAGAATCAGTCAAACCCAAGATGCCAGGACAGATCTTTAAGGAGATATATTCTGACTTCATTACTTGCTTCAGATACCTGCAAGGTCTAACTGCACACCAGATGACTGTGCATGTGTTCTTACAAAATCTATTTCTTAGCTTGGGCAGAAACCTACTGTTTGGTCTTAACACTATCAAGCCAGGGTCTTGAGGACACACAACAGCCACATAACACTTTTAAGGAAGCTTTATTTGCTAAATTTATACGAATCTTTAAAAGGCTACAAATTTGTGACATCCTTTATGGTGCACTTACTGCCATTTTACTATGTGCATGATCACCTTCCCCATTACTGACCTAATTTTCTGATTGCATTGTCCAGACAGGAGGTGTAATTAATTTCTCAAGCAAAATTTGCCCTTATCAGTCTTAACTCTTTAATGAAATGAAATTGCAAATTGTCCTTCACTACTATACAATTTAAAACCAGTCTTGAAAATGTGCTGTAAAATCAAGTTAACAACCTTAAAAAAGACATGGAAATAATTCCTCATTTCATAATGAGAATACTAAAAAACACTACTAAAAATCCAACAAGAATTAGTAATGCTGGCGTGCCTAACAAGTGACTCAGATTTTCCAAGACTATAATTTTTTATCTCTGTTTCTGCTGTCTGACTATTGCTAACTTCAGAAGAGAGCAAACCTCTGTCCAACCTCTCAGCATTGGTTATTGACCTTCAGAAACTCATCATTTGCATTAATTTAATTTTTTTTCTTAGCCATATAATACTTAGGTTGGTATGTATGCATCAAAATATGTACAGTCTTTCTGATGTAAATCTCACCTAGTCTAAATCTCCTTTTGTGCCTTCATCTGGATGTCAGCTTCTTCATTTGAATAGCTCATTAATTGTGTATAGTTGGACCTTTGGTAGAAGTTGTTCTTTGTGGGTGGCAGGGCACTAATTCCAAAAGAGAAGGAAATCCAAAAGGACTGCTAATTTTGAAGAAATGAAAGGCAGTAACTCTAACCCTCTGTGGGGATGGGTACTGTAGGACTCATTGTCAGCGTCTGTGGCCTCAGAAGTCTTTTTTGTCTCAAAAAATTATGGGCTGATAAAGGTGGCATTTAACTGAAGGATTTTTCACTGACAGCTTTATTTGACTGAGGTGCCCCAAATCTGATCCTATATTCACAATTTCTCTGTACAGTTATCATGATTTACTACTTTTGTCTCTGAAATATAAAGGCTCTTATATCACTGCTATTTCACTAAATGGAAAGATGACACTTACTGTTGTCATGTACAAAAAGGAAAAGGTTTCCAATGTTTTGTAGCAAGAACTGTGAATATAACAAAAGTATATAGTAACTGTCATTGAAGGCTGCACAAGAAATTTATGAGTGGATGAAAAAGGAGGAACAGATACTGTTTTTATTTGCATTCCACCAACTTTGTTGTTGCTACTGAAATGCCTACCTGTTCATTTACAGCAAGCTTGTTTGAAGCTGGTATTTAGTGAAAAATTAGTGCAACACTTGAGTATGTTCCTGGATTTGTAGCAGGAGGCTTCGAGGATTTGATTACTGTACACTTGATTTGCAAACCAGCCACATGGTTCTCCATCCAGATGTTTTTTGTTGCATTTTCTTTCCACTCATTGGTAACCAGTGGGTGGACTGCAGTTGTCACAGGACAAGAGATATCTTTTTATCTCTGTATCTCTTTCTCTCTCTGTATGTTAAACTATTGCTCTTGAATTTAACCTCATTGAATGTGAGCAGGGAATTCTGGTTCCTTCATTCAAGCTGAAACTTGCGGCAAAAAGAGTACTTATCTTCCTGATTCTTGGAGTACCCAGGAGTGGGGAGTTTTGCAGCAAACAGGAGCAGCCCAACACATTAAGAAGTGCTGAAGTCAGTGAACTAAGCCAAGGTACCACCTCAGTTCTTCAGTCTTTGTATAGATAGAATGAGAAAGCCTGAGGAAACACTCCATTGTGGCTCCTGCACCTACAGCTTTTGTTCTCAGACACAAAAAGGAACTCAAACCCAGCTCCATAATGGCTGACTGTCAAACTGTTGAGAGGAAGAGCCACTGCCCTGATGAAAATGACATCAATCATTCCTCTCCCACAGCTCTTCCCCAGGTTTTAACCTGTGAAAAGCCTGCTGCCCTCTAAGAAAGCAGTGGCTGCCCATTCAGAACCCACAGCAGAGGCTGCCATGGGACAATTTTGGTCGCTCCTGTTTTCATTAGTAATAGGAGATGAAAGGAGCTGACCATCGGTTAGAATGAAAAACTTAGTTCTGCTGGTGTCACTGCCAGTTTTCACCCCTCCAACACCATCTGAAATCTCCATCCTACTTAGCCATAATTCTACAAACCCATCCCATTGCAGAGATGCCATTATTTAAGTTGTATCTGTATCAGGAGCACACAAATGTGTAGAGGGCTGAGCCCCAGACATCTCTCTCCTGCTTATGCCAATGCTTAACAGGCTGCTCACAGCTGTGAGCTGTCTTGCTCACAAGCACAAAACTGGGATGTGGCACTTTGTGCTCTTACAGCTGTACAGGTGCAGGAGCACTCCTCAGCGCCTCTTGTCTGAAAAGCGAGATGGAAGATTGTATTTACTTTCCTAACACTATTTCTTGCCTCTTTTCTCCATCACAGCAGCAACTGAAATGCCACACTCCCTGCTTTTGGCAGGCTGCTGCACTACTCAGAAGGCACTCTACACGATTGCCTTTCCCTTGCTACTTTTTTACAACCACACTGAAACAGCTGTCTTGAGGTTTTTCTGTTCTTCCCTTTGTCTTGATCTACCTGATAATGCTGTTTCAGCTTCTACCACCCAGACTGCAGTCTTGAAGTATCAACTAATTTCTTTTCAAGCAAAATTGCCCCCCATTTCAGGATCTTTGGGTGAAGAAGCCTGGCTAGGGAAGAAGGGCATGGAGGAAGCTGTTTGTAGTTTATCCATTTATCCCTGGGCAGGGGAACATAAAATAAACTCTTCTTCTCTGAACTGACAAATAATTGTCTTGTGATGCCAGGAATAGTACCATTCTGTGTGTCGATGAAAACAAATTTAAATTCTTGATCATTGTAGCCCACGATCAATTCTGTAATATTTTACAGTTTTGTTTCATAATTTGACATTGATTTTATATTTTGGCTTGTTTCTATAGTAAGAGTCCTTAATAAAAGTTCCCATTCAGGCCTGTTTGGCAGTACTGAACATTGATGGATGAAAGAACTTGAAAGTCATCTATAACTTCAAGTAACAGCTTGAGTGCATGATGGGAAACAACTTTCAAATTTCCAGCCTTATTGGTGGTATCGTTAATGCTTTATCTGGATGTGTTCTCATCCCATTTCTCCAGTAGAGAAATGGTCCAAGGAGCCCTGTTAGCTCTACTTGACCTCGGAGGCCGAGTACCTCGGGATATGCCCAGCCGCATCCCTGACAGTATTCCTGGGGCTACCCCTTCCCGAGCTCCCCGCGTGGTGCCGAAGTGGGCAGTTGGGAAGAAGCATGTGGAAAGTGAAGAAGAGGTGAAGCTGTGACTGAGCACAGATGTGGCTGAGGACAGATGTGGCTGAGGACAGATGTGGCCTCCTGTTTTCCCTATGAGTTGCCACTGCTGTGGCTGCAGCCTGGTGGGCAGGAACTCGCCCTGCCTGGCTGGGGTGGCCCTGCCATCCATCTCTGTGCTGTGACACGGCAACCTGACTGTCCTTGCCGGAGAAACGGCACGGCACGGTGGCCGGCTCCGCGCTCCCGCAGCGCTCCTTCCCCGGGCTGCGCCCCCCAGGACAGCGGGGCGAGGGGCATGTGCCGCGCCCCGGGGCATCGGAACCCAGGACGGAGCCGGACCGCGTCCCGGCGGCGGAGGGCGGGAAGGGCGGACGGGAGGCCGGGTGGGAAGGCGGAGGGAGGGCGGGCACGGGCGGCGCCGGCGGGAGAGGGGCTCGGCAGCGGTGGCGGCNCTGAGGAGTTCGCCGGCCGCGCTCCCTTGGGCGCTCCTGAAGGGCAGAGGCGCCTCGCTCCGGAGTGCCCCGCTCCCGATGTAGCTCAGTAACCGAGGAGCTTCACCGGCAGTTTGTAATACGGGCTGTTAACGCCTGCTTCTTTTTTGCCCCCCTACTTTTTTTTTTCTTTT